>MU226980.1:2428999-2448684 GCA_018584345.1 Thuja plicata | reverse complement strand
TGAGGGCCTTCATTTTATATTTTTACACATCTATGACTAGAGAGCTATGGATCGATATTTGAGGCCTCATTCTTGAGCAACCTTGAATGGAATGATTCATAGAAGTGTGACAACATTTATGCACACAATATCTATTTCTTTCTTAAACTGATAAGTATACTCTACAAAAAACAATCATATCTAAACTATTTTTACATAATTTCATCAGAGAAAACTATGCAAGCAACTATTTAGAATCTATAATACAAAAGAATAGACAAACAAACAATCAAGATGACATAAGATATACCTAAGAAACCTTCCAGAGACAAAAAAAAATTCCTCCAAAAGCACCTGCATTAAATGTATTATCTCAAGAAAATGATTATAATACACTTACGAAGTCTCCATGAATACATCAAAAATATCAAGATCTCTACACACACTCCACATAAACAAGAAAATGAGAATCATGTAATCACACATCCCAATACATGCCCCCCTTCCCAGATCTACAACCTACAAGAGATGCTTAATCAACCTTAGTTGACAAAATAAAGGTTATGATAAACAACATCAATGATCACACATGTGCTTACTTTTATAGAAATACACTTACACAAAACTATCAAGCGGTATTGCATAAGCCATGTGTCTAATAACACAAGCTTACAAAACCATGTCCCCTTATCCATTTTTTGACCTATTAAGTTTTTCTTAATAATAGATATTTTCATAATATGCAAATCCATGTTAAATAATCATCCTAATGTTACTTACAACATGTAAAGTGGCCTAAAAATGTCTAACCCATTTGTTGCTCACATATATTCATAGGGGCTTCACTTAGTGAACATGAATCATAGCACACACATTCGTGGAATACTAAAGAATCCCCCTATTTTTAAAAAATATTGCCCCAAATTCCCTTTTTGTCACCCCTTCCAATACCCCCACCCCCGAAAAAACCTCCACCCCAAAAAACCCCCTCCCCCCTATTTAGGCAATATATTGCCCCTTTTTTTGGCTCATTTTAAACCCATCAATATGAACGCATGTGATAGTGCATTGCCCCTCAATGAAGACCTCGTGCATCTATTGAATTAGATGGAGTTAGCAAAGTTTGAATTTAGAAATTTGGTTTTGAGAGTCAAGTTTGCATGAATGAAGGATCACTCCAACACACTTGAAGGTATTTTACTATAGACAATGAAGTGCAAATATCAAGGTGAGAAACGATTGTATGGGTGAAGTATATGGATAGATATAGTTAATGGGCAATAACAAATGATGTATAAGAGTGTGTTATGTGAGAATAAGATAAAATAAAATTTATGAAATTGTATGTAAATGAGAAGAATGTAAGATCAAAGAATTCTAATTTTATATAAGAATGTGTCTGTTGTCATTATATAATCATTACAGTAAACTAAACACAAAATTAAATGAAAATTAACATAAATATAAAATTCTACCTCCACATTAAATTTTTAAATTATATTATTAATATATAACAATTCTAATTTTATCCATTAATTGAATTACTTAATACATTCATTAAACATAATTTTACTTGAAACACACTAAATCACCTTAAATTTAAATGAGAATTTCTAACAATTCAATAAAATATGCGTACATTTTACTGTAAAAAAGGATATCACTTTCGACCTAAGTTGAATTATTTTTTAACCTAAGAGCCATAATATTTCAACAATCAGTTTGATTAGATAGTATTTCATTTTTCCATTGCATTTATAAACCTTGAAAATCATTAATGACCTTCCGAATGATTTGGGCTGATCGAGCTCGACCAAATAAACTCTCCACTTGTAATTAAATCATATTTAACGTGGAAAAAGATGAGATTAAATATAAGGCTGGCTAATCACGATCACCTAAAATTGACCTCACCATCTTCCGTCACAATCCTTCTTTCTGCACAGAAAAGTCCATCGTAATCTCTATCTCTAACACTGTGTTGACGGGTCTGATTTAAGTCCGTCGTAATCCTTTTATTTAATAACCCCTCAAAGACATCTAGAAAAATATTTTCCATTTATCTCGTATGAAAAGAGGTACATAGAAAGATTCCCTGCCCAGCTTGGGCCCACTACCCTTTACTGATCTTGATGACGTGGTCTTAATATCTAATTCAACACACATCTAGTGGGCACATATGGACAAAGTATACAACTTCACTGGATTCAGTCTGCCACGTGGCTTTTCCAAATTCTTGAACAAGGTAGTTATTATAATTATTTCAATGATGAGCACATCACCATTTTTAATAGGGTTTAAAATAAATTGTTCGATGAGCTCTAAATGTGCCAATTAATTTAACATTTAACAGGTCAGTGAACTTCAATTTAAAATAAAATGTTTAGATTTTTAATGTTTACAAAAGTTTATATTTCATTTTTGTGTAAAAAGGAAGAATATTATTTGTAGTTTATAAATTTGATTGTGTGTGAGATTTTTAATCATCAATATTTTGGATCACACTTCATGATCCATCATCTTACATCTTCTTGAACTCTCTTTCATCGTGATGAAAAATGGATCATAGAGTGTGATCTAGAACATTGAAGATTTAAAATCTTGCACACAATCAAATTCATAAACTGCGATATATTGACATTGGTTGAGGAAATTTGATAGCACTATTAAGGGAGAAATTGAACATCCTAACTTTTTAGCTCTCAAAATCATATTGACAATTTCACCCTCATTTTTTTTCAGCAATTTATTTGACAAGTCCCTTGTTTATAACTGAGATTTTTGGGTCACCTCATAAAAAATGATGCCATATCGGCACACTTGTTGAAAAAGTGTCAAAAAAGACCCTCAAAAATTGAAACCATTATGATATACTAGTGTACAATTACCCGTTTCACTTATTTTTGGAGGTCTTTAAAGACACCTCAATAAAATCATATTGATATAGTATCATATTTAAATTATATTGATATATATCAAATTTAATAATATATCATAGAATCATAATTATAAGTAATTCCTAAATTTTTAAAAATCGTTCAAAATTATAAATAAAATTCTGAGAAGAAATAAATTTTGCATCAAAACATATCACTCATTTAATTCATCGTCATAAAAATTAAATGCGCAACTACAAGATGCTCTCTCATAATGAAAAAACTTGCAGTCGGCATAGCGTACGATATTAAATTAATTCCACACCTATACAAACATACGGCATTCATTCATTATCTCTCACACCTGTCAAACCAAAATTTCAATTGAGCACACCATTAATATTATTAAAATTCCGGTCGACGTGACGGTGCGAATGACGAAATACAAAATTTGCTACAGTGAATCCGAAGAGTTTGGATGTAAATACAAATCACCCACCGACCATAGAGCAGTTTTACAGAGTCGGCTTCTCTCATTTACTGCGCCACCAAACAAATTTAATTTTTTTGTAAATTTCCACCATCTTAGTCAATTGCAATCTGTGGATATGAACAACTTAAGTAGTTGGGTATCACTGAAAGACGACCACATTCGTCACTTCTCAACTACCTTCTGAATTCCACGAAAATAAATTCTGTCCTTGAGTTAGGTATACGCATCCTGCCATTCCAAAAGCCAAAAATAATGAATATGGTCTCGCTCCTCTTAGACTTGCCGGTTCTTTTAAAGGAGACGCCTTTTTTCCTAATTTCCCAGGCCATTTTGCAGAAAGATTGAGCAGAAGGAGCAAGAGATCATAGTATAGAGACCAAGCAGAGAAGATCTGTAAGCCTGTAATGGGGAATTTTCTACGAGGACTTTCAAAACGAGAGCGTGGATACATAAAGATCAAGAAAGTCGACGGTACGGTGATGAAGCTGCGCAGTCCTGCGTATGTGAAGGAAGTTGTTTGTGATTATCCAAATCACGAGGTTTTTGAAGCGGGGTCTGTTCGTCGACCGTTTGATCTCTGTCGACCTCTTCCTCATAGTGCCGAGCTTCGAACCGGCGACCTCTATCTTCTTATTCCTGTTTCTGCAGATTCTGGTTTGGGTTCAGAAAATGAAGGTTTGTCTAAGGAAGAAATGGTTAAGAAATTAAAATCAAGTATTGTTTCGGCGTGTGAGAATGGGTCGACTGTGCGAGTCACAATTCGACTGAGAAAAAAAGAGGCCGCTTCTCTTCTGGGTGTTGATGGGCAAGAAGTGATGAAGCAGCTAGTGGCTTCTTTCTCCTTGTCGAAGCAGCAGAGGTTTTCTGAATGGAAACCCAGTCTGGAGCCTATTGCTGAAAATCTTATTTCTGGTTTGCATCGTTCGACTTCTACACAGACATAACTATTGTATAAATTTTTAAAGTGCTGGTTTTGATACTTTCCATGGTTTGTATAGAGCATCTATGTAAATATTTTTGTTCTATGTGCAACTGAGAAAATATATACTACAAAATTTGGATTTCTTTGCATTATCAATATCAGCTCTATTGGAGGAGACGGATTCATTCAGTCTTAGTAATTTATTTATCAGTAGTGGATTATTTATATACTAATAGTTGATCATTTTTTAGTTCTTTTGATCCATGATTGGCTTATTTGTGCACCACTACTAGTGATTTATTGAACCACTACTAGAAATTTGTGAACAACTAATTGAGATTTGTGGGAGATTTGTAGGAGATTTTGAACCACTAGTGGTGATTTGAGTGAATAATTATTGGTGCAATGAGGTCAAGAATCCATAAACACCTTTTCTGGACCACTTTTTGACCCTTTTGCCCATAATGTTTTCTATAGTGCATCCTTATTGGCCAAAAGCTGAAACCTTAGCTTTAAGCAAATAAAGTCATACAGAAACAACTAAAAAAAATTGCCAAAATCTGATATCGTTTGGTATCTCAATTGAACATTTAAGTTAGCTATAACGTGCTTTTCCCTACGCCACAATAATAATAATATGAAAACTACATTACCCATGAACATGAATGACCCATGAACATGAATGATTTGATATTTTTAAGATAATATTGCTGTTTTTGAATTTAATTGTGCACTCTGATGATGAATCGTTGAGTAAAATGTTTATGAAAACCTCATTCAGTTAATGAAAATTGCATTGTTATCATCAGCCAATACAAAAAATAACAATAAGATGAAAACAGCAACTTCCATGAATGCCCAACAAACATGAACAATATTAACGTGGGACTCGCCACAATATTTCGAAGCAAGTTGAAACAATGCCACGGATGTTAATGGATTGGCTAGAACTTCACTATCTTCTTCCTACTGCACCAAACGCTCAATACTTTTTGAATATATTCGTTGAGGTCAACAAGGTAGCATGCATGGCAGGACCAAGTACTTTGACCAATATTATGATTATTATGTTTCCACGGCCACACCTACTTTTTTAGGGCCCGTTTGGTTGGGGAATTGAAAAATAATGCAAATCATGGTTATCTATACCCTGGTTATGCAAACCCCGGTTATGCTTTTTTGGGACTGTTTGGTTGCCCTGGAAGATGGATTTGTAAATCCACATTTCAACAGTTAAATCAACGCAGTGCTCCGGACCTGACAAGATATATAACCAATTTAACCATGCAAACCTTGGAGTGCACTGGACCCGACGGCGAAGTTAAAATGGCTTTAATTTCTATGAAAACCATGGAGATGAAAGTCATTCCACCTCTTCAGCAGGAATTTGGACATCCACATTTTTGCACAAATGGGGATTTGCAAATCCATATTCGCATTCAATTTAGAGGTCACCAAACAAGGAATTGCACCCCATAACCGGGTTATGGGCTGCATAACCCGGTTATGGGGTGCAACCAAACGGGCCCTTACCAATTATAAAACGATGCTTATTTATCATTACCTCATGTATGTGATCATCGTATTGTCTATTATGAATGCATATTGTTAACGAATTGAAATTTAAAATTTAAAATTATTTGTATTTTAAATTTTAATCAATTAATAGATGTAATTATATACAAAATTTGATTGATAAATAATCATTTTAAATAACTATTATTTCATATATATGAGATAAGTACGGTAGAATTGATTGTTAATTAATTGTTTCTAATAATCATTAGGGGAGAAGACCTGGTAGTTCAGTATTCTAATTTTGTGTTTCTCAAAATTCTATGTGGAAATTTCAAATCACTCCTAGTTTTTCGCAACAACTTACTTGGCAAGTCCCCTGCTTATAACTAAGGTTCCAGGACCACATCAACATGCATTTTGTCAAAGTGTCCAAAACAACCGCAAAAAATGTGAGACCATATATGTGTGCTAACTTGTGTTTTATTGGTCTGTTGATGTGTCATCACATGATTCATTATTTTTTAGAGCTAAGTGATACATTTCATTCAATCATGGGTAGTCATCATCGACAATACCAACTTTAAAGTCACAACTATTTGTGCAATCTTGTCAAAAATATTGTACATTAAATTAACAAATGTGGGCATTAAATGAACAAGTCCTATCATAATTATTGGAACACCTTCAACTACTAAAATTTCAAATCACTCCCAATTTTTCACAGCAACTTACTTGGCAAGTCCCTTGCTTATAACTAAGGTTCCAGGGCCACATCAACATGCATTTTGCCAAAGTGTCCAAAACAACTGCAAAAAAAGTGAGACCATATATGTGCACTAACTTGTGTTTTATTGGTTTGTTGATGTGTCATCACATGATTCATTATTTTTTAGAACTAAGTGATACATTTCATTCAATCATGGGTAGTCATCATCAACAATACCAACTTTAAAGTCACAACTATTTGTGCAATGTTGTCAAAAATATTATACATTAAATTAACAAATGTGGGCATTAAATGAACAAGTCCTATCATAGTTATTGGAACACCTTCAACTACGGAAACCTTTCCCCTATTTCATACACACAAATGCAACAAGTAAAATGTGATAGAATTGATTTGTTAGATATTTGCTCTCAATAATCATTATTTCATATATGTATATGAAACAAATGTCACATTCAAATCAATGATCAACTTTTGATCTCTACAAACATGTTAAGGTAAGAAAATCATTAGGTGAGGTAGTCAAACCTTGAGATATGAGATTTGACTAACTTGTGTTGGAAGAATCACACAAGCTTAAAGCATTTTCACACTTCCCTCAAATATCAAGAATTTTGACCAATGATTGATGTTTTCACTTCCACACCTACTTCATTTTTAATTATATATAACAATTATGCTTATATATTATCGGCTCATATGTAATTATCATTTTTTCTATTTTGGATGCATATCTATTAATTAATTAAAAATTAAAATCATTTTAGATGTTTAATTTGTAACTAATTAATATAGCTATGTGAGCATCTTGATCATTAAATAGTTGTTAATAATCATTGCATCATATATATGATCATCATATATATGATGTTAATAATCATTGCTTCATTAATATGAGACAAGAAGAGGGTTGGTGAGCTTTAATTCTAACTAATATGACTACATGTTCATCAATGTTTATATGACCATCGTATATTATCATTATTCAATGTATATAAGGCAAGAAGGGGATTCTTGAGCTTTAATTGTCTAGGGGAAGGGCCTAAAGTGTTCTTATAATATTTTATATATTTTAAATAATTAAATAGTATATATTAATTAAATATAATTAATTTTATAATCTATGAAATAAAGAAAGATTTTAAATTTTCTATAATATTTAATTTAAGTATACCAAGACATTTTGCAATTATTGTCTAATGATAAAATAAAAATGTGGTTAATTTATTAATTAATATATTCCACACTTTTAAGAGAATTATATAGTAGTCATGAAATAATTATATGATTCATTTAAAGCATTAATTTACTAAAAAATAATTTATAAATGCACTGCCCACCAAGAAAGTGAAAGGTAGAAGTAATTACTTTATTCTTAAACAAATTGAATATATTTATATTATTTTTCCAACAATAAAGTAATAATTACTAAGTACATTTTTAGCAATTTACAGATGTTGGAGAGTTGGAGCAAATACGGTACATCTATCTAATTAAGAAATGAATAAGGTGAGCCATTCAAATTAAAATCTAGGTGTTGTTTTTGGAATTTCTTTTTATATTTTGGGTAGTTTGGACAAATGCAAATTATTGTAAGAGCATCTATGATAGTTATGACATGTCATAAGATTCTATGACAACATCTATGACTAAATGTTGTTATCTTGGTCCTTACACACCCATGCATATGAGAGATGTCTTATGATAGTTGTAAGAGCATCTGTAAGTAGTTATTTTGGGTTGCATTGTGATGGTCTATAAGTGGAGGCATTGGGTTTTTCTTATGTGCTTCATATCACATTAAGAATTCATTTTGTGTATATAACATGTGGTTTGGAGAGGGTCTTCATCATGTTTTGTTTATCCTTTTAAAGTGCAGGTATCCTAGCAGTGTTGGACAAAAAAGTATTGTTGCATAATATACTTGAATTAATAATATAGTTTTCTATCTTTTTTTGGTTGACACTTTTTTCCTCCAGGGGTTTCTCCACATATATTTAGTGTTATCTATGGTAATGTTGTTTCATGTTTGCATTTATTGTTCAATCATACACTTAGGGGTTAATCTTTAGGTTCATCTTTGCAAACTCATATGTTTTAAGTAATATTTGCAAGCCTTCTTTACCTAGCTTATCAAAAAAATATTAAATTTTTTTAATATTAAAGATATTTTTCATGACAGTAGAAAAATTATTTTAATATTGTTTTATTGATTTGATAAATAATTTTCCTATTTTCTCAAGTTTCTCTTTAATTATTTTTTAAAAAGAAATAGTTGTTGAA
Organism: Thuja plicata; assembly: GCA_018584345.1. Taxonomy (NCBI): domain Eukaryota; kingdom Viridiplantae; phylum Streptophyta; class Pinopsida; order Cupressales; family Cupressaceae; genus Thuja; species Thuja plicata. The sequence goes on along the minus strand of MU226980.1, from coordinate 2,439,886 downwards.
GTATTCAAATAATTAGCATAATGAAGGACTCAATTATGAAAATTGTTAAAAAGATATAAGGGAGAAGACCTAAGTTAAACACCCTAATTTTATGCTTCTCAAAATCTTACGTGGAAAAAAAAATCACTCTAAATTTTTTACACTAGCTTACTTGGCAAGTCCCGTACTTAGTTAAGTTTCCAAGGTCACATCATCAAATACTATGCCACATCAGCATGTTGTTTGTCAATAAAAACAAAAGTTAGACCAATACTTGTGCACTAAGTCGTGTTTTATTGGTGCGTTAATGTGGCATCACATGATTTGTTATTTTTTAGATATAAGAAATACATTTCATTCAATTATGAGTAGGCATCCTTAATAGTAACAACTTTAAAATCATAGATATTGACGCAATATTATCAAAAATACCAGTCATTAAATCAACAAGTACTAGGGGAGAGGACCCAATAGTTGAGCACCCTAACTTTGCACTTCTCAAAATCCTACATGAAAATTTCAAATCACTCCATTTTTTTATAGCAGCTCACTTGGCAAGTCCACCACTTATAACTAAGGTTTCAAGGCCACATCATCAAATATGGTGCCACATCAGCATGTTTTTATCCAATATGTCCAACACAGCCCAAAAATAAAGTGAGACCAATTATAATGTATTAAGGACACCCATACTTGTGCAATTGATTGCAAGTGATGTGGCATCACACGATTGGCTGCTTTTTAGAAAAAGGGACACATTTCATTCAATTTTGGGTAGTCATCATTAGCAAAAACAACTTTAAAGTCACAACTATTGGTACAATATTGTCAAAAATATTGGATACTCAATCAGGAAATGTAAATATTAAATTAACAGCTGCTATCACAACTGTTAGAACACTTTAGGTATGGGATCCTCTCCCTATTACAAATATTAAAATGCTATCCCATTTTTAAACTCTTCCATCTATCATCTCTTTATTTTATAATAAAAAACCAATACACAATGATCTTCAACCATATCACACAGAATGAATTGTAATTTTTAAATGTTTTCCCCAAAATGATCCGGAATTTACAAGTTGCAAGTAGCAAGAACTTTTTGATAAAAGAGAAAAAAAGAGATAAGATTTGGGACAGTATCATTTTCGAAACTCCTTTATTCAAACAGATGTGCCTTCGCACTGAGTAGGACAAATTCTTGGAATTCCATCCCCTCCATTTTCTTTTATATTAACTTCTTTTAGCCGATTCTTTGATACCCAAGAAACTCACAGTATTCGACAAGTGTAGATCTCTGGAAAGAAAAAGGCAACTGAATCACAAGTACAATTAAAATCTAGTCAAATTAAAAGACCAAATGATTTGAAGATCTAACTGGACTTGGGTTTCTCGACTCAGAGATGCTATCCAAACTAGGCTTCCACCCAAAACTGGGAGGTCGCGAGATCGAAACTTCGGGCTTCTTTTCCATAGCCTGCTGGATCACAGGACCCACAAGATCTTCCACCACAGACTTCCCGTCCCCAGACAGAAACTTTGTGAGCTCATCTTTGCGAAGACGAAGCTTCACACGCACAGTCGATCCATCAACAGGCGAAGAAAAAATCTGCACCCTTCTGTCAACTTCCCCTTTCCTCAGATCTCTGTCAGAGAAGGCTCTGCGAGAAAGCTGCAACTGACGGAGCCTAGGAGCCGCCGTCAGAATAATGTCTGAAGAGGCCCTTTCAAAAGGCCTTGGATTGTGAGGAAGAGGAATCAGAAAATAAAGTCGACCACCATGAAGCTCCGCTCTTTCTAGAAGAGGTCGACATCGAATTCCATGTCGACGAACGGAGTCTGCGTCGAACACCCCGTGATCTGGATGGATGCCCACAATTTCCTTAACAGACACAGGAGTCGACAATTTTATCACCGTCCCGTCGACTTTCATAACTCTTATCCGTCGACGACTTTCGCACTTTAAAACGCTACGCAGTATGTTACCCATCAAGACCAAAACAAAATCTTATTCTGTATTGCTTTTAAAGGCTGAAATGGGATTTACAGAGGAAGTTAATCAGTATTGCTTTTGAAGGCTGAAATGGGATTTATACAGGAAGTCTATCTGTATTCTCTTTCAAGGCTGAAATGGGATTTATAGAGGAAGTTAATCTGTATTACTTTTTAAGGCTGAAATGGGATTTATACAGGAAATTGGAGTCTGTTATGAGAATAGAACGAAACAAATATCGTGGATAAAGAAGCGCATCTTTTACACGTAAAGCCAAGCCCAAAAAAAAAGAAAAGCTGCATGAGAGCGCATGCAATTGTGGATAAGTTGTTTAAATGGTAAGATGAAAACTGAATCTGTTGGCGAAGCATGATGGATCGACACGAGTTGCATGATTCAAACACGTAACGAATCTTGGCTTGCGGATTGAATTCACATTTGAGATCTGAAATATTAAGTTTTATTATGTCAGTGATGGATGGATTAAACCAAAAAAGAGTTGTATGTAAAAAGGGCTGTGATTTTATCGTTTTCGATGTTTAGTAATCTGATAATCTGCGAACCAGACAAATTTGACAAAGCGAAGCGGTTGAATAATTCAAGTTCTAAGCTCCATAACGAATTTTTTGATTTGATTTATTAAGAATAATCCAAATGGGCGACCTTATCTTTTCCGTTCCCAAATGTCAAGGAGTAAATACGACTTTTTGAATTTGATCACGTTTAATTACTTTTTAATTGGAAAAGAGGTATTTGCTCTGAACATCTCTCCTGATATTTTTAACCTTGTGCATTCTTTTAATTAGAGGATTTCAAATGTTTTATATTGTTGATTTTCTGTTTGTGGCATGTAAGAGATATTATTTTATGATTTAAAGGTATGAGAAGATTTGTTTCATCAGGTATTGGTCAGGTCGATGTCATATGTCATATGTCACATGACATTATATGTATCTCTATTAATTATTAATTAATGATACATGTTTGCTTAAACTTGAAAATTATTTGATAGAAAATGAATTATTAATTTATATATTATGTGTTTAGAAATTCTATTTTTTCGTATTTTATATTTAATTTCATTATTAAATAATACTATGGAATTTGATTAGTAGACTGAGTACAGATTTTTTTTTGATAAAATATATATGGAAGGGCCTCAATCTATTATAAATCTAGCACAAATAATCAAAAATTAAATTAAAATAGAACCAACCATAAAGATAGCAAAACAAGGTGACCAACCAAACAAGTTACATCATAATTTGAAAAAAGAACTTTAAGGTTGTTTATCTAAAATCCTATCCTAAGAAATCATTTTAGTCAGATATCTTCTTGTGTTGAACAATTGTTCATGTAGATCCACTATTATAATCAAAACAACGCCAACCCCCAGAAAAAAATAGGTCAACAACATTAGGGACAATAACATTGCTAGCAAAAACAACATTGTTAGGAATAGTATCATTACTAGCAAAAGCAACAGAGGAATCTTCGATAACCTCAACTAGAAAGACAACAATTCTAGTGCCACTCATTTTATCATCAAAAGAAGATTTGGAGTGGCAAACAACACTTGCAAGTACATTAGTATCAGAATAGTAGACCAAACCTCATAATTTTAATAGCGAGAGGCCAAAAATGAAAAAAAAAATTGCAAATCAAGTTGTATTTGTCAAAATAATCCTCACAGTCCAACACTTCTTTCCCTAGAGGAATAACAAGAGAAGCAGCAACACAAGGGATTACAACAACAACACAAGGGATTGCCAACTTAATAGGAACCCTCAATTTCCTAGAAGCGCCAACCTTGGCACTAGTAGTAGTAGGCAAGATTTCCCTAAGTAAATTTGAATAGGAAGCATGGTGACTAGAGCCAGAGGACCCATGGGGAACAACACCACCCAACTTTACTAGAGAGGCAAAGGGACCCAAAAATAGAGCATCTAGTTCAGAAACCCCCACAAATGCAACCCCAACCATAACCATTGCATGACCAACACCATAAAGTTGAGAGAGAACCGCACAAGAGACAAAAGGTTTTCCACCAGGTCGCTCTAAGGTAGCTCTACAAAAAGGACAACACGCCAAAACGAGGTGAGAAAGAAGAATTTGAAAAATACAACAAGCAGAAGTGAGTAGTAAGACACGTTTGGGCTCCTTCTCTATAGGACCTACACTTACAAAGGTCCCTTCATTTCAATTGGAATTTAGTGAGAAGAATAAAATTTATAATAATTGTTAACTATAGCTTGAAATACAATAAACTGTGATATCATTTAGTAGAGTAATAAAGATATTACATAATAAGAAGATTGAAACGAATTTTCTTTTGTAACATAAGAAAAAATAATCCTGAAAAACTCATAATGTTAATAAGATAATCAAATAAAATATGTCTGAAAAGTTGTTTATCTCATTCAATAAGATTGGAACAGTATTTACATCTATTCACTTAATATTTAAATTTACACAAAATTTATTATAACAATTACTAAATAGAAATGTTTTCAAAATTTATTTAAAATATCATTTTAGTTAAATATTTAATAAAATGTGCCCAAATAATTAAGAGACATTAACATATATTTTGTTATATATTTGTCACTAAAAAATCTACTTAGGAATAACAAATATATAATCAAGGTAAACCCATCACATTATGCTAACAAGCAATAATAATATTCTTTAATAAGATCATATTAACACATTTTTACATAATGTTGAGAGGGTTTTTTAGTTATATTCTAAAGTCTTGTGTTGCGACCATTAATATGTAAATGAAATCCCTTAACTTAAATCTCATAGTTATTTACACATCAAATAATTAATAATTAGTATATATCAAAAATGAATTCAAAGTACTTTATTTACTTAAGAGATATTTTATTTTGCTTTAAGATTATTTAATTTACTACATATATGCATGCACATATAGATTAAAATATCAAACCCTCATTCCAAATATAATATGAAAAAAAGAGGAGCTATATAATATATAGGTAAAACCAAGAAAATTACTTAATATACATTTAACAAATAATAAAATGATAAATTATTGAATCAACCAATGCTTAAAATATTATCAATTGTTACTAGGAAAAAGAAAATAATTAGCAAAACTACATATATACATATACATATAGACTAAAATATCAAACCCACATTCCAAATATAATATGAAAAAAAAAACTATATAATATATTTATAAAATCAAGAACATTACTTAATATACATTTAGCAACTAATAAAATGATAAATTATTGAATCAGTGAATGCTTAAAATGTTTTGAATTGTTACTAGAAAAAAATAAATAAATACAAAAATGAATAAAAACCTACTCTATAAGTCATGTCTTAGAAACACGTAATATTATTTTTAATTTGAGATGAGTTAGGTTTGCATTGAATCATTGGTGGTTCCATGATTCCCCTTATAATTCCATGAGAGAGAACAAATATAATAATTAACTGATAGGCTTTCCTAGGTGAGAAACCCTTGACCAGAAATGTGTCTCACGTTGGTAAACTGCTATTTCACATCACTAAAGTTTTATCATTTTATGTTAAACTGTGTTTAGATTAGACTTAGAAGGAGTAACACAAGAAACAATTTTTGTTCACCAAATTGAGGAGCTCTTCTTGAATGGTTGACACTTGTGGAGGGTGAAGAAATGATTTTTTTCATGCAGATTGAAGAGCTTGTCCTGGGATTAGAGGCCAACGAAGTGAAGTTTTTGTGGGTTCTGCAAAACCCTTCTGATTCGGCAAAGGACTTGTCTTTCTCCCGCACCCTGCTTTTTTTCCTTGTGGGGCTCTGTGAACGCGTGGCGGAGAAGAATCAGGGGATGTTTGTTTAAGGTCGGGCGCCACAACTTAGCATTCTTGTGCACCCAGTGATGGGTGGATTTTGTCTCATTGTGGTTGAAATTTCAAGATAGATAATACCACCATGGGTGTTCCTATGATTATCTGGCTGCTCTATGCAGAGTAGACATTTAATTCTGAGTTTGTGGTGGATGATATTAAGATTGTAGTTGAAGCCCCTCATAGAATCAAGGAAAATTGGTTGTGTTATGCCCTACATACCCGTCCCTACCTTTTGTGGGCAAATTGTTGGGTCCCCCTCTTTTTTCTTTTGCCCTTTATTTCTTTTTCTTTTGTTTTCTTTCGGCATTTGCCTCCGTGCGGCCGTTGTTGTGTTCCCCTTTTTGTCTTCCTTGCTCTAGGCCGGGTCCCAGAGTGTTTTATTTCTTTGTACCAGCCGGATTCTAGACTCTGAGATTCTTTACTGTTGCTTCCTCTTTAGTTAGAGGGTGTGGTTGCACAGATTCCCCGGGCCTGGAGTTCAGAGGTTTGCCTTTTCTCAGGACTTGCAAAAAGAAGCGGTGCATTTTCACCTAAAGGTATAAATGAGGTTTCACTTGTCATTTTTACATATACCATGAACAAATTACCCTTAGTGAATTAAGAGCGATTAAAGGTGATTTGTGCAAATTACCAGTGAGCTAAGTACATTGCTTCGAGTGTTTAACGATGAGACTAGTGTTTGAGCTTGTGCGTGCTTCCGCTTATCCTGCAAGGTCTTTGGTGTTCATGGTTCATGAAGTTACTCATTTGTAGAGCACCTCCCATGCTCCCCCTCCCGCATTTCCTGGTTTTAAGGTACGCACTTTTGGTTCTCTCTTTTTCTTTTCTATTTGTTTGTTCTTTCTTTTCCAGTTTTCCTTTTTTCTTTGTTCGCCTTCTGTCTTCTGGTCTTTGTCATCGCCTACAGTTGGTGGGATGGCTTTACAGGAAGGTTGTCTGCCTTCCATGCACTATTTTTTCTAATGTAAATCGTTGTAGGTTTTTGTATTTTCATGTAAATTGGTTGTGGAATAATCTAAGTAGTTGTAGATAGTTGTAAGATAGTGTAAATAATTGTAAATTCTTTTTAGTTGTTAGTAGTCCATAGGTTAGCTAGTCATTTGCTGTAAATTTTCTGTTCTTCAGCCTCCTGCGTAAATAGGGTGTCCATAGTGCATCTCTGTATATTAGTCTATACATTCCGTTATGTCCAACCCACCCTATGGCAAGCTCACCGCGCCCTGTTGCATCGTAGACACAAATTTGAGCTCGCCCACCTAGTTTCCACCATGGCTCAAACTCGACATCTCGCCTGTTTGAGTAATGGCTATTTTCTCTCTCCTCCATCATTTTAGCATTCATGGCGCGATTAACTCCCCATGCGTAGGTGTTCAAAATCATCCCATCTGGCATTGAATTCATCCATGTCGAGACATCTTTCATCTTTAATGTCATTACACCATTTATTGCGTGACCATGTGACAACCCACGTCAGCCCAGTATGGCTTACTACACGGTCACTTCAATAATGGTTGGTTTCTCTGGACTCCAGGTGCTGCAAATTCCCCGGGCCTTCATCCCATTTGTCGCATGAGCCATAATCCCCGAAACCCCCGGGTGTCGATTAAATTCCAAGTAAATTGTTATTATCTGTTACATTTTTAGGATTTGATGAGCTAACATCTTTTTGAACAGGTGTGAAATGGTGGTGAACTCCCCAAAGTCCGTGAAATTACTTTATATTTTATCACATGTATTAATAGTTGTCTGGTCTTGCAGGCTGTAGATCACCAAACAAACAATGTCTGAAGTAACAACTCCTCCTGGAAGTCTGAAACTCCCGACCACTTCCACCCAGGTAACCACCAAGACAAGGGTCGAGAAAATGCTAGAGAAGCTCCCATTAACATCCAAATATCCAAAGGATGGTGCCCTTGTGGGATCCAAAGTGGATTCTAAACTTCAAAATATTATCGACACAGAGGTCGGAGCATGGGCTGAACTATAGGGCCTTGTCCGGGTAATGTAGCAACAACAATCATCCAGGGATAACATGGCAAAGAACGTGGCCGCTTCCAACATCGTCAAGGCCGCATGTTTCCCCTGCTCAGTGCAGGCACCAGAGCTAATTCTGTCCTTGGTGAAGCACTACAACACACCCACCCAGATGGTTTTTCTTACTGCTTCCCTTCCGCTGAACTACCCGACACCCATAGTAACTTTTGATGCTGCCACTTTTGCTTTAGGACTGGGGATCCCCCAGTTTAAGAAGGCTACTATCATCTCCCGGGCCGTATCATTGCAGGAGTTTGACAAAGTTCCACAACTTTCTTGACAACATCTCAATTCCCACTGGTTGAAGTCCTTGAGGAAGGACTATAAGAAAATGAAGTTGGAGATCCCCCGTGGAGATTTCAAGGAATGTATACAGGCGGGGATCATCTTTCTATGCAGGATGTTCGGGGAACCCCATGCCAGGGAATTTTTGGCATGGATGTATTATTTTCTATACTGCATCACCACCCACGGACAGACCTTTGACTGAGCAACTATTATTGCAAACCATGTGGATTTTCAGCTGAACAACGTCAACCGAACATCGAAGTTCCACATGACTTCGTATGTATTATGGGCACTGGCACAACAAAGACCCGCACTCTGGGGTTTGCAAATAATGGGCTTCCTTGGGACTGGGCCTGACCAGAATGCTCCATGGAACCATTATCCCCAAATTCAATAGGAAGCCAACTTCCCCAATTTTTGTTGGGTAAATGACACCTTCATTTACCACAACATTTTCACACTTACTTGGGATTCCGGGTACCGGTTGTCCAAGGAAGAAATGACCTTGGTGAGTTCTTACGACCATTATTTCATTCAATTTCAACAACTTTCTTACATTAGGGTGACTGGATTTTTCGGCAAGCCCTACCTACTCCCCAAGCATTGTGTGGATAGGATTATTTTGATGGAGTTTTGCAGGCAAATCCTGGAACTTCATGCATTCTATGGAGTGAAGAAATTTACCTCCATCCTATTCCCGATCACTTGCGATAACTATTCTTGCAGCCTTGCAGCAGCCAAAGAGGCCGATAATGAATTGAAGAATCTGGGGTTGGCCGAGTTCTACCTAGCAAGGAACAATTATGACCCACTCAGAAAAATAAACATAGCATTGCCCCGGGCGTCCACACCCCACGAGCCTCACATGGAGGATTTTTGGGTAGATTGCCAAGGGTGTGTGCAACAAGTTGTGGACCAAAAAAGTGGACACACCTTTAAAAAAATTTCAAATTTTCAATAACTTGATCGGGTTATTAAAAACTTGAAATCATTCTAGGCTTGGTAAACCAAGCCTAGAATATATTATAAAAAAATGTGTGCACCTCAAAACCCGATCGGGTTATGAAGAATTTCTCATAACCCGATCGGGTTATGAGGAATTTCTCATAACTTGATCGGGTTATGAGACTCATTGAGTTTCTAATAACCCGATCGGGTTATGAGATATTTATCATAACCCGATCGGGTTATGAGAAACATAACAAAAACAAAACAGCTCGAGGCTTAGGCCATTTTTTAACACCTAAACTGCAGAGCAAAATTGTGGAGGAGGTTAAACAGTAGCATAACCCAATCATGTTTTGCACAAAACACCATTTAATCAAGATTTTCAACCAATGGCACCCTGTAACAAAGGTAAGTTTGTTTGTTTTTGTTGTTGTTTTTTCAATTGTAATCAAATTAGGTTATTTTATTGATTTTTTGTTTTCTTTTATTAATTTCATTCCATATTCATCAAACAACCCAAAAAGATGAAAATGAAATGAAATACCACCCCCTGTAGAAGCACCATCATCGCCACATGTAAACCCTCAACAACCCTCGCCACCCATAAACCCTCAACCACAATCTCCACCCGTAAACCCTCTGTAAAATTCTCCTCCTACACAACCATCACCACCCATACACCCTCCACATGTGTCGTTAGGTCATGTAGATGCATCACAAGAAGACCTTGTGCAACGCCTTAATCAAATTAGTGCACAAATTAATATATTGGTCAATAGGTTGAAGGCTTCCGGTCTTCAGAATCACTCTACCCTCGCCACTACATTAGAAAAAATGTCTAATAGTGCAAATGAGGTGTCCCAAGAGGTGACAAAATGGGGTTCATGGAGGGATAGGTGTCGTACATTTTATGCTGATGGTTTATACTAGCAATTCCCTAGAAGTTAATACAAAACAATTTCCTATACATTGGTGTGTTCATAGCGGGATGAAATCAACTTTTTGGGATAGGTGGTACATGGTATTTGACCAACCACCTTGTAATAATAATGAGGTTCCTTTATATTTTTTGAGGAAGCTATACTGTGAGTTTATCATTGGCGAGAAGCTGAATTACTTTGAATTTCGTGAGTTCCAGGGTAGAGGGAGAGGCTTTGCGTAGGATAGACCTGGGGCACATAGGATTACCTGACCACAAGAGAGGAGGCATACTACGAGAAAACCCCTCATTCATGTTGTGGTCCCAGTAGTGGTGAAGGAGTCCATGGATATACATACTCTTCATGCAGCTGTATCATTGACTAATGTCATTATCCAGCATGACACTCAGTTAGTTGGAGAGGATGGATAAGTGCCACCTCCATCTTTATAAAATGCGCCATTAGGATCATCCCATCCTGAGCCAGCTCCATCGCCATCAGATGCACCATTAGGATAATCTCATCCTGTGTGAGATCCATTATCATCAGATACATTTGCAGGTTCAGCCCAGCCCAATGAGCATATCTGCATCAGTCGTAATGGTATATGTGATGGGGTAGATAGCCAAGCGAGTGCAGATGGTTCGACATTCCATTCATGTGTAAATTGTAACAGAAGATGTCAGGCATCCACTACTGAGGATGTGGCCCTCACAGATGATCTGTTATCGATGGTGTATTCCTTAGAGCCAACACAGGTTTGTTTAAATTTATGTTTTGACATGTTATTTTAATTAATTACCTAAATCTGTTAAAAGTAAATAAAATTTGATGTATAGAAGAATCTAAATTGAT
>MU226980.1:2319206-2389460 GCA_018584345.1 Thuja plicata | reverse complement strand
GAAATGCTGTAGAGTTAGCTATGATTCCCATTCAGAAGAAAATTAATGGGAACGAAGAAATGTTGAAACACTTGCTCACGCTGGTAAATACTGGTATGAAGGCTACTCTTGAGAACCTGATTTCTCTAAGCAATTGGCTGGAAAGTAATAAAGACAATGCTGATCATCCTGTTACTTCCCAGCAAATGGGACCTGGAACACGTACTAGATCCAAGAAGCAGAAGATCGAGGATCCAGATCTCTAGAAGCTAAGAGAGAACGTGATGACTATGAAGACTCAGCTGGTGGATTCTGAAAGCTTTCTGAAGTCTTTGCTCTGACTTTGGTGCTGGCGGTCTTTCTTTCTATTTTCTTTCCAGCGTTTCTTTTGTTTTTTGTCTTGTATGTAACTTTTGCCCCACTGTAGACCGCTCCGCTCCTTGGGACAGTCTGTTGTTCTTTGGGATTTTTTGCCTTTCCTTTCTCTGCTTTGTTAAAGGGTTTCGGGGTTCCCTTCAAAACCTGCTTTTACCATAATAAAAAACATGTGAATATCAAATACAAAAAATAAGAATAAATTAACCATTTTCTTGAAATGAGAACTTACAATGATAAAATAACATTAAAATAAAAAATAAATTTTTTTTTTTCAATCATTGCAAAGAAAAACATGCAAAAAAAGTACAAACCTATCTGTTCCTAGCGTAAAATAAGAGAAAACCAGTTTTGGAACCTCTAAACAACTTGCAATGACTATTTTAAGACCGTTGAACCAAACAAAACTCCTAATTCAACAGAACCTGATTGGGTTTAGAACCCGATCGGGTTATGAGAACATAACGGCTCAATGTTCCTAATTACTCAGAACCCAATTGGGTTCTGAGAACATAATGAATCCATGCTCCTAGTTATTCAGAACCCGAACGAGTTCTGAAAAACTAAGAACAAAGGAGGATTGTGAGAGAGAAAGAAAGTAGGGGAGAGAGAGAGAGAGAACTCTCTCTCTCTCTCTCTAGTTATGGAGAATAAAATTAATAGTTTTTACTTCTTCAAAACCCAATCAGGTTTTGACGTAGTTTTTTCTTTTCAGAACCCGATCGGGTTTTTAAGTACATTTTTCTTTACAGAACCCGATCGGGTTTTGAAGTACTTTTTTATTTTCATAACCCGATTGCGTTATTTGAAATTAAGAAACCCGATTGGGTTATGGCTCGGGAAGAGGCTTGAAAAATGACCCAAAGGCTTGGAGGCTCATTTCCCTCCTTTTTTGTTCTTTTAGATGTTTTTTTAATCTTGTAAGATGATTTCTCAACTTTATCTTCATCAGGTTTACAATTTGTCAACTGGGTAGTTTTATAATTTTCACCATAATCTCATATGTCTTCTTAGCTTTCTAACCATATAAATTTTTCTATTTTTGGACAACATTAGCATAGTAAACTTTAATTTTCTTTACCAGTGTCTTGATTGTACTCACAGACATATGTCTACCATTTTTAAATAACTTTTGAAATACTTAATAAAATTACAAATAAATTACATATTATTGTTCTACACTTGATTCTATACACTTTTAAAAAAAAAATTCATTTTCGATTATTTTGATGCAAGTTATGCCCAGTGCACAAACATGTACCAAATTTTCAGGATGCAACCACTTCAAAAAATCACAGAAAAAAAAATACTCATCAAAAAATTACAAAAAAATACACAACTTATAGATCTTACTCTTACCTATCATCCTACCAAAGGGATTTAAAAAATACTGAATATAACTATACCTTTTGCATCGCGCACGGAAACAACTATGTTATTTTTTCCAAAAAAATCTGGAACATGTTTTTGTGCGCACGAGGTTTGACCCTCTTAATCTTATCGGGTTTTAAAAAATATTAGTCTTCTAGAAACTAGATTCAGAGTAAAAAAAATTTTATTTTTTACACATCTTCTTATTTTGAGTGCATGATCCTCAAACTCCTGTTCCAAGTTCAGGTTTACCCAATTTTAGAAAAAATGTGTCCACTTATACCCCCCTTTTTGGTCCACAACTTGGTGCACATACCCCCAAGATGATTTTGACATCCGGGGCTGGAAGTAAAAGAGGATGACTAAAGGGATGATGAAGAGCCTTGACCTTCGGACCTTTCCAAAGGATTTTTCAGATTGTGGGCCCTTGGAGGACCCATCATACAATTCACAGGGGATCAACAAATTAGACCTCCCTCCAGTGGATTGGGACACCCCGAAGATTTTTACAATTGAGGACGTCACCCAGGGTGTTATACAGTGCAGCCATGATTATTTTGCACAAGTATGGAAGAAAAGCACCCGCTAGGGTCCAATTTTACGGGGGTCCACTTCGGCCTCCGAGGCAGCCGGGCTGAGCAAAGACAAGGGGAAAGATAAAGAGAGTGCCTCAGCCCAGGTTCCACTCCCGGCTCCACTTCCTATTCTTGAACAACTTCACACTCAGATGGAGGCATCCCCCCAACTAAGTGAAACATTGAGCACAAAGCTTTCTCTCGGCCTTCCAGTTACTTTGGTGGTATTTTCCCTCTCGACAAGATCCCCTTCACTGGTAGCACTCATGAGCCGGCAGATGGAGACCGAGGATGAAACTGTGACTATTTTGGATGTCGGCACCCCACTACAAATAAGAAGAAATAAGCAAAGGGTGGATCATCCCCCGTCAAGCACAAATCCAAGTCCCAAGATGCCAGACATTCCCCAGGGGGAACTTATCGATTCTTCTCCTAAACTGGAGGATCCTCTAGCAGCCTCCCCTCCTCACGATGATTTTGATGACCTCTTCCAGACGGAAGACTTGGTGAACTTGTAGGCTAATGTGGAGAGGGCGGTGGAGGAAATCTATGCACAAGAAGAGATATCCCCAAAAAAAGAGTTTCAAGCGTAGGAACATGAACAAGCACCAGAAAATCCATAAGATGTGGAAGAAACACCAGTCCCAGGGAACAAGACAGAGGAGAGGCAAATACAAGAAGAGAAGCCGATAATAACTGGGGAAACTCGACCTTCAGGAGCAACCGTACCCCTAGTTGTCATGCTCCAAATACCTCTAGTTACTCTAGGTGATCAGGCACCCCAGAGTGTGACACTTGGCCAGGTAGTCTTTGTAACACAACAGCCAAATCTAGGCTAGACACCTCTGGCCCCTCCAAAAGATGTGCCCTCAAAAGACAATGTCCCGTGGATAACACCGAAGTAGAATAGTAGAAACATGATGAGGGGGATAACCCTAGAAATATGGATACTAAGACCACAGATGCTGGAGAAGGGGAGAAACCCAAAGAGACAGATGTGAATTCCACCGAGGTGGAAGATACAGGAAATCCAAGGGAGAAAGAAAAAGAGTCCAAAGTGACTATGAATATCGGGGAAACACCACAGGGCCCCAAAGAAGACCCCAATGCCCAAGCCTTAGCAGCAAGACTGCCCCAGCTACCACAATGGCTGGTGGAATCCTAGAAAGAAAGGCCCTGATGGCAGTCAGAGTCCATCTCTCCCTGGTCGAAATGACAGCCCAGAATCAAGAGGCTAAGAAGCCCTAAGAAGGCCCGGACCATCCATACCCTTTGGACCGGTCTGGGGGGAAGTATCATCGCAGTAGTAGTGACACCTCCCCTAGATACAGAAGTGGCAGCAATAAGAGCTGAAGAATATACAATCATTGAGGTTCCTCTGGGGAGGAGAGACAAACAGGGGGAATTAAACCTGTTGAAAGAGGCTACCCGGGCGATTGAGTCCCAGTACAAAAAGTAGGCACAGAAGATAAAGGGGGAAAAAGAAAAGAATGTAAATCTCCTTGTGCTTCTTTCAGAATTAACACAGTCATTGGCCGAGATCCATTCGAAAGCCTCTACATCTGGAACACCACTCCTACACAGTGATATTGATACTTTAAGGGCCATGAAGAAGAAAGCACAAGCTGTGGATGGGTGGGTCATTGAGCAGATCACATTCGTAAGGCAGCTCCTGGCAGTGACACTCCTGGACCTCTATCAGGCCAATAATATCATGGGCCAAGTGAATGACATTGTCACCCTATGGGAGAAAGAAATGGAAAAATATGAAGAATGGAGGTCCAAACTAGAAGAAATGATGAACTTCAGGGAGGAAGTCATCACAGAAATAGGTATTTTGGGAGATGAACCCTTTGGGTTCCTCTGGGCCCAGCACTCCAGACTTGGTCTCAAAATTGAAGTGAGCAAGCAACTGGAAGCGGCCCTTAAGGATAGAATCCTAGTAGTCTAGAATTCTTTGGATTCATATACGACTTTTGTAACAAGGGTTTCACAAGTTGATCCCTTCACCACCAAGATGTGTGCTCTAGAGGATTTTGTGTTAAGCAAATTTGATGAGTTGATGGAGTCATGGTACCAATCTGCCAGAGATTTTGACAGAGGGAAAATGTCATGCCCAACCAAAATGATGCTCTAGACCCATGATACAATGAAGGTAGCTACAGAGTTCAAGGAAGGGGCCGATGATGTTGACAAGAAATTCAGGGTTGTCAATGACCACTGGGATTGTATCAAAGAGGTAGATGAGGAATGAATCATCCAAATTTTGGAGGCCTTCACAAAGAACAAGGAATAGTAAAGTCCTCTGGTCTTCAGATATTTTCACTAGCAGGGTACAATTTTGAAGATTCATTATTCTTTGAGCGTAAGCTCCCGCGCTCCAGATTTCTGGGTCCAAATTTTTGTATTCATTCACAACAATCTGAGTCTAGGTTCCCCGAAGCCGATCGATCACTGTCAGCAATTAATAAAGGTTATGGCGCAGGTGATCCGGATAGTAATGGGTCAGGCAGATAGGATATTTCTGACAGGTGATTCCCCTGAGGCACCGCTCCCACATTAACTACTTAGTGCACATCGAAGACAGGGAGCTACAATTTGCATTTATGAGGCATGTAGCCTAGGATACTAGGACAATCAAATTTCTTCTATAAGTACCTCAACACTCTTCTCTAGGCCGATTCTTCCAGATTTATTCTCTTATCTTCTTCTGTCTTGTCAGACCTCTGCATATCCTAAGGTGATTGTAAGTGGTGCAGGTAGTACCGACCATAGATAATGTATTATATTTAACAAGTGTACAGTTAGATTAGGTTAGTTTTAGGTCAAACTTTTTGTATAAATAAGAAGTCTGACACCATAACAAAAGAGGGGCGAAATTGATGATTTTGCAGTCCAACAAGTAATAGAAGCATAGCATTTTACTTTCAGTTGTTTTCAGGAGCTCAATGCTCAGTTGTTCTTAGTAGCTTAGAATTCTCCCTTAGAGCCATGAATGTACTCACCAATGATGCTGGAACCATTTGAGTTAATGAATAAGGAAGAACATCTTTTGGCTATATGTTATGTGTTGTTCTAATCTCCAAAATAATGATATCTTTTGTGTTGTATGTTTTCTCACGTCCTTTGCTCTGGTATTTTGCATTTAGTTAATGTTCTATCTCCCTTTTCTATTGAATACATGTGAATCACTGGTTCTGTATGTATTCGATATTTAGTTTGGTTTTCCAGTATTGGAGCATTGTTGATGTATGAACATATATTGTGCAACTATAAGTAGAAATATATCTTAACTCTGATCTATCTTTTGCAATTTCTTTATTAAGTCTAAGTTCTTGTAGAAAATCCCCACTCCCATTGAAATCCCCAAAACAGATGAGTAAAAACCAGCTATCCCCTCACACAATAGTCACCTGCCCAACTTAGCTCCCCCACTATTTGTGAATTTCTTTCTCTTGACTGTAAATTCTAATTGAATCTTAGCTGTTTCTGAAATGTTCATCCATTGAGTTGTGACATATTGGAAAATTACCTTAAAAAACATTTGGATGTAGATACTTGGCTTAGACATCTGTGAAAATATCCTAGTTGGTGACGAAATGCGAAGAAGAATTTGAGGAGGTCGGAAGAAATGAGTAACAACTGGTATGTCTTTCGAGTCATAACCTTAAAGTTAATTTGAGGAAATTCAAACAATAGACTTCCTTGCTTACTTGAGTTCCTATCCATTATAGGGGAGATGTTGGTTGGACCGCCAAAGCTTTATTCATGGATGAAATATCTGAGGATATGAATGATGAGTTGAAATAAAGCTTAGATTTTTATTTATTTAAATAAATAGCAGTTTGCATACTACTGAGATAAGCTTTGTTTTTTTGAGTTTATCTTTATCTAGGAAAGTGGTTGTTAATCAATAATTTTAAATTGCTAGATAATCTTTTTTTTTTAGTTTTATGTTTTTTTAATTTTTTCCATTTTTTAGGAAATCAATTGTATATAAGAGAACTCTCAATTATTCTAATTATTCATTCAAAAAATAAAATGTTATTCAAGTTTCTCATATGATTTTCTCTCTCAGTTGTTTAATCTTTTATCTGTGATTTTTTTCAATTATAATATTTCAATTGGTATCAAAATAGGTTGCATAATTTTTATTGTGCAAGTAGCAAGATTAGAGAAGCAATTTTCTCCAAATGGCTAATGAAAAAGATTTATCATTTCAGATTCCATTATTTATCAGAGACATCTATGATTATTGGAGTATCAAAATGAAGACTCTTCTATTATCCCAAGAACTTTGGTATTTTGTTGAAGTGGGATACACAAAAATTGTAGATTAAACATCATTGAATGCATTAACACCACAAAATAAGACAACTGAAAGAAGACAAAAAGGACAAAAAAACTCTTTTATTCATTCAATCTGCATTTTCCATGTTTCAATTTTTTCTCAAATTTCTAGTATGAAAAATCAAAGGATGCATGAGAGGCTATACAAATTGCATATCAAGGTACAGATAAAATCATATTGGTAAGAATTCAAAATTTTCAAAGAGAATTTGAAAATTTGAGGATGAAAGAATCTGAGTCCATTCATGAATTTATTACTAGGGCTCAATGTATTGTGAATCAAGTCAGGACTCAAGGAGGAAATATAATAGAACAAACCATTATAGAAAATAGTTTGAGATCTACTCCTCCTAAATTTGATCTAGTGGTGATAGCCATTGAAGAAAGTAAGAATCTAACTACTTCCAAAGTTGCAGAGTTAATTGGCTCTTTACAATCTCATGAGGAGCGTATGCAACGTTCTACAGAAAGTTTGGTACATGCTTTCTAGTCTTCTATGAATATTGCGGAAAAATATAAATCTCCTCCCTCTCATACTCCTAAATATCAAGGTGAATCTTCTTCTAATAGTATAGGACGAGGTAGAGGAAGAGGAAGAGGACAAAGTTCCATGCATCGAAGGAGTATCCAGTGTAGATACTATGAAATGTATGGTCACTATGAATCAGAGTGCAAAAATAAGAAATATGACTTGGATAAGTCAAGATCCAATTACATCGAGTCTTGTGTTGATGTACCAAATTCTAAATTCTTTGTATGCAATTTGGAAAAAGGAAACCAAGAGGATTTCTATTTTTTGGACAACGATTGCTCTAATCACATGATAGGTAAGTCTGATATTTTTTGTTCAATTAGATGATTCAATGAAGAGTTAAGTTAAGTTTGGAGATGATAAGGAGGTTGTTTTCATGGGAAAAGGTACCCTTGCAATCAATACTAAGAAATGAGAAACTACCCATATTCATAATACTTTGTTTTTTCCAAAGTTACAACATACTCTTTTGAGTATTGGGTAACTTGTAGAAAAAACTACAAATTAGTGTTTGAAGATAACTGCTGCAAAATATTTGATAAATATGATAATCATCATATTGTAGAAAATAATTATATGATTGAAAATCATTTGTTTCCTCTCACATTAGTTTCTAGTAAGTTGCATGCACTCAAATCAACCATAGATGATTCATGGTTATGGCATCAATGATATGATCTCTGAATTTTCAAGGGCTAACCTTATTGAATAAGAAGAATGTGGTGAGAGGGCTTCCTGAAATCAAGGAAAAACAATAAGTTTTTAAAGGGTGTGTATTTGCAAAGCATCATTGAGACAGTTTTCCAATGAACAAATCTTGGAGAGGCAAATCTCCTCTAGAGCTTGTGCATGCAGATATTTGTGGTGAAATAAAAGTAGAATCATTGGATAAGAACCTTTATTTTTTAAATTTTATTGATGTTTTTCATTGCCACACATGGGTTTATTTTCCTATGAAAAAATATGAAGCCTTTGAATGCTTCAAGAATTTTAAAGCATTGGTTGAAAAGAAAATCGGGTATCCTATCAAAATACTCATAACAGATAGAGGGGGAGAGTTTACTTCTAATGAGTTTTCTTATTTTTGTATAAATAATGACATACAAAGACAACTTGCCACTGCATATACACCTGTGAAAAATGGTATTGCTGAAAGACAGAACTGTGCCATTATGTAAATGGCACGAAGTATGATGCAGATAAAAAATCTTCCAAATAATTCTTGGGAAGAAGTAGTTGCCACTACTATATATATTCTCAATTGTAGTCCTAGACAAAAGTAGTTCAAAAAATCATTCCAAAGGAAGCTTGGACTGGTCAAAAGCCTTCTGTGGCTCATCTTTGAGTCTTTGGTTGTTTGGCATATGTTCATGTTCTAGTTCAAAAGTGGAAAAAGTTGGATACCAAATCCCAACTTTGTATCTTTGTGCCAGGATATTCTACTGCAAGTAAAGGCTCTAGATTCTATAATCCTGACAAAAAATAGTGGATTGTTAGTTGGGATGTGATTTATTATGAAGGGGGAGTATGGAAGTGGAAAGATGTTGTGCAGAAAAATCCATCTATAATCATCAACATGGAAGATAATAGTGCTCCTCCTCTCCCCACAAGCTCAAGTGGAAGCTCAAGCTCTAGTTCTAGTCCTCCAACTTCACCTAGTTATTCCAGTAGCACAAACTCAGGTGAAGATTCACCTCCACCATCACCTCCAGTATCAGCTCCAAGAAAGGTATGAAGTTTAGTTGATATTTATCAAAGGAGTGCAAACATAAATCTATTTGTTAATTTTTCTTTAATTAGTACAATTATAGTTTAACCCTCTGTGTATGAAGAAGCAGTGAAAGAGCTAGTATGGGTTAATGCTATGAATGATGAGATGAATTCCATTCATAAGAATAATACTTGGGAATTCATTTAACATCCCAAAGACAAGCAAGTGATTGATGTGAAAATGGATATATAAAGTTAAGTATCATGCAGATTGTATAGTGGAATGACATAAGGCAAGATCAGTTGCTAAGGGATTTGTTCAAACTCTTGGAGTATATTATGCAGAAATATTTGATCATGTGGCTAGACTTGATATAGTCAAGATTATAATAATTACAACACAATACAAGTGGCCAATACTTCAGATGGATATGAAATCAACATTCCTAAATGGTTATATAGATGAGGAAGTTTATGTGGAACAACCTATGGGTTATGAGGTTCCGGAAAAAGAATACTTAGTCTACAAGTTGAAGAAATCCCTTTATGGGTTGAAGAAAGCTCCTTGTGCCTGGTATGCTAGGATTGCTATTTATTTCATGAAGAAAGGATTCAACATAAGCCACTCATAACCCACCTTGTATATCCAATGTATTGGTACTCATATTCTCATAGTTTGCCTTTATGTTGATGATCTTATTTATACAGGTTACAACAAAGCTCTCAAGGATAAGTTTCAAGAAGAAATGAAACAAGAATTTGAAATGTCAGATCTAGGACGCATGCACTATTTTCTTGGTATGGAGGTACAACAATCATTAGAAGGTATATATATTTCTCAAACCAAGTATATTTTTGATGTATGGAAGATATTTAGAATGATGGCATGCAAATAAGTTGCAACCTCCATAGCACTTTGTGAGAAATTAACAAAGGCAGATAAAAGTCCCAAGATTGATGTTGCTTTGTGTAGAAGTTTGGTTGGGAGTTTCATGTACTTAAAAACTACTAGGCCTAATATTATGTATGTTTTCAGCCTCATCTCTCAGCTCATGCAGTATCCGCATGAGTCTCGTTGGAAGACTCCTAAAATAATTCTGAGATTCTGATTAGGCTGGTTCAGTGGATGATAGAAAATCTACCTCTGGTTATGTTTTTTTCATTTGGTTCTGGAATTGTCTCTTGGAGTAGTAAGAAATAGGCAAAAATGAATCTTTCTTCGGGAGAAGTAGAATACATTGGAGCTACATAAGCAATTTCTCAAGTAGTATGGATTAGACAGATATTGGCAGATCTTCATTTGGTTCCAAAATATCCAATCGCCATCTATTGTGATAACAATAGCACTATTGCAATGACGATGAATCTTGTGTTACATCATAGAATAAAACACATAGAAATATAACATAATTACATTATTGAATTGGTTAAAGATGGGTAAGTGGAGCTACAATTTTTTCCTTTATCTGAACAAGTTGTAGATAATTTTACAAAATCTCTTCCAACTACAAGTTTTATTGCTTTCAAAAACCAGCTGGGACTCACCTCCATTGATCATTCATGGGGAGATTAGAGATATGAATGATGAGATGGAATAAAGCTTAGATTTTTTTTACTTAAATAAATAATAGTTTGCATATTGTTGAGATAAGCTTTGTATAGGCTTTGTTTTTTTTATTTTTATCTTTATTTACGAAAGTGGTTTTTAATCAGCAATTTTAAATTGCTAGATAATCTTAGCTTTGTTTTTTTTTTTAGGAAATAAATTATCTATAAGATAATTCTTAGTTATTGTAATTATTCATTCAATTAATAGAATGTTATTCAAGTTTCTCATATGATTTTCTCTCTCAGTTGTTTAATCTTGTATCTGTGTTTTGATTTTTTTCAATTATAATCATTCAATATTACACTAGATTGGACAATTAATCAACTTACCAAATTGTGAAGTGTCTATGCCAATTTGTTCATGTGATGGATGGAACTATGGTCATTTTCTGCTACAACCTGTCGTGCAGGAGCACCTATGAGGACAAGATACATCAGGATCACTAAAGGATCCCAAAGATTTTGGAAACCATCTTTTGGTCACTTTTGTTTTTAATAAAGACCAATAAGGTCATTTTGTGAAAGATCATGGCCATTAAGAGCCATTTGATGTAATAGGTGTTTGTGTTTAGGATTTTTATTATTGAAAGGTCAAGTTTTTCCAATGAAGGCATGTATATAACCAAATATGGCCATTGTAATGGTTTAATAGGTGAAATGTTATGTTTAATGTACATAAGACACCAATGGATACATCAAAGATCCATAGGAGAAATGTGAAATGTAATAGAATTCTAAAATTTGTCTAACTTGACATTTATGTTGTCAAGTTGACAACATTGTATTAAGGGAAACCAACCAAAGGGTGGTTCAAGGGTAGTTAGTTAGTTGGATTTAGGTCTAGAGGGACAAAATAGAAATATAAACAATATAAATGCAATCCATGAGGGTGTGGTCATGGGTTTTGGAGATTGATTCAATAAAAACTTGAAATTTTTGAAATTCCTCATTGTTATGACAATTTTAATGTCTGTAACAGTCACTTTTTTGGCATTAATTTCATTCCATATTGGAAGATCACCATTGTTAGATGAAATTTCTCTGAAGTATCTTCATTTTTTATTTTTAATGGGTTAATTTCATTTATTATTTACAAAGATATTTCACTTTTACTGTTAACTGGTTAAAACCCTCACGTAGGGTATTGAAATTGGAACTTGATGTAGTTTTCGTTCATTTTGATATATGAAACCTTCATCCTGGGGGAGATGCAAGGAAATTCAATGTATTTTATCCCCATAATGTTTTTATTTATCCATGTATAGGTTGGCACGTGAATCTAAGGAGAATGATAGAGGTTTGTTGAAGGATATTGAATGACTATCTCAGAAAATACATCTCAGTGTGAGGGGAGTATCTCACAACTGCACATTGGATCTTCCTCTTATTTGGATATGTTATTGGTAGGAAAATTATTGAATAATCTCACCAAAGGGATCAAGGAAATGTGTTTAGGTTGGAAATTTATGGGCAACTGTGTACGGGTATATCAAACTGGCAGCAAGGTGGTAGTTTTGAAATGTATTTTCTATTTCATTGCATAGATGTGGTTTGGAGAAGACTTAAGGGGTTGGTGTGATATGGGAAAATCATAGGGTAGATTTTAAGTTATAATGGATCCTTTTTTAAGGTTGGATGATCAATAAAAGGTCTATCCTTGAAGATGTTTGCAGGGGTGTATGAGACTGTCATCTTAGGATAGTGTTGGTTGTGGATTTGTTGTAAAGTTAGGAATACTTGTTGATGTAGTGTTGGTTGTTTGGTGATTGGGAGATCCTTGAGAGTCTTTGGGAAGGATTTATGAACCTAAATGGTGCAGAGGTGAGCCAAGAAGGGTAGTTGCTTGGGTCTTGTGTTGATCCTGTGGAGAAGTAACTATAAGTTGAGATTGATTTGGTGTTCTAAAGGTGTGGAGACTAGTGGAGAAGGATTGCTTTCCCTCTATATATTGGGTTTGAGGGTCATCCACTAGACTCTACATCAAGTGGTATGAGAGCGAGTGAAAGGTATGGGGTTTGGAAGATTTAGAGTCCTTTGTTGATGCTTGGAGTTGAACCATCCTCTGAGAGTGTTCCAAAGTGGTGGCTTGAGATCTAATGAATCCTAGATTGGTGTGAGAAGATGGCATTAACCAAGAGTGAGAGAGATTTATCCAAGTTTCTGAAGGAATACTTGGTTGAAGGAAGAAAATAAGATGAGAAGAAAATAAGAGAGGAAGTAGAAAGAAAGAGAAAAGAAGAAGAAACAAGGAGGCAAGAAGAGTTGAGAAGCTTGAGGAAAGCTTTGGAGGAGCGGGAAGAAGAGAGAAAGCAGAGGGAAGAAAAGATAAGAATTCTAAAAAGAACCTTAGAAGAAGGTGAAGCAAGATTGAAGAATCTAGAGAATATTCTTAAAGATGCTACAGGTTGGCACTTGATGTTGAAGAAGAAGATAAGATGGCCTATTCAGAAACTAGTTGCAGCAGCAAGGAAAAATGCACCTATGATCAGAGGTGTAGAGAATTGTGGAAAAGTCTTGGTGAATGTTGGAGGAGAAAACATAAAGGAAGGCCTAGAGGGCCTTGAAGATGAGTTGGGTTTGTGGAATAATTTTTTTGCAATAGTGGAGGAATGGCAGAGTTATGGAGGATTTTTGGAGGCACAAGAAGGAGAAGCCTTCAAAGAAGACATTATATTTGCAGAGATGGGCCATGAGGAGGCTCAAAAGTTGACAAAATTTTCTCCTAGCATGGAGATATTGATTGGAATGATTGAGAGTGAGGAGAAGCAATAGCGTGGGCAAGCCATATTCACATTGGTGAAGGAATACAAGCCTAGATGCAAGATGAAGATACATAGGAGAGTTGCATGGTTCCAAGAAGACCTAGATTTGTTAAAGGTCAAGATGAAGGCCTAATTTTTTTATTGACATGTGTTTATTTTTAGGTTTCCAAGAGGACTTGGAAAGGTTTTAAAGATGTGGAGTATGGTGTAGGAGTACCTATGAGGACAAGATACACCAGGATCACTAAAGGATCCCAAAGAGTTTGGAAACCATCTTTTGGTCACTTTTGTTTGTAATAAAGACCAATAAGGTAATTTTGTGAAAGATCATGGCCATTAAGAGCCATTTGATGTAATAGGTGTTTGTGTTTAGGAGTTTTATTGTTGAAAGGTCAAGCTTTTCCAATGAAGACATGTATATAGCCAAATATGGCCATTGTAATGGTTTAATAGGTGAAATTTTATGTTTAATGTCCATAAGATTCCAACGGATACATCAAAGATCCATAGGAGAAATGTGAAATGTAATAGAATTCTAAAAGTTGTCAAACTTGACAACTATGTTGTCAAGTTGACAACATTGTATTAAGGGAAACCAACCAAAGGGTGGTTCAAGGGTAGTTAGTTAGTTGGATTTTGGTCTAGAGGGAAAAATAACAATATAAACAATGTAAATGCAACCCATGAGGGTGGTGGTCATGGGTTTTGGAGGTTGATTCAATAAAAACTTGAAATTTCTGAAATTCCTCATTGTTATGACAATTTTAATGTCTGCAAAAGTCACTTTTTAAGCATTAATTTGATTGCATATTGGAAGATCACCATTGTTAGATGAAATTTATCTGAAGTATATTCATTTTTTCTTTTGAATGGGTTCATTTCATTGAGTATTTACAAATTTATTGCACTTTTATTGTTAACTGGTTAAAACCCTCGCCTAGGGTATTGAAATTGGAACTTGATGTAGTTTTCGTTCATTTGGATGTATGAAACCTTCATCCTAGGGGAGATGCAAGGAAATTAAATTTATTTTATCCCCCTAATTTTTCCAGGTATCCATGTATAGGTTGGCACATGAATCTAAGGAGAATGATAGATGTCTGTTGAAGGAGATTGAATGTTTGTCTCAGAAAATACAGTTTCAGTGCAAGGGGAGTATCTCACAACTTCACCGTTGGATCTTCCTCTTATTTGTATATGTTTTTGGTAGGAATGTTATGAATAATCTCACTGGAATGTTTGAGGAAATGTGTCAGTTTTGAAAGTTATGGGAAACTGTGTACGGGTATATCAAATTGGCAGCAAGGTGGTAGTTTTGAAATGTATTTTCTATTTCATTGCATAGATGTGGTTTGGAGAAGACTTAAGGGGTTGGTGTGATATGGTAAAATCCTAGGATATATTTTAAGTTATAATGTATCCTTGTTTAAGGTTGGATGAAAAATAAAAGGTCTATCCTTGAAGATGTTTGTAGGGGTGTATGAGACTATCATCTTAGGACAGTGTTGGTTGTGGATTTGTTGTAAAGTTAGGAATACGTGTTGATGTAGTGTTGGTTTTTTGGTGATTGGGAGATCCTTGAGATTCTTTGGGAAGGATTTATGAACCTAAATGGTGCAAAGGTGAACCAAGAAGGGTATTTTCTTGGGTCTTGTGTTGATCCAGTGGAGAAGTCACTATAAGTTGATATTGGTTTGGTGTTCTAAAGGTGTGGAGTCTAGTGGAGATGGTTCACTTTCCCTCTATATCTTGGGTTTGAGGGTCATCCAATAGCCTCTAAATCAAGGATACCACTTGATGCAGAGGCTAGTGGATGACCCTCAAACCTAAGATATAGAGGGAAAGCAATCCTTCTCCATTGTTCTACAAGTAATGTGACTTTCTATTCTACCCTACATGGGCATTTTCCTTGCATATATAGGTGTTGAGAATACCATTATCTTTCCTTGAATCTAGGACATGGATAATATTAACAAATTATATAGTAGGTTTTTCTACAACAACAAGAAGGTAAGATGCAGTTTATACTTTTGCACCTTGTTGTTTATTGTCCAGTTCATTATTCCAAATTTTGTGTGTTTTGTAGTCAACTTTGATAGACCCTTTTATGATCCTTTTGGGGTTTGCAACATATTTTCTTGATAGTTCTTGGATCTTTTCTAGGCACATCAGATTTCCTTGGCACTTTTCATTTAATTTCATTAGTGGGGTGGACAATAGTTATTGCAAATACATTTAGGCCTTTTGCACTGTTGGTGGTCTTTGTCTTCGGAGAATTTGTCATTTCAAAAGGTACATTATTCACCTAAACACATATCGTGTTGATCTGTTGTGAATAAAAATCATGTTATGGATGATTTGTATTTTATAAATTTTGTCCCTAAGTGGTGGATATGAGATAATGGATTTCTCTTATGATGTATGACCAGAATGCCATAGCCATCAGTGAGTATCTTGATGATCGATGAAACAAGTTAAGATTTTAAATAAAAGAAAATTTCCAACAAAATTATTTTATGAGTTTTTTTTTCTTAATTTTGATGCATGATTAATGTCTATTATGCATCCTAACATTGATAGCAACATTGATGAACCCACCATTGGGAAAGAAATTTGAAAGAGTAGAGGCATGTTTACTAAAGGTTCTTTTTATTGGATTTCCATTGGAGCTCTAGTCATCTTTTCAGTGTTGTTCAACATTATCTTCACATTGGATTTGGTGTACCTAAATAATATGTCACTCTGCAATTTAATCTTAGGATAATGATTCTTAATTTAGGAATGATCTACACTTTTTTTTTCAAATTTTAATCTTAAATTTTATTCATGAATTTGCAGTTATTGGAAAACCTCAAGCCACCATTCTGAGGAGGATCTACAAGAGAAACATGCTAATCGTACAGGTAGGTTTATCTTGTAGAGAAAGGACAAAATCCAAAACTTTAGGCTTACTATCTCATTTGTTGGGTGCATCAATCGAAGGTAATCACTTGAAAAGAACCATGATTTGACATTCCTTATTGATAAGTGAATTGAGGTTTATTATTGCATTCATTTCAGGTATTGGCATGGTAGTGAGGTAGTCTAGCATCTTATTAGGTGGACACTCTATTTAAAGCAAAGATATCGATGCCAATGGCGTGGATCCGAGGAGAGACATGACATTACCATTTCAACCTTTGTCACTTGTATTTAACCATGTCAATTACTATGTTAACATGCCTGCAATGAGTTTATGCTCATGAAAATTGTAGGTATAGGAAAGGTTACTAAGAGGGGGGTAAATTAGTAATATCAAATCTTATACTTTAAAATACAATCTCAAATCTTCTCCAATAGATTTACCGATTAAAGTTTCATTCATCTATAACAGTCTTATCGGTTACCAAAACATTAAACATCCATGCATCCTAAAATAAAAATTCACAAAAACTTAAAACCAGTATTTATCATGTGGAAACCCAATTAGGGAAAAAAACCATGATTTGAGATCTATGCCTACAAATTTTTTACTCTTCTGGAATACACTTGGAAAAGAGATTGCCCGGTTAAGGGTTACAAGAGCACTATTAAATGCTACCCAGTTATAGGATTTACCTAGAGACCTATTAAATTCTTATACCCTATTACGAGTAACCTAGTTAGAGGATTTTATCCCACTTATACAATTTTCACCTTGTTAAAGGATTTACAATAGACCTGTTAGGGTCACTCGATAAGGGATTTTTACTATCACAATTATTAGAGAGTAACAACCTATAATGATATGTAGTTTGCACTATCTCTGCTATATCAGATCCAATAAAGTTATCTAACACAATAATATACCATTCAATCCTCTGTATCCTTCTTTGTATTCTCTCCTGTGATTGCAACTATCTTTCTCTGATTAGTTCTTATGTTTCTCCAATATCATACCTTCTCCTTCGTCACAATAACCTAACTTCATCTATTCTTCTTCCTTAAGTAGATTTCCTTTAGTCATCAAAACCTAAACCTAGACCCAAGGATCATAACTTCATCATAATAATAAATCATTTTCTTCTTCATCCTTCCTTGTCGGTTGTGTCATGATCTTTTCTTTTAACCCGATAGCTATTGACGAGAACATCCGATAGCTAACCTTCTTGTCGATAAGTCTGTCTTTAATGCTGATAGTTAATATTGTTCTACTTTGACATCAATGAAAAACAATATAACTTCCTTATCAACTAGAGCGGTTAATTTGACCTTAATTAATTGATCTTTATCAGTATGTTAAATTCAATTTCTAAATTCTCATAGTTTAAATAATTATCAATAATTATTTAAATTAGCTGATTATTTCTTCTCAATTAAATTAATAACCCAAAATTTATTTTATTTTATTTTCTGACTAATTTAGATTTAATTCCACTTTCCTCTAAATTAAATTTTTTATTCAATTTTATTCTTAAAATTTTCAAAAAATCAAAGAAAAATGATTTCATGAGGAATTAAGAATTCTAAAAATGAAAAAGAGCTTTAATCAATAAAAGAATTCTGAAATTTTTTTAAAAAGAGCTTTAAATCAATAAAATTATTTAATTATTCTCAAAATTGGAAAATTGAAAATCATTCTTTTAATAAAAAATTCAATTGCTTTTTGGAAATTGATTTTCTCCAAAATTGATTTATATTATCTTCTTTCTTTTTCTCCTCAAAATAGGAGTTTCTTCATCTTCACTCCATCTCTAATTATCTCGTCCGTTCAATCTGCTTTCAGTGGATCAATCTCAATCGTTGATTAGTTTGAAATATCTATATAAACCCTCTTCAAACCCATTTAAAGCATCACGGTTTTTGAGAGCACAATCTTTATGCAAGTTTTTGGAGCTAATTGTGATCAATACATCAATCATTTTATCAAATTTCTCAAATCTTCCAAATCAAAGTGTTGTCAGTATCAACTCTAAGAGCCATTCAAAGAAATGTTTCAAGAGAAAAAGAGAGAAGCAATAGAAGCTTCAGATGTTGATTTTATATTTTTTTGTTATTCTCTTTTGGATATCTATTATTTTATTGTTAATAGGCTCATTCTTAGTAGTTGTTCTATTTATTTCATATCAATCGATACTACTAACCCCCTTGTTTGGAGTGTGCACAATTAGGTCTATACAAATCAATCAACAATCTTATCAGATTGATGATATGATCGATAAGATAGTTAGATATGATAGAGAGGAAATGTATGATCACATATTTTCTTTAGTTCAAGGTTAGGAACACATTTTGAGGTTGGATCTAGACGACACTTCACACGTTACTCATATTGTTCTTGAAGCCGATAGTTGGAATTATTATCTTTACTATTGTATATATAATCTTGAGTTTTTGTAGAGATTTAGTGTGCAATGGTTTGATATGAAAAGGAATGTCATGTTTGCGTGAGAATCATTGTATGTTGTAATATGAGTAGTGAGCTCTAGGTTGTAAGCCTAAATGCATATGCATTCCCCTATGTACTCAAACCTTTAACAAGGTCACTTATTTATGCAAAAGAAATTACCTATGGGTTCCATCCCCATCGTGGGTTTTCCCTTAACCGACTTTCCATGATAAAAATATGGTGTTATAATGTTGTGGATGCTTTGATTATGTTTCTATTGTTTACTTTTAGTTATATTTGGTTTATGGTTATGCAATGAAGTTAATAAGTTAAAAAGTGCTAGAACTCTGATTCACCCCCTCTCTTAGTGTTCCTCAATCCTAATAGTTGAAAGGTGCGACACTTATCTGTTAACTGTGTTATAAAGAAATGAATAGATTTTAGTTTCCCTTATAATAATCTTAGCTAATGAATGTTCTTTAGTGGTGGCATTTATAGTATAACTTTAACTTTGGCAAGATTGGCTTTAATTCTCTTAGTTCAAATAATGTATCCTAGCAGTTACCCCAAAGATACATTTTTTGGATTTAGGTGTACTTTATATTGTTCTAGTCATGTGAATATTTTATCTAGTATTTCTAAACATCTAGCTCATGTATAATATTTTCCACCAAATCATCCACATAGTCTTCTAGGTAGGTATGCATCATGTCATGAAAATGATAGTCATAGTGTGTCGATAGTGTCGTCACAAGGATTTGCACCCGAATGCTTAAGTGTGACACTCAATGGTCACATACAACATGAGACTACTCTTAGGCTTTAGGTATCCTTTTTTGAGAGTAGACCTTATATTTATGGCCCAAATTCCCTTTTGATATCCTAAAACTAATTGATTCACCATGAAAAGGGATAGAAAGAACTTGGAACTTCAAACCTAAAAATAATAGGTGATACACCTAAGAATAACTTGAATGTAGATGGTAAGATCAAAAAATAACCCAATAAAGAAACCTTACTACCTCACAACTGAGCTAAATATGCTTGCATAAAATATTCTTATGAAAGGCCTTGATTTAATGATGCTCAAAATCATAAATTAATAATATTTTCACAATTTTAATACACCACAAAACCTGAACACAAGCATAGACCTTCACTATAACACATTACTTTTTGCATTTAATACTAAAGGAAGGTAAAACACAACATTAAGATCAAATCATTCACAATAATACTCAAAACCTAGAAAATAAGAAGGAAACCAATCTCTATTATTGAATATCCAGGAAAATCCTCGCTATAATGTGCATGTGCTCAATACAATATATGCCTACATTTGCAGAAACAAAAATATGGATAAAAAGAATGATACCCTTAAATTATTACAATCAAAAGCCTTAAATAAAGGCTTGCACAAACCCCAATGCAAACTCCAAGGTGAAATAGGCTTGACTTGAACTTGAACTGAAGTCTCGCCTAGTTTTTTCTTTTCAAAGTTTGAAAAAAATCTACTTAGGTGGAATTTGCAAATAAAATCCATAAAAAGAGGAGAGTAACTAAAGATACAATGAGTTAACTACTCCCAAGGCCTCCTCCACTCATGTGTAACCCAGATAGGGTTCAAACTAATGTGTAACTACTGTAAAATTCTTCAAAACTTCTCCACAATTAATTCTAATCATTTTTCATCCCTCAATTACATTCTAGTTGACCCATAAGTCAAGGCCAAGTTAATCATTTTTCATCAAAATATTGTGTTTATTAATTGATTAATAAAATCACTTAATAAATGTCTTACTCATTAAACTTGAATGCATAATGTAAATATATATTACCACGGACATATTTTTAAAGAGAAGAATTTTTAAATTAAGGCAAAAATGCCTTTTGGTCAGTCAAACTAGGGTAACACAACCTTAAAGAAAACACCACCATTTCATTTTCTCTATTGGGTACCCATGACCGCTAAGGGTTTTGAAGGATTTGGTTTTTTCCTTGGTGTTCTTTTGTATATCTAATGGAGTATCTGGTAAGATTTCTTTGCGAAAAAAGAAGAGCTTCTCTCTGCTCTGGTAATGCAAGAAATAATGAAAGATTTATCTTTACCGTGTCTATTTTCCATGTTTGAGCTTGTTGTTTATACAATTCGTGGCTTATCATTAAGGGTTTTTTCTTGTATTTCATGCTTTGTAAAAAGAACATAGAGGGTTTAACAGATTCCATCTATATATTCTAGCTTGTGTGTATTTGAAATTCTTGAAGTTTCCTATGAATAGATCCTTTGTGGGAAAAGAACTTATGTGAATAGATATTTACTTTCTAAAACCATGAATTACATATGGAAACCCCTTGTGTTTTTATTGGCAAATGGATAATTTTTTTTAGTTCTATAACAGGTTGTGGTTTCATTATACAAAACCCTTGTGTATTTTGAAAGGATTCTATTTTTTCTTGTACATTCACCATTGATTTGTTGAAAGCACTAAAATTGATCATCTAAGGGCTTTAAGGCCGACTTGTGGTTTATTTAATTTATGCATCTTTATCTCTCTATTCAGAAAACCCTAGTCTTGTTAGTTTTGGAAATATACACTTTATATTTTCATGTTCTATTTAGTCATTTCCATAGGATATTATGAGGGTTTCATAAATAAATGGGTTTATAAACCTGATTACAGTTTTATAGTCCTTGTTGCTTTTTGAATTTTACATACTAAACATTGAACTGCTCAACTTGCAATAGTACTGCCAGTTTCCATCAAAATGTAGGATGTCACTATAGAATAATATCTTTCTTTACACTCAAAAGAAAAAAATGTCTTATTGTTAGAATAACTAAGAGGGGGGGGGGGGGGGGGAANGAGGGGGGGGGGGGCGGTGAATCAGTGGCCTTAAAAAAAATTCCAATAATCTAGCCAAAAAATTATAACTCAAATATAATATCCTCTAGTTATCTTTCAGTCCCCAATCATCAAGATGTATGCCATTAATAGTTCTAACAAATATAAACTGCTCGGTAAGATATAGTGTTTATCTTTTCTAGACTTTTTCGAATAGCAGTAAATAAACTTAGTGTTAACCGACCAATCCAGTTTTAATAATGTGTAAAGTAAAATATCAATGCAATGAACCATATACTCATTTGACACATAGATTTTAACATGGAAACCCTGCTAAGGTAAAAATCACCTGGCACCGGTAACCCAAAATAATTTGACTATTCTGAAGTGAGCTTGGTAAAGAGCTAGCCGTGTTAAAGGTTACAATATACACTGTTAAGTGTGACCTTGTTAGAGGATTTAAAACCAAAATTTTATCTTTTAACGTAGCACTCACTATTTTGTCAAAAAGAAAACCTTTTGATACTCTTGAGTATCTCAATACAATAAGGACTGTTAGATCCCACCCGGTTAAGAGATTTTCTAAATCAATGGTTAAACTGATACAGTAAATGATATGTTCAAAATACAACTTTAACTTGCAGATATTTAGATCTATTTTTAGTCCAATAATACCTCTCTAATCAATATGATCTTCAGTTCCTTTGCTCTCTTTCTTTGTTCTTCTCGGTGAATGCTCTGTCCTCTATTACTCGGTGTTTGCAGAATTCCTTGGCTCTGTTCTTTAGCTTGTATGATCAGATCTACATGAAGAATTCAATCTTCACCAGAATATATTCATAATTACTCTATTTCACAATGAATTCCTTTTCTCTTTATATAGACATGATTAGCCACTCAATCTCATTGTTTTTTTTGTAGATCACTTCTTGATCCATAAAACTCACCATGCTTGCTTTATCCCGTAAAGCTATGCTTTTTTTTATTCTGTAGATCTCTCCATGATAACTGTGAATAAAATGTTCTTTAAATCTCTTTCATGCTTTAGTTTAACTGTTCATTGAAAATAAAGCAATCAGTCAGCCAATCTCTAAATATAACTCTTTCCAGCTAAGTAGTTTTGTCATTCTTTAACTTCAATTCTGTTTGGTCATCAACTCCAGTTATGCTCGGTAACAACTTCAGTTATGCTTCGGTCATCAACTTCAGTTTATTGTGGTGCTCGGTATACACTAAGAACTGCTTGGTGAATCTTGCTCGGTTACTACTGTTCTAGTTTTACAGTGTGAACTGCTCGGGGTTCACTATCCGTCGATGTTCACTATTTGTCGGCGTATATAGAATTTTTATGTTTTACCGATAACATAAACTTTGTATTTTCAGCTCTTCAAGGTTATGACCAATATGTGTTTCAATAATCATACCATATCAAGTTGACATCAATGACAATACAATACATTAACTGAGTTAATGTCATGCATTCCCTTTTGCAGCTTGGTGATCATTAACTTATCATCTTCAATCATTCAATCAGTTATAGTTCATCAATCTCTCCCTTTGGCATGGATGGAAACATACTATGAATTATGCAGTATAAAATATGTCATAACATACCAAACTTATTATTTTATAACCAATTCAAATATCTGAATCTTGGTAAGCTCTTCTAGCTTAGATTTGATTCTATTGTGTGCTCTCCCTTTCTTCATTCCCTTTAATAGATAGGTGTTGCAATTTATGTCTTATGATTATGTCTCTCCCTTTCTTGTAGAACCTCTTCTCCCTTTTTTGAATAGATATGCAGTGTTAACTTCCTCCAATTCTCTCCCTTTGATGGATGGTTATTTCATTGAATATCTCTCTCCCTTGAATCTTTATCTCCCTTTAGATGTTCTTCCCCCCGATGGATATTTCATTGAATCTTCTTCTCCCTTTGACAACAATGCAAAAAAAAATTCAGCTCTGTAGTAGCCAACAATCTTTATCTCCCTTTTAAGCTTTATGTCCCTTTAGTGGATTGATATTTCATTGTAGTCCATATCTCAGCTTGCATCAACATGAGTAATATTCTAATAATGTGTATGATGATGTAGCCTCCAATTCAGCTTAGTGACCAGAAGATAAGGGTCGAACCCCTAGTCTATTCCTCAGGTACTCAAATGTATCTTTTGACAATGGTTTTGTGTGATGACATGTAACTGATTGAATATTTGAAGATGTTAAGTTGATCATCGAAATGCAGAAAGATAATGCAAGACATTAAATTAGTTAATGGATTGTATTTTCATTGATGTCAACTTGATATAATCTTATCGGTTATATTCAAAGTGTCAAAGACTTCAGAGAATCAAAGAGATAAAGATTATGCTTTTATTAATGCATAAATGACCAAAATTCACTAAGTGACTACAGAAACCGATGGCTAGTGGAAACTGAAGGACAGAGAAAACATAGAGCAAAGTCATAGTGATGCCTGAGAAAAGAAACTGACAAGCATTACCGATGAGTAGAATCACAAGCATTACTGACGGCCAGAATTACAGTGTTAACCGATGGACAGACAAGCCCGAAGGAAAGACAACCCCAATGGACAGACAACACTAACGGATAAGCCTGAGGATAACTAAAGTGTTGAACAAATCTATTAAAGAGTTAAAACACCGAAGTTAACTGAAGTTCACAAATGACAAAATACTTAGCTGGCAGAGCTAAAGATAGAATTAAGTAGTTGTTGACATTGTTTTAATTAACAAGTTAAAGCTAGAGATAAGTAAAATATTTAAAAAATTATTATCCAGTTGGCAAGAATATTTCTATGAGATAAAATAGGAGTTAAGCTTTAAATCAAGATTGGCTAAGATTGCGGATCATGCCAAGAACAATAAAATCAAGAAGTGAGAAATGGTGATATTGTGTCTATAAAGAGACAACTTAATTCATTATGAATTAAAGGGAGTGAATGAAAAATAAGGATTCTGAAGAGAAACTGATGAAGAACAACTTCATATAGTCCTGATCAATCATGTTGAGGAAAGAGCTAAAGATTTCTACAGACACCGCGCAATAGAGAAGCGCAACATCATTGAGCAGAAAGTAGTGGAGCAAAGGTATTGAAAAGACATATTGATCAGAAAGGTAAAATGAGCTTACAATAGATCTGAAAATCTGCAAGTATAAGTTGTATGTGTGAACAGATCATTTACTATTTTAGTTTAACCATTGATTCAGAAAGTCTCTTTACCAAGTAGGACTTAACAATCCTTTCTATATTGAGATACATCCCAAGGATTATCAAAAAGTTTGATCATGAAGATAGCATGATATTCCAGATACCATTTGACAAACTACAATGGGTTTGGTCATAGAAGGTAGCATAGAGATGCTCGATATCAAGTGACAAACTATTCTATTTAAATCCTCTAACAGGGTCACACCTAATAGTGTGTTTGTAACCTTTAATAGGTTTGGATCTTCACCGAGCTCACTACAGAAGAGTGAAAATTTTGGGTTACTGGTCCCAAGTGGTTTTTCCCTTAACAAGGTTTCCACATTAAAAATCTATGTGTCAATGTTTTTATGAGTCATTAATTTAGTATTTTTCATTACACATAACTAATCTAGATTGATCAGTATACACTAAGAAATTTATTATTTTCCATAAATGAAAGACTGTTATTCGGTAAACATTAAGAATAAGGTTTAACAGTGCACTCCGAGTAGTAGTTATTTGATATGATTATTTGAAGTCACACATCTTTTAGGAGTGAAGATAACTAGAGGCTTAATATTATGGTACTAAGTTTTTGGGTTGATTTATTGGAATATTTTTTAGGCCACTGATTCACCCCCCTCTCAGTTATTCTAAAAATTGGTATCAAAGCTTGTGTGCTTAGAAATGGAGTTTAAAAGCTCAAGAAAAAGATCACAAGATGAAAAAGTGAGATGTGCCCAGGTTGAATAAAGACAACTTTGCATCATGGCAAAGCAGAATAAGACTCCACCTATCAGGTATTGGTAATGATGTTACTCAATAGCTTGATACTAAATATGTGTTGCCTACAGGACCTCACACTCTTGATCATTTGAGATAAAAGCATGAGCATAATTTCATGATGATAGATCTTGCCACATCACTCTCTGATGCTGAGTTTGAAGATGTCAAAACCCGCACCTCTACAAAGCAAATGTCCAGGATAAATTGAAGTTGGTACATGGAGGAGATGCTAATGTACTAAGAGCCAAGGAAGGAAGCCTAAGAGGGAGGTTTGATGACCTAAGGATGAAAGAAGGATAAAATATCACTCAGTATAGCTACAGATTCAAAGAGGTAGTCAATGTTATCTAGGGAGTTGGAGGTGTACTTGAAGAAGAGACAGTGGTAAGTAAAATCTTAAGAACCTTACTACATGTGTATACTATTAGAGTATCTTCTATTCAAGAAATGAGAGAAGTTTCAAACAATACAGTTATTCTAGATAGTATGATTAGTAGAATGATTTCATTTGAGATGAATAACTTTGATAATAGTGTCTTACCATCTTCTTTAAAAATAAGTAAGTCAAGTCATAGACACACTATTAGAGATGATAGTGAAAGTGATAATGAGGATCAAGGACGTGATGAGATTGGAGCACTAATGGAAAGAATATTGCAGAGAGGCAAAGGGAGATACAAAGGTAAATTACCACTTGTATGTTTTAATTGTAAAGAGGTTGGACATTTTGCTGCAAGATGTCCCAACAGGGGAAAAGATGACAGAAGTAATGACAAAACATATGAAAAGAAGTTTGACTGAGGTGATAACAGAGATTACTAAAGCAACTAAAAATCTAACAGAAGAGATACCTGAGACTACAAGGAAAAAATAAAGAAATCTTGTTACCTAGCTGAGAATAGAGCATATGATACTGACACTGAATCAAAAGAAGACATTGAGATGGTATTTGTAGCCATGAAAGATGATTCGAATGAAGAAGAAGAAAGGTATGTAGAAACTATACTCATATCTAAGGTTAGTAAGAATGATGTCTGGATTATAGATAGTGGCTGCACTCACCACATGACCGGTGATAAATAAAATTTTGAAACTTTTGAATACTATAATGGTGGATTAGTAAGAATGGGTAATGACACACCTTGTCTAGTTGAAGGTACAAGAACCATAATGTTGAATAAACTGATCAAATGTGAAAATGCTTACTGGGTAAAAGGACTGAATTATAATCTATTAAGTGTTTCATAGCTGAATAATATAGGCCACCAAGTAGCATTTGAGAATAAGAATGAAAAGATCTTCAATGAATCAGGAAGGTTGATTGGAACTGGTGAACAGACAAAAGGTAACCTTTTCTATATTGATGACGTTAACACCACTTGTTTGATGATTAGAAATGAAGACATATGGTTGTGGAATAAGAGATTATGTCATGTGAATTTTGACAACATGATAAAGATAAGAAATAAAAGGAAAGTGGGAGGCTTATCGAGCATTACAAAGCCTGAGCATATCATGTGCAAGAACTATCAAAAAGGTAAGATGAAAAAGTCTAGTTTCAAGAGTAAAGCCAATACATCTAATTCATTCTAGAATTAGTCCATACTAATCTACGTGGACCAATGAGGACAAAGAATTACTATGGAGATAGGTATTTCATTCTCTTTGTAGATGATTATTCTAGAATGATGACAATTATGTTTTTAAAAGATAAATAAGAAGCATTCAAGACGTTTAAATGGTATAAGGCTATGGTAGAAAAACAAAGTGATAAGAAATTGAAGTGCTTAAGCTGGGATAGAGGAGGGGAATTTATTTCAGATGAATTCACTAATTTCTGTAATGAGCACATAATTAAAAGACACATTTCTGCAACGAGAAAACCATAGCAAAATGGAATTGCTGAAAGGAGAAATAGATCAATTTTTGACTGTGCAAGAACATTGATGATTTAGAAAAGCATCACTCAAACCTTCTGGAGGGAATCTATCAGTATTGTTGTCTACACATTGAACAAAGTACAATTGAAGAAGGACACAAAGAAGACACCCTATGAGCTTTGGTATGGTTACACACCCAATGTAAGTTACTTCAGAATCTTTGGTCGTCAATGTTATATTTTGAAAGATGATAGAAATGGAAAGCTTGACTCCAAAAGTGATGAATGTATCTTTCTAGGGTATTCCACCAAAAGTAAGGCTTATAAATGTCTTAACAAGTCATCTAAAAAGATCATTGAAAGTGCAAATGTAAGAATAGATGAATTTGCAGAAAAGAATGATAAGGAAAGAAGAAAAGAACCAGAAGACTACAACAGGTTTGTTTACACTGAAGAACTTGACACTCTACCCGAGAAACACAGTATCTCTCCCAAGCAACAGAACATTGCAACTGAGCATCAAGCTGCAATTACCAAAAATCAGGATAATACTCAAGATGATATACCAAGAGATGGAAATCAGAATGAAGGTCAAGAAGATAATCAGAATGATGGACAAAGAGCTTAACCAAAACTTGCCAATTATGTCAGAAGACATCATCCACAGAATCATATCATAGGAGACAAGAAGGATGGAATGAGAACAAGAAGTAAGTCACTAAACACTAGATGTTTACTTTGTGATTTTGAGCCTAAATCTATTAATACTACACTTGAAAATGAAGAACAGGTCAGTGCTACGAATGAAGAAATAGAAAAAATTGAGAAAAACTATACATGGACACTAGTACTGAGACCAGATGACAAGAATGTCATCGGTACCAAATGGATATTCAAAAACAAGCTGAATGAGAATGGAGAAGTCACAAGAAACAAATAAAGATTAGTATGCAAAGGGTAAGCACAAGAAGAAGGTATTGATTATGGTGAAACCTTTGCACCCATTTCTAGACTAGGAGGAGTTAGAATTATTCTTTTTTATGTTGCATTCAAAGGATTCAAGGTATACCAAATGGATGCCAAATTTGCATTCCTAACTGGAATACTAGAAAAAGAGGTATACATTGAACAACCAGAAGGGTTTGTTGATCGAGACAAGAGAAACATGGTATGTAGACTACATAAAGCCTTGTATGGATTAAAACAAGCACCGAGATCCTGGTATGAAAGACTTCACTCCTATCTCATTAGCATTGAATTTGTAAGAATAAGTGAAAATAGCAATCTGTACTTGAAAGAAGATACTGATAGTAATATTATGATTGTTGAAATATTTGTTGATGATATCATTTTTCAGGGAAATGAAATGTTATGCAAATCCTTTGCTAATGAAATGAGCAAAGAGTTTGAAATGTCTATGTTTGGGGAGATCAAATTCTTTCTTGGTCCACAGATTCTTCAACAAGATGCGGGCATATATATCACTCAGTCTAAATACATCAAGGAAGTGT
The DNA here is from genome assembly GCA_018584345.1 of Thuja plicata. Taxonomy (NCBI): domain Eukaryota; kingdom Viridiplantae; phylum Streptophyta; class Pinopsida; order Cupressales; family Cupressaceae; genus Thuja; species Thuja plicata. The sequence goes on along the minus strand of MU226980.1, from coordinate 2,360,624 downwards.
TGAAGATATTCAAGATGGAAGATTCCAAACCAGTTGGAAAACCTATGGAAATCGGATGTAAGATGACAAAGAAAGATAAGTCAAATGAGGTAAATTAGACCTTGTATAGATCAATGATTGGAAAAATAATGTATGTTGTTCATACCAGACTAGGTATTGCACATGTAGTTGGAATAGTTGCAAGATTCTCTGCTAATCCCAAAGAATCACATATGACTATTGTCTAGAGATTTCTGAGATATCTGAAGAACACCGAACACTATGGCATATGGTATAAAAGAGAAGGAAAATTTGAGCTACAAGTCTATACAGATATTGATTGGGCTGGAAACATTGATGACTGAAAGAGCACAACTGGAGGAGCATTCTTCATGTGTGACAGACTTTTCACATGGATCACCAAGAAGCAAGGATGCATCTCTCAGTCTACTGTAGAAGCATAATATGTAGTTCCTGCTGCAAATTTCTCAAATATTGCATGGATCAAATAGTTTTTGGAAGGTATGAATATGAATATTCTTAAACCAATGATTATCTATTGTGATAATACTAGTGCAATAAACATTTCTAAGAATCCAGTCATACATGCTAAGACTAAGCATATTGCTATCAAGTATCACTATTTAAGAGAACAAGTGAAAGAAAAAGAGGTGATACTAGAATATGTTCAATCAAAGGAATAGCTAGCTGATATCTTTACCAAGCCATTACCGAAAGATACATTTGAGTACCTGAGACAGAGACTAGGGGTTCAACCCTTGTCTATCAGTCAGTAAGCTGACTAGGAGACTGCATCAGCCAATACACTAAATCAGAAGATCATTCATGTTGATGCAAGCACCAAGATGGACAACAACAGATACATCTATACACAACAAGGTACAAATCTACACCAAACACAAGAGTCAATGTATTGCTGATGGATAGGGAAATTTAAGGAGTATATTATAAAAGGGATGGAAGATGATATGGAAAAATTGTTTGGCATTTTTTTCAAAGGGGGAGAGATTCTCATTATCAAAGGGAGAGATGATATCATTATCAGAAAGAGATTATATCATTATCCATGGAGAGAAGTTCCTAAGAATTCAAAGGGAGAGTTAATCATTATCCAAAGGGATTGATTACATATGAAATATCCATCTAAGGGAGAGAAGTAACAAAGGGAGAGAATATGTACTAAGGGAGAGATTTATACCAAAGGAAAAAGAGATGATCAAGGAGAGGAACAATCAATTCAAAGCATATATTAGAAATAGAGACAAAATTTGCTACATCTATCTAGAAAAGGGATTGAAGATTGAAGAACACACTCTGCAAGAAACAAATCTAAGCTATTTGAGCTTACCGAGAGCCAGACATTTGTAATAGTTACAATAGGAGAGATTGATGAACTTCAACTGTTATATTTCATATTGTATTAGTAATAATATAGTGTGATAATGTAGTGTGTTGCCATCAATGCCAAAGGGAGAGATTGATGACATGTAACTAATTGAATGTTTGAAGATGTTAAGTTGATCACCAAAATGCAAAAAGATAATGCAAGACATTAAATCAGTTAATGGATTGTATTGTCATTGATGTCAATTTGATATAATCTGATTGGTTATATTTAAAGTGTCAAAGACTTCAGAGAATCAAAGAGATAAAGATTATGCTTTTAGTAATGCATAAATGACCAGCATTCACTATGTGACTACAGACACTGACGACTAATGGAAACTGAAGGACAAAGAAAACTAAGAGCAAAGTCACAGTGATGCCCGAGAAAAGAAACCGACAAGCATTACCAACGAGAAGAATCACAAGCATTATTGACGGCTAGAATTACAATGTTAACCGACAGACAGACAACACCGACGGAGAAGCCCAAGGAAAACTAAAGTGTTGACCAAAGCTATCAAAGAGTTAAAACACCAAAGTTAACTAAAGTTCAGAAATGAAAAAATACTTAGCTGGCAGAGCTAAAGATAGACTTAACTGGTTTTTGACATTGTTTTAATCGACAAGTTAAATCCAGAGATAAGAAAAATATTTAAATCTATTTTATCCAGTTGACAAGAAGATTTATACAAGATAAAATAGGAGTTAACCTTTAAATCAATATTTTCTAAGATTGCATATCACACCAAGAATAAGAAAATCAAGAAGTGAGAAACGGTGATATCATGTCTATAAAGAGACAACTTAATTCATTATGAATTAAGGGGATTGAATGAAAAAGAAGGATGCTGAAGAGAAACTAATGAAGAAAAACTTCATATAGTCCTAATCAATCAAGATAAGGAAAGAGCTAAAGATTTCTATAGACACCAAGCAAGAGAGAAGCATAGCATCACCGAGCAGAAAGTAGTGGAGCAAAGGTATTGAAAAGACATATTGATCAGAAAGGTAAAATGAGCTTATAATAGATCTGAAAATCAGAAAGTATAAGTTGTATGTGTGAATAGATCATTTTTTGTTTCAGTTTAACCATTGATTTAGAAATTATCTTAATTGAGTAGGACTTAACAATCCTTTCTATATTGAGATACATCCCAAGGAGTATCAAAAAGTTTGATCGTGAAGATAGCATAAGATTTCAGATACTATTTTACAAACTACACTGGGTTTGGTCATAGAAGGTAGCATAGAGATGCCCGATATCAAGTGAAAAAATTATTCTATTTAAATCCTCTAACAAGGTCACACCTAACAGTGTGTTTGTAACCTTTAATAGGGTTGGCTCTTCACCAAGCTCACTTCAGAAGAGTGAAAATTTTGGGTTAGCGGTCCCAAGTGGTTTTTTTCCCTTAATAGGGTTTCCACATTAAAAATCCATGTGTCAATGTGTTTATGAGTCAGTACTTTAGTATTTCGCATTACACATAACTAATCTAGATTGATCGGTATACACTAAGAAATTTGCTATTTTTCAGTAAATGAAAGACTGCTATTCGGTAAACATTAAGAATAAGGTTTAACAGTGCACTCCAAGAAGTAGTTATTTGATATGATTATTTGAAGACATACATCTTGTAGGACTGAAGATAACTAGAGGTTTAATATTGTGGTACTAAGTTTTTGGGCTGATTTATTGGAATATTTTTTAGGCCACTAATTCACCCCCCCCTCTCAGTTATTCTAAAATTGTGAAGGTGTCTTCTAGTTGTTCTTTGGATTGTACATATTCTAGTATCACTTGTTTCTCTTGTACTTGTTCCCTCAAGTAATGATACTTAATAGCTATGTACTTTGTCTTAGCATGCATTACAAGGTTCTTTGAGATGTTTATAGCACTAGTATTATCACAATAGATAATTACTGGGTCAAGAATTTCTTCATTCATACCTTTCAGCAATTGCTTGATCCATGCAATGTTAGAACAATTTGCAGTAGCAACTACATATCCTGCTTTTGCAGTTGATTGAGATATACATCCTTGCTTTTTACTTATCCATGTGACAAGTCTGTCACCCATAAAGAATGCTCCTCTTGTTGTGCTCTTTCTATCATCTATGTTTCCATCCCAATCAACATTAGTGTAAACTTGTAGCTCAAATTTGCCTTCTTTATTGTACCACAAACCATAGTCTTCAGTATTATTTAGATATCTCAAGATTATTTTAACAACAGTCATGTGGGATTCCTTAGGATTAGCAGAGAATCTTGCAACTATACCAACTGCATGTGCTATATCAAGTCTAGTGTGTACAACATACATTAGTTTTCCAATCATAGATCTGTATAAGGTATGATTTACCTTGGTTGTCTTGTCTTCCTTTGTCAATTTGCATCTAGTTTCCATAGGTGTTCCAACTGGTTTTGAGTCCTCCATTTTGAATATCTTCAGAACTTATTTGATGTATTTGGATTGTGTGATGTAGATTCCTTCAGCCTGTTGTAGAATCTGTAGACCAAGAAAAAATTTGATCTCTCCAAACATTGACATTTCAAATTATTTTCTCATTTCATTGGAAAATGATTTGCATAGCATATCATTACCTCCAAATATGATATCATCAACAAATATCTCAGCAATCAAATTTTTATCATCAGTATCTCCTTTCAAATATAGATTACTATTGTCACTTGTTCTAATAAATCCAATTCTAATGAGATAAGAGTGAAGTCTTTCATACCATGCTCTTGATGCTTGTTTCAATCCATACAAGGCTTTGTGTAGTCTACAAACCATGTTTCTCTTATTAGGATCAACAAACCCTTCAGGTTGTTCAATGTATACCTCCTCTTCTAGTATTCCATTCAAAAATGCAAATTTAACATCCATTTGGTATACTTTGAATCCTTTAAAATCAGCATAATAAAGTAGAATTCTTACTCCTTCTAGTCTAGCAATGGGTGCAAAGGTTTCTCCATAATCAATACCTTCTTCCTGTGCATACCCTTTACATACCAATCTTGCTTTGTTCCTTGTGACTTCTCCATTCTCATTCAATTTGTTTCTGAAAATCCCTTTGGTGCCAATGACATTTTTGTCACTCGGTCTAGGTACTAATGTCCATGTTTTATTCTTCTCAATATGTTCAATCTCTTCATTCATTGCAATAATCTATTCTTGATTCTCAAGTGTAGCATTAACAGATTTAGGCTCAAAATCACAAATCAAACATCTATTGTTAAGAGACTTACTTCTTGTTCTCATTCTTTCTCTTTTGTCTCCAATGATTTGTTTATGTGGATTATGTCTTCTAATATATTTAGCAAGTACAGGTTTAGATCTTTGTTCTTCATTTTGATCTTCATCGCTCGGTTCAGCATTGTGATCATTTTCCTGATTCTTGGTGTTTATAGCCTATTGCTCGGTTGCATTGTTCTATCACTCATATAAGATGTCAGGTTCTTCAATGTAGACAAATATATTGTAATCTTCAAGTTATTTTATGCTTTCCTTATCATTTTTCTTAGCAAATTCATCCACTTTAACATTTGCACTTTCAATGATTCTGTTAGAAGATTTGTTCAGACATTTCTAAGCTTTGATTTTAGTAGAATATCCTAGAAATATTCCTTCATCACTTTTAGAGTCAAGTTTCCCATTTCTATCATCTTTCAATATATAACATTTACTTCCAAAAATTCTAAAGTGACTCACATTTGGTGTGTATCCATACCATATCTCATAAGGTCTCTTATTTGTGTCTTTCTTCAATTGAACTAGGTTTAGTGTATAGACAACAGTTCTTACAACTTCTCTCCAGAATGTTTGTGTGATTCCTTTTTCAATCATTAGTGTTCTTGCACAATCAACAATTGATCTATTCCTCCTTTCAACAATCCCATTTTGTTGTGGTGTTCTCAGTGCATAAGCATGTCTTGTAATCCCATGCTCATTAAAAAAGTTAGTGAATTCATCATAAATAAATTCTCCTCCTCTATCTGATCTTAAACATTTCAATTCTTTTCCACTTTTTTTTTTAAACTTTAGTTTTATACCATTTGAACATCTTAAATGCTTCAGATTTCTCTTTTAATAACATAACAGTCATCATCCTAGAATAATCATCAACAAATAGAATAAAGTATCTATCACCATAATAGCTCTTTTTTCTCATTGGTCTACATAAGTTAGTATGGAATAACTCTAGAATAGCATTAGATGTGTAGGTTTTTCTCTTGAAACTAGACTTTGTCATTTTTCCTATTTGAAAATTTTTGCACATAACATGGTCGGGCTTTGAAATACTCGGTAAGCCTCTCACTTTTCTTTTCTTACTTATCTTAACCATGTTGTCAAAATTCACATGACATAACCTTTTTTTCCAAAACCAAACGTCTTCATTTCTAGCCAGTAAACAAGTGGTCTCAATATCATCAAGATATAATAGATTACCTTTTGTATTTTCACCAATACTGATCAACTTTCCTTTTCCATTATAGATCATTGCCTTTTATTCTCAAATACAACTCGGTGTCCTGTGTTGTTCAATTGTGAAACACTCAAAAAATTATAGTTAAGTCATTTCACCCAATATGCATTTTCACATCTGATCAGATTATTCAAAATGATGGTACCTTTTCTTTTAACTGGGAAAGGTGAGTTATTACCCATCATAACTGATCCGCCATTATAATATTCAAAAGTTTCAAACTTTTCTTTATCATGTGATGAGTAAAACCACTATCAATAATCCAGACATCATTTTTGCTAACTTTAGATATGAGTGTTGTTTCAACATACCTTTCTTCTTTGTTTGAATCATCCTTCATAGCAACAAATACTACCTCAACATGTTCATCTTCATCAGTATCAGAATTTTCAACTTTGTTCTCAACCAGATAACAAGCCTTCTTGCCTTTTTCCTTGTAATCTCAGTTATCTCTTTTGTCAGAGTGTCAGTTGCCTCTGTAGTCTTGGTCATTACTTTTTCATACTTATTTTCATAAGATCTATCATTTTTTCTTTCATCCTTTCTCTTGTTAGGGCATCTAGCAGAAAAATGTCCAATTTCTTTGCAATTAAAACAAACCAATGGTAATTTACCTTTATATCTTCCTTTACCTCTATGTAATCTCCTAGCCATTAGTGCTTCAAGTTCACCAATTTCTTGTTCATCACTATCACTGTCACTATCATTTCTCATAGTGTGTTTGTTACTAGATTGTCTTATTTTCATAGAAGATTTGAATGCAGACTCAATGGTAGGTAAGACATTGTTGTAATAGTTGTTCATCTCAAATGAAATAAGTATACCAATCAAACTATCAAGAGTAACATTGTTATTTTCTACTGCTCTCATTTCTTGAATTGAAGATACTCTAATAGCATAAACAGGTAGTAAGGTTCTCAAAATTTTACTTACAGCTGTTTATTCCTCAAGTACTCCTCCTACTCCACTGATAGCATTAGCAACTTTTTTGATTCTGCTACTGTACTGAGTGATGTTCTCTCCTTTCATTCTCAGGTCATCAAAATTTTCTCTTAGGATTTCAGCTTTAGCTTTCAGCACATTGTTATCTCCTCCATGTGCTAGCTTGAGTTTGTCCCACATTTTCTTTGCAAAGGTGCATGATTTCACATCTTCAAATTCAGCATTGGTTAGTGAAGAAGCAAGTTCTATCATCATAGAATTGTGTTCATGTTTCTCTCTCAATTGATCAACGATCATAGGTCCAGTAGGTGCAACATATTCAGTATCCAAGTGTTGTGTGACATCATTTCCAATACCTGATAGATGAAGTTGTATCCTACTTTTCCATGATGAAAATTTGTCCTTGTTAAACTTAGGCACATCCCTTTTACTCATCTTGTGATCTTTAGCTTAAGTCCCTTTAAACTTTTCTTCCAAGCACCAAAGCTCTAATACCAATTGTTAGAATAACTGAGAGGAGGGGATGAATCAGTGGCCTTAAAAATAATTCCAATAATCCAACGAAAAACTTATATCTCAAATATAATATCCTCTAGTTATCTTTCAATCCCCAATCATCAATATGTATGCCATTAATAGTTCTAACAAATATAAACTACTCGGTAAGATATACTGTTTATCTTTTCTAGACTTTATCGAATAGCAGTAAATAAACTTAGTGTTAACTGACCAATCCAGTTTCAATAATGTATAAAGAAATATATCAATGCAATGAATCATATACACATTTGACACATAGATTTTAACGTGGAAACCCTGCTAAGGGAAAAACCACCTGGGACCAGTAACCCAAAATATTTTTACTCTTCTGAAGTGAGCTTAGTGAAGAGCTAACCCTATTGAAGGTTACAATACACATTGTTAAGTGCAACGCTTTTAGAGGATTTAAAAACAACATTTTATATTTTGAACTAGAACTCACTATGTTTTAAACAAGAAAACCTTTTTATACTCTTGAGTATCTCAATATAATAAGGACTGTTAGATCCCACTCGATTAAGAGATTTTCTGAATCAATGGTTAAAATGATACAGTGAATGATCTGTTCAAAATACAAATTTAACTTGCAGATATTCAGATCTATTGTTAGTCCAATAATACCTCTCTAATCAATATCCTCTTCAATTCCTTTTCTCTCTTTCTTTGTTTTTCTTGGTGAATGCTCTGTCCTTTGTTGCTCAGTGTCTGCAAAATTCCTTGGCTCTGTTCTTTAGCCTATATGATCAGATTTGCATGAAGAATTCAATCTTTACCAAAATATATTCATCATTCCTCTGTTTCATAATGAATTCCTTGTATCTTTATATAGACATGATTAGCCACTCAATCTCCTTGTTTTTTTCATAGATCACTTCTTGATCCGTAAAACTCGCCATGCTAGCTTTATCCCATAAAGCTCTGCTTTAGTTTTATTCCGTAGATCTCTCCATGATAACTGTGAATAAAAAATTCTTTAAATCTCTTTCATGATTTATTTTAACTATTCATTGAAAATAAAGCAATCAGTCAGTCAATCTCTAAATATAGCTCTTGCTAGCTAAGTAGTTTTGTCGTTCTTTAACTTCAATTCTGTTCGGTCATCAACTCTAGTTATGCTCGGTAACAACTTCAGTTATGCTTTGGTCATCAACTTCAGTTTACTGTGGTGCTCGGTATACACTATGAACTGCTCAGTGACACTTTCTTGGTAACGTTTGCTCGATTACTACTATGCTTAGTTTACACTGTGAACTACTCGGGGTTCACTGTCCGTCAGTGTTCACTGTCACTCGGTTTATACAGACTTTTTATGTTTTACCGATAACATAGACTTTGTCTTGTCATCTCTTCAAGGTTATGACCAATATGTGTTTAAATAATCATACCATATCAAGTTGACATCAATGAAAATACAATACATTAACTAATTTAATGTCTTGCATTCCCTTCTGTAGCTCAGTGATCATCAACTTATCATCTTCAAGAATTCAACCAGTTATAGTTCTATTACGTGTGACTAATATTTGTCATCATTTAAATTCATTTTTATTGACCTATATTTCTACTCTATAACAATAAATTGATTCTCAAACATTGAAATCATTTCCTTATGGTCTTGATATGGTTAAAATTGTTTTCTCTCTGTATGATTCTTCTATCATTGGATAATACATTGCTTGGATTTTCATAAAAGTGGGTTTCTTCTTGTAGCATCTCATATATCATGTAGTATGATAGACTATCATCATATCATGATTTGACATTTCATACCTTTGATATCATATCCATGCATTTGATCTATTCTTTTGTTCCTTATTTGAATACAATAAAACCTTTTCTTTGTTATAGTGTGGTCAATGTTTCATTTTTCTTGATGTTGTGGCTGACATTTCTCTTAATATTCTTACTTTCATAGTATCAACATTAGGGATAATTCCATTTATTATGACATTAGGTTTATAAAATTGAGCAATTCATATATGTTGTTTATACACTACCATATAAATTATATATGGTTAACCAGACCATTCTTTATTTTCTTTTTTATTAGATAGACTTAGACAAATGTAATGTAGAGGTACAAACAGAGATTAGAAAAAATGATATCAAAGCTATGTTTTTTCATCCACATTAATAAATAGAATTTATTTAATGAAATTTATTATTTTATTATTACTATATATATATATGTATATGTATATATATATATATATATATATTCTATTTTTTTCATGTTTAATCTATCTAGACGGACATACATAGATTGAATATACATATAGATCTATGTCTACGTGGATAAATTTTTTTTAGGAAAAGTATATTTCATTCTTTTTTTTTTACTTTTTTCTTTTTGTATATGTGTTCTCTATTCTAATCGCATCTTGATAAATTTGTATCATATCTCAAATTCAAATAAAAAAAGACTTGATGGTTAAACTAATATAATCTAATAAAAAAGTAGCTTTCCTTTTTGTACATGAGATTTGTGATGTAAAACATGATTGTGATATGAATACAACTATTGTATTCATCCTATATTCTTGAATAAATATAGGAGAATACAAATGAATAAAAATTTGCATGTGGCTAGAATCTTATTTTATTCTAGAATGTATCTTTTTGTCTTCTATTTTTGTACTCAATGAAAATCTTGTATTTTATAAAAATCTAATGCAATATAGTCTTTGTGAAAAGGCCACCCAATCTAACTTTCTAGCATCAATATATGTTTTAAACATGGGTGACTTTCATAAAATATTCCCAACATATCATAAGATTCCCATTCCTGGAAATTATCACCTTTCCAAATACAAGAACATGTTGGATTTTGGGATCTTCCCTTGGGACAAATACTTTTATACACACCTCTTCAAGTTCATCTGCATTATCCTTTATTCTCGTAAGATGATATACACTAGCTAAGGAACCCCCTGGTGCTATTTCATAAGCACACTGAGAATGGAGATAATTAAAACCATAAACATGTATTTAGCAATGATTATAGAATCCAAACAACTATATAAAAACATTCCTTGTTTAAGTTGTTGCATATTTTTTCACCTTATCACTATTATTTATGGATTCCTCATGGAAAACATTTGATCTTTATGGACATATATTAAACTTATGATCAAATCCTATGATGACACTTATTCTCTTTGTATTCAATTTGCCTCTAGGCCTTATCTTATGCATATTTCGATGATTGTTATCAATGCATTGATTATTACTGTTATTTATTCATTTGATTATACCTTTTAGATTTGTAACATCGTATCCTACCCCTGTAGCAGAAATATGGTCATTGTAATTGATCTTGTAGCATAATTTTGTATTCAATGTTGTCTTTCACACATTAATATGCATTGTATATCCCTATTGATGGTTGTGCTTGCACTAGCTCTATAATATAATTTCATGTTGGGCTCAACCCTTGTGGGATCCCATTTTACCTCACATGTTGAAGTCTTCTAGTGATGAATATGTACATGTGCCTGCACAATGAACAAAAACATTAGATAAACAATGAATTTTGATTTGTTATTTTGCTTGCATTCTTCCTGAATTGATACAATGCCTCATAAATGATCAAATGTATTATGAGAGTAGTTTTTGTATGTGTTGATGATGTATGACTAAAGAATTGGAATCCTGAGATCTAACATTATCTTTTTTATCTCCTTGCAATTTTTCTAGATGACAAGGCAAGCAAAACTAGAAGATGAAGGTGATGACCCTAAACTCAATAATGGGATTTATCATTCCAAGAAATGACAGGTCATATCTCTTAATTTATGCTTCATTCTCTTATACATGTTTTACGTTTATAATGTATCTTTCCATTTACTCATACAACATGTGTGGATATGCATTTTACTCTTTATGAATAAAAGAAACAACTTTTGATGCAAAAATTGTATAGTTTGTTAGAATAACTGAGAGGGGGGGGGGTGAATCAGTGGCCTCAAAATATATTCTAATTAATCAACCCAAAAACTTAGTACCACAATATTAAGCCTCTAGTTATCTTCATTCCTAAAGGATGAATGCCTTCAAACAATCTTAATAAATAACTACTGCTCGAAGTTCACTGTTAAACCTTATTCTTATTGTTTACTGATTAGCAGTCTTTCATTTACTGAAAAATAGTAAATTGCTTAGTGTATACCGATTAATCTAGATTAGTTATGTGTAATCCAAAACAATAAAGTAATGAATCATAAACACATTGAAATATGGATTTTTAATGTGTAAACCCTGTTAAGGGTAAAACCACTTGGGACCGGTAACCCAAAATTTTTACTCTTCTAAAGTGAGCTCGGTGAAGAGCCAACCCTGTTAAAGGTTACAAACACGCTGTTAGGTGTGACCCTGTTAGATGATTTAAATAGAATAGTTTGTCACTTGATATCGGGCATCTCTATGCTACCTTCTATGACCAAACCATGGTTTGTCAAATGGTATCTGGCATCTCATGCTATCTTTGTGATCAAAATTTTTGATACTCCTTGGGATGTATCACAATATAGAAAGGATTGTTAAGTCCTATTTGGTTAAGAGACTTTCTAAATTATTGGTTAAACTAAAATTGTAAATGATCTATTCATACATACAACTTAGACTTGCATATTTTTAAATCTATTGTAAGCTCATTATAACTTTATGATCAATGTATCTCTTCAATACCTTTGCTCCACTTCTTTTTTCTCAGTAATGTTGTGCTTCTCTATTGCTTGATGTCCGAAGAAATATTTAGCTCTTTCCTTAGCTTGATTGATCAAGACTGTATGAAGTTCTTCATCACTTTCTCTTCTACATCCTCTTTCTCTATTCACTCCCCTAATTCATAATGAATTAGATTGTCTCTTTATAGACATGATATCACCATTTCTCACTTCTTGATTTTATTGTTCTTGGCATGATCTGTAATCTTAGCCAATATTTCTTTAAAGCTTTACTTAAGTTTTATCCCATAGATTTCTCTTTCACAATTGGATAAAATAGCTTTAAATCTTTTACTTATCTATGGCTTTAAATTTTTGATGAAAACAATGTTAACAACCAGTTAACTCTATCTTTAGCTCTTGCCAGATAAGTATTTTGTCATTTCTGAACTTGATTTAATTTTGGTGTTTAACTCTTTGATAGCTTCAGTCAATACTTTAGTTTTCCTCGGGCATCTCCATTGGGTTGTATGTTCGTCGGGGTTGTCTATCCATCAGGGTTGTCTATCCGTCGGGCATCACTGTGAAGCTTAGCTCATTGGTAATGCTTGTTACTCTTCTCATCAGGCTTGTTGGGTTTCTTTCTTGGGCAATACTGTAACTTTAATTTTGGTTTTCTCTATCCGTCGAGGTGCACTGCCCATCGATGTTTGTAGTCACTTAGTGAATGATGATCTTTTATGCATTATTGAAAGCATAACCTTTATCTCTCTGATTCTCTGAAGTCTTTGACACTTTGTATATAACTAATCAAATTATATCAAGTTGACATCAATGACAATACAATACATTAACTAATTTAATTTCTTGCATTATATTTCTGCATTTCGGTGATCAATTTAACATCTTCAAACATTCAATCAGTTATATGTCATCAATCTCTCCCTTTGGCATTGATGGAAACACACTATATTATCACACTATATTATTACAAATACATTATGAAATATATCAAGTGTATTTCATCAATCTCTCTCCCATATATTTTTTTCTATAACCAATACAAATGGTTGGCTCTCGGTAAGCTCATATAGCTTAGATTTGTTTCTTGTAGAGTGTCTTCTTTAATATTTAATCCCTTTACTAGATAGATGTATCAGCTTCTGATCATATTTCTGATATGTGCTTTGCCTTGACTGTTCCTCTCCTTGATCATCTTTTTTTCCTTTGACAACAATCTCTCTTTTAGTATGTATTATCTCCCTCATGTTACTTCTCTCCCTTTGATGGATATTTCATATGTAATCTCTCCCTTTGGATAATGATATAATTTCTCCCTTCAAATCTCTCTCCCTGATAATGAGATAATCTCTCCCTTTTAATTCTTAGGAATTTCTCTGCATGGATAATGATATAATCTCTCCCTTTGACAACAATGCAAAACAATTCTTCCATTATTTTTATAATATACTCCTTGAATTTCCCTATCCAACAAAAACACAGTGACTCTGGTGTTCGGTGTAGGTATGTGCCTTGTTGTATACAGATGTATCATTGCAGTCCATCTCTTGCTTGCATCAACATGAATGATCTTTGAACTGCCTCACAATAGGTGATTAGTAATCGTGCCCAAAGCCTCTCTTAGGAATAGTTTATTCAATCTAAGGATTACTTCTCCCACCATGAGGTGCATTTATTTTTTCAACCCGGGGACATATACTTGAAATGGTACAACACTGCATGTGTACTAAGTCCCTTAAAGAGTCATTCTACCTATTCTGTAGGAAGGTAAAATGCATGAAAGGAATCTATACTAGAGCTATAAGAAAGGAAACACACTTAATCCTTACTGAAATGAATGCTACCAATTGAAAACTCTACTTAAGCATGTTCTTTCAACCTAGAGCATTCAGTATAACTATCCTTGCAAGTGTTGCAGGAACATTCACAAAGTACAATGCTAGAGGAAGAAACTGTAACCTTCTATCTAAAATGTTGGGAATGATGAAAGTAAATCTACTCTACTCTACTCTAATCCACCTCCCAAGTGGGCCCCCTTGGTTGGCTTCTACTAATCTACTAACACAGAAGATAAACCAAAATTCACTTCATTATATTTTAAGAACTGATTACATAAGAACGATACCTAAAACTAGAAATGAACTTGTTGCACAAGATGCAACAGAAAAATGTATTCCAAAAATTTTCAAACTTACAAACTAATAGTCCAATCCCTATAAATAGAGGATTGACACTTTATTCCAAAATAAAAAAGGAAAGATCTGACTGAAATCACGCCAGAGAGAAAAAAGGAAATGTAACATCCCACGACATATGCAATGAAGTCTGGGCGACCAATTCAACATGATGAGAGCGCAGAGGGAATATAGCAGTGCTACATTCCTACATTTCTGGAATAGTTGTTCCTCATTTGTAGTAGTCGTATCTTCTGGTGCCATGATAGTTACCCATCGCAACTGGTCTTCAACATCCTCTTTAAATGTTGTCGACCAATCTCAAGTTTCTCCTACTTCCTGGCAGGTTAGTTAATGTGCAGAAATATTCATACAAGCAAACCTAATCAAATTGATCTAGATATTAGAACACACATTCTAATTGCTACATGAAATACTACAATATATATATAATATTGGAAAAATATGACATATCTATCTACCCATGGGTTTGACGGTTCTAACTGTACTTTGACATAATTTAAACTGATTATAAGTCCACAAATTTTTTGGTAATACTTAAAAATAGAGTATAAAGATTAATATACTAGAGACAGTAAATAGTCTCATCATCTGCCCCTTGGTAAGTTGAATGCTTTTCCTCAAGCATTGCATCTTCTAATAGTTACTTGGAAATCACCAACCTTTGTCCTCCCTCACCTCTGGCTCTTGAAAGTGTAATAGAATCCCCTTGTCTTCTCCCAGACATCCACTCTGTGATCCTCATGCAGCCGGTAAAGCCTTTTAGCATTGATGCCATATAGGGGCCAAAGGAGCATGGGTGGCTACATGGTGAGTGGACACCAGAGTTCTTATCTAATTTGTCTACCCAGTTGCATGTATTTTTGTGCTTTGTGAATAGATGCTTGGAGGTTGATAGGGATGTGTGGCTCTGACTTCTTAAATGCTTTGGTTAATCTACTCCACCTACTTCTGGCACCAACCAGGGCTCTCTGAAAGATGAAGTAATACATGTCATCATACTCTGCATAGACCTCCGTTCTGATCCCAAAAATTTTCCCTTGTTTCCTCTTTGATTTTTCCATAGGTCAGATTGAGCTAATCTCTAAGGAGTATATCTAGTTTGCTGCTCTCTGCCCACAATGGCAATGGTTCTTTTTTCTCCTGTTCCCTATAATTTTCTAGTTGTCTATCATAATTGGCCTCATTATGCATTCAAGAAATTAATGCCCTTAGGTGTACATCCCCTACGTAAAGTAGAGGGTTCCACTCAGTCTCTGCTAGAATAATGAAGTTATGTATGTACAGTTCACAAAGTAAATTCTGCTACCATGAGGGAAGTGTCTAGTATAGGCCATAAAATTCTTGAGCTGATTTAAACTCAGAGTCTATATCTTTAATGGTCATGATTAGTTGGAACAAGAGGAAATGTTCTTTCAAACAGATGGCATAAACCCTAGGTGGTGGCCTACAAGTAATTATTTGATTAGCCAATTTAAGGGCATGATCCATCTTTTATTTTTGTCTTTCCAATTGCTCTTTTAAATCTGCAATCTCCTCCCCTTGCTCTGTTATTACCTTCTTCATTTTTTTTTCTCTTCCCCCCATAAGGTTGTTGTCAACACATACTTATTATGTAATCCAAAGAGAAGTGTCTGCAAGATGATTGGGCCACAATCTTCTACCTTATTATTTTGCCTCCTTTGTTCCTTCCATGATTGTTCTAAGAAACTTGTTAACCAAGTTCTTTTATAGGGAACTAGGGCAGTCTCTGAGCAGGCTGACTGATGGATTATTGAGGCATTCTCCTTGTTGTTTTCTGAGATATCCTGATGGATTTCTTGAGGGCTATTTTTATAGACATCAGGTTCAGCTTTACATGTATCTTGTGGATTTTGAGGAATGTCTAGAATTTCAGACTGATTTGGGGAATCATCTAGAATAATTTGTACATGAGGCTCTTCATCAGATTGCTTAGGGGAAATTGGTTGGCTTTTTGAGGATACTCTAGGGAGCTATCCTCTCATTCTAGGGCTTCTTCACACAGGGGTTTCTTCAATCTCCACAACATTTTTTTTAATAACCTTCTTTGGTTTCCCTGCTACAGGAGTAATTGCTGCAGGAACCAACTTCCTTTTCTTCCCATTGGAGGTTGTAGGGGTTTGTGGCTTAGCTGTAGGAATGGAATTTTCTCCCTCTAATTTTTGTTTTCATTTTGTTCAGGTAGAAGTAGGTACATTGCTCTCATGAGAAGGTAAAGGCATACTTTCTTGCAGATTTTCATTTTATGCCCCCTAGGTGTCTTGCTCAACAGCTGGGCCAATGGGTATTGCATCATTATGGCTAGATTGCACACTAGGGTTAAGTTTACAGGGTTTTATGCTGGACAAATTCTGACCATGCCAAGGGAGAGATGTCCCTAAGATATTTTTCTATTAGCAATTTAATTAGGGCATGGTGGGTGATAGAATTGATATTTCCTTTCTGGGTTTCCTTAGCACTGATGCATAGCATATTGTACAAGAAATTGGGAATTTTCATCGGAATATTATGTCTTACATAACTAATTAATTTAAAGTGATGTGCATGCAAATTAGAAAATCTTCCTTCATAGGTAAAATACTTGATAATATGCATAGCCAATTCATTATATGGCAGAGGGATAGACATTCTTTTGCACCCTTGCTTGGTAATCTCCAGAGGAGGGTCACTTGGTAGGGTAAACTGGGCCTTAGCTGATCTGGCATCATGCACATTGGGGTAGTGCTCCCCAACCATTGGTAACCTAGTAATGTATGCTATTTGTTCTTCTATGGTGACCACTATCAATCCTCATATAGTTGATTTCCCTTCCTCGAATGTATTTGCAAATTCAGCTGTTGTGTCTTCATCAAATTTTGTTAGCTTCAATAAATATCCTAACCAGCCACATGCATTAAACCTCCTTACTTCTTCAACATCTGAAAGTAAAACACCATGTACTACCGAATCATGTATCTACAACTGCCCTCCCATCTGTGCTTGTCAATTTTTCAATTTGTCTTCTCTATAGTCAATAAATGCCTTATTCCCTCTTGAGTTTCAGACTTTAGACTACCCTTTTTAAAACTATGGACTTTCTTCTGAATTCCTCTGTTACTCTTAACATGAACAATGGTGATGTATTTAAACAAGAGAAATTATATCTCTTACTACGATTTTCCACATAATTTAATTGCGAGTTGCCACATAATTTAATTATAGGTCACATCAAGTCTGACAATTAGAGATAATTTTGGAATAAAGGTACGATAGTTGTGCAATATAGCAACGAGACTTTAATGAGACAAAGGCAAAGTGTAGATTTGAGGTGAAGTTAAATCTTTTAGGAATAAATAGAAATGACATTTTAGGAATTAATACACTTCCCTACCCCCTATGAAACATTGACAAGTGTCCCCACTTGGCATACTTGGCACGAGGTATGGAACTGGCTTAATGTTGTAATGATACATTTATTACAGTACTAGATATAATCATTGAAATCTATGCGCTAAAAATGGAAAAAAAATGGAAAAGTTTATACCTGTCATTAGATCATTGCACGTGCCAAAAAACCATGGTGAGAGTGGAACAATAGTGGCAGTGGTTTGCATCAGCGTACTTGGCTCTTATTTGAAGCAAATAAAAGAAAACGGTGATGACGTGGAAGGTGGGTGGGTGGAAGATAAAGAAATGAGATGAGTTGGAAAGAAGAATTAGAAAGTGAATGGAGAAATGGACTTCATGTAAACACAAAGTTTTTATTATGGACATGTTTGAAGGAATTCTATTGAAGAGCTGCAGGAAGAAGGTTTTCACCCTCTTCTGTAGGAAGTGTTACCTATTGTTCTTTTGAAACTTGTTGTCGGAATTGCTACAAGAAGTCTTCTTTTGTTTGAGGCTAGTGATACAACTTTAGCTGATGTCTATCGACTAATAGATTGAATTGTATGGGGTCAATTGTGGTCAATTGGATGGCTCCATTGGTGAAGACATGGTTTATTTCATATGGCCCCAACCATCTTGTCTGCAACTTGTCTGGTATTTCTTTGAATCGGGAATCATACAGTAATGCCCAATCGCCAACTTGAAACTACTTACTCTTAATATGTGAGTCATGTCACTTTTTCCTTTGCTTCTAGACCATTTTAGTGTGCTCTAGGGTAGATTTGTGAATTTCATCCAAGGAATTGAGATGCATCAATCACTCTTTTTGTGCTGTAGGAAGATCAATATTTAACTCTAGTGTTGTCCGCAAAGTTTTGTGTTCAAATTCAATGGGTAGCATTGTTGCTTTTCCATATAACAACTCAAATGGAGTGAACCTTTTGGTGGTTTTCCAAGTTTTTCTATATGCCCAGATGGCTTCTGATAGTCTACTGCTCCAGTCCCGGTAATGCAAATGAACTATTTTTGTCAAGATGGCTTCAATTTCCTAATTTGTAACTTTGTCTTGCCCATTGGCCTAAGGATGATAGCGGATTGACTTCTGATGTCTGATATTATATTCCTTCATGAGCTCTATGATAAGATTGGAAGTGAATTGAGCAACTTGATTAGTAACAAGTTCTTTTGGTACTTCATATCTAGTAAAAATTTCATCATACAAAAATTCTGCAACCTTATGATCCCAGGCATGCTTCATTGCTTTTACTTTGACCCATTTGGTTAGATAATCAGTGCACACCAGGATGTAAGAGTTCCCATTGGATGGAGGGTCTATTGGGCCAATGAAGTCAATGCCCCATTTGTCAAATGGTGTTACCACTACCTATGGATTGAGGGGAATTTCATCTGATTTTGTTGGGTGGCCCATTCTCTGACATTTATCACATTGCCTTGTGTAGCTAGTTGCATCCTTGTGAAGTGTAGGCCAGTAATATCCAGTTGTTAAAATCTTCTGGGCTGTCCTTTTTTTTGCAAATTATCCCCAACATGTCTCATTATGACATGCATGGAGAATTTCATATGTCTCATCTTCTCGCACACATCTCCATATTACTCGGTCAGGTCCAGTGTAAAATAGTATGTTATCAATCCAAGAGAAATGGAAGTTTTTCTCTACAAGCAGTCTCTTATCCTTATAAGAGAAATGTGTTGGAATTTTTTTAGCTACAAGGTAATTAGCTATATCAACATACCATAGACTCTGGACAACAATATGAAATATATTCTCATCTAGAAATGCATCATCTATCAGAGTAGTATCTTCTTCAGCATGGTGGATTCTGGATAGATAATCAGCTACTACATTTTCCTTCCCAGGATTGTCAATGATGGTAATGTCAAATTCCTGCAAAAGAAGAAGTCATCTTGCTAACCTGCCTATGATGGTAGGTTTGTTCATGAGATATTTAATTTCTGCATGGTCAGTATGAACAAAGATGGGATAACCAGTTATATAATGGCAAAATTTGTTCAAAGCATAAACTACTGCTAGTATTTTTTTCTTAGTCACTGTATAATTTAACTCTAGTTCATGGAGGCTCTTGCTAATGTAGTAAATTGGATTCTCTAGGTTATTGTAATTTTGTCCTAGGATAGCACCTATTTCATAGTCTGAATAATCTGTATGAATGTGAAATGTCAAAGACCAGTCATGGCCCCTAAGTATTGGTGTAGTTGTCAATAGCGACTTCAGCTGCAAGAAGGATTCATCATAGCCCTTTGTCCAAACAAATTCGGCCTCTTTGGTAAGAAAAGTATACAGAGGGCTAGCTATTTGACTAAAAATTTTGATAAACCTCCTATAGTGGCCAACATGTCCTAGGAAAGACCTAACATCCTTTTTCTTTGTAGGGATAGGTAGTGTGAGAATTACCTCTATTTTCGCAGGGTCTACCTGGATTCCAGCTTCGGAGATAAAATGTCCCAACACTACACCTTCCTACATCATCATGAAGCATTTCTCACTGTTGAGAGACAAGTTATGTTCTTGACATCTAATTAGTACTCTTTCCAAGTTCTTTAGGGCTTCGTCAAAGGTGACACCAAATGTAGTGAAGTCATCCATTTATATTTCCATACAATCATGGGATATGTCAGCAAAAATGTTGATTACAACTCTCTAGAAAGTAGTTGGTGCATTGCATAATCCAAATGGTAATATAGAATAAGCATATGTGCCCTAGGGGCATGTGAATTTGGTCTTCTCCTGATCTTCTGGAGCAATGCTGATCTGATTGTAACTACTGTATCCATCCAGGAAGGAGAAGTACTTCTTTCCAGCCAGAGTGTCCAGGACTTGATCAATAAATGGTAAAGGAAAATGATCCTTCTTGGTGACATTATTCAATTCCCTGTAATCCACACATATTCAAAATTTTCCTGCCTTCTTAGCTACAATGACCAAAGGTGATACCCACTTTCTATCAAAGATTGGATAGATGAAACCAACATCTAGTAACTTCTGCAATTCAGTTTTGACTATTACTCACAAGGCTAGGTTTATCCTTCTTTGAGCCTGATGAAGTGGTAGGCTGCCATCATTAATATAGATCCTATGGGTGCAAATTTTGGGGTTCAAACCTATCATATCTCTGTAATCCCAAGAAAAGGATTTCTCATGCTTACATAGGAGTTTGGTTAACAATGCCAATTGTGGAGGTGGCAACTTGTTGTTTACATGGAGATGGTGACCAAGAGAAATTTCCACAGTGGTTGTTAGCTCTACCATTGACATTTTAGGTACTGGGCTTGTAGCTACTTTACATGGCATTAATTGACTAATTATCTCAGGACTTGCTGGAAAGACACAGTCCTCATAGGTACATAGTTGTAAAACAAAAATTTCGGAAACATCCTTTACTACTATACACTCATTGGTAAGAATACTCTATATTAAATCATCTTCCTCTTACATTTTCAGAAAATATTATCTATGCAACATCATGAGCTGAGCAATAGAGTTGAGCCCTTCTTCCTCGTCCCCTAGATCTGGCCAAATAGGATCTCCCAAGTCTGACTGAGGTTGGGCAGGAGGATATAATGCTAGCTTCTTTATTTCCTGACCATTTGAAATTGTCATACTTCCTAATCTGTAACTAATTTTTGCATCAGTGGTGGCTAACCAAGGTCTCCCTAGGATGACTAGATAGCCAACAAAGTTTACTTTAGGTGATAAGATGATAAAATTAGCAGGGTATTCCCATGAGTCCAAAGTGACTATTATATCCTCTATAAGACCATCTGGAGTGACAGTTGAACTATCAGCAAGTTGTAACACTATTGGAGTTGTTCTCAAGCCCTCTATACTTAGTCTCTGCATTGTATCTTTGGTCATTACATTTATGGCTACTCCCAAATCCACTAAATCATTTTTCACAGAGTGTCCATTTATTATCAAATCAACTACTAGGCTTCCAGGGTCTAAATACTTGGGTATAACTACCATGTCCAACATGATATCCGCAAGTTTCCCTATGACATGAATTGTTTGTAGTTCCTTATTTTTCCTTCTGGGCTTTTTAAGGCATGCTTCCTTAATAGCTTTTCCATATATAGGAACATCTTTGATAGCTTGGAACAGAGGGATTTGGATGTGCATGTTTTTCAGCTGCTCAAGAATATCAAAAGGCATTTCTTCTTGGGATATAGGTTGTTCTATGGTGAGCCTATGTGGAAAAGGAGGATCAACTGAGTTTTTAACATCAGTTTTGCTAGATTTTTTAGTTGATTGGGTGGTATTTTGTAGTGTAGCCTTTGGAAGAGGTGTTGATGCTACAGGAGTGTCTGCAACTTCTATGATAATAGGATGTTTGGGTGTAGGCAGAGTGGTACCAGACCTCAAATGGATATCAAATATCTCTAGTGCGTAGGCAGGGTACTATTGTGTATCAGTGGTATACATTGGCTTTTGTGGTTTCTTATTATTGGGATTAGGCTACGACTAAGAAGGTAATTGGGTTGGCTTTGGATTAGGTCTAGTGGCTGCATGAGGTGACGTTATTGCAGGAGGAGGGACTGGAGGTGGTAATTGTGGAAAATCAGGATTTTGGTTAGGCCACTGTGGAGGCCCCCTCCATTGGTTATGTTGGTTAGGCCACTGGTTATTTTTCTGGTTAGGCCACTAGTTATTTTTTTGGTTAGGCCACTGGTTATTTTTCTGGTTAGGCCACTGGTTATTCTAGGCTGGCTGAGAGTACTGAGAAGGATTCTAATAACTTTGGTTTTTTCATTGACTATTGTAAGGATTTGAAAATTGTAATGGGTCCTGAGGCATACCTTGTCTTGAAGCCCATGGTCAATGTTGAATAACGAAGAACACTTTCTAATCATCTACTTCTATCTTCCTGTAGTCGGTAGGCAAATGTTGATTCTCCAGGTTCGCCACCAGCTTGCATCCACAATCTTTCTTTTATTTACGACAATGAGGACAGTACTCAGCTAACAGTGATTCAACATCTACATGATTCTTCTTGGAATTCATGGTGTCAAGATGTGTAGCAACATCATTAATGATGTCTTTCTTGAAATCCACAAGCAAATTAGATATCTTCATCTTGGAAATGCCTGAACTGGTCCCTTTAGTGACTATAGACTGATATCCTCTGCCTTTCTTCATAGTTGATCTAGAGTAGTTGAGACATATTTTCTTGAGACATATCAAGTCTAGTGCTTCCAGATAGCTGTCATTCACTCCTCTTAAGAAGACTAGTTTCTGTGAATCCTTAGCCATCACATGTTGGGGATTCTTCTGCATTGTGTATAAGAAATGTGAAACATAGTCCTCCAAGGTTTAATCCTCCTTTTGTGACATTCTAAAAATGTCATCTCCCCTTAGGTCACTCCCCTTGCAATACTCTTTTTATTTCTGCAGAAACAGAGTCTGCATCTCATCCCAGGTGCCTGCTACATTTGCTCTTAAGCCCATGAACCATCGTAAGCCTGACTCTTTCAGTGTTGCTAGAAATAGTTTGAGTTTGTGGGCATTGGTGTTATAGTCAAAGCTAGGATAGAGGATATCAAACTCAAACAAAAAGGTGTTAGGATCTTCAGTTATTAGGCCATAAAACTTTGGTAGTGTGGCAATGGGTATCTTTTTGAGATTAGCATTATTTATAAGGCTTGGTAGAGGAAATGGGAAAGTAGGTTGTGCCATTATTGGAGGTATTGGGAACTAGAGTTGCTATTGGAAAGGAATATTAGCCACAAGATTGTTAACAATAGGTTCATTTGGGTCAGAATTATCAATAAAGCTGGGCAATATTTTAGCAAAAGGCCAAAAACCACTTATATCAAAAGGCTCTATTCCAGAGGAAGATGTAGGAAACTTGGGACTTGCATCAACAAAAGGTAACTCAGCATCTTCAACTTCTTCATTCAAATTCGTAGAATCTCCTGGAAGAAATTTTCCATATGCGTATCTTCTTCTTCCCCTTTGATGCATGCAAATGAATTCTTCACACTGGTGAAGCAAATTTAGGACTACAAACCACTCTTTAACAAAAACTAGCTATAAATGAAAAATGACTCAGAAAGTTTTTTAGCTTGACACCATCCTCGACAACGGTGAAAAAATTGAACTGCCTCACAATAGGTTCTTAGTAATTGTTCCCAAAGACTCTCTTAGGAATATTTTATTCAATCTAAGGATTGCTTCTCCCACCATGAGGTGCATTTAGTTTTTCATCCTAGGGACGTATACTTGAAATGGTACGGCACTGTATGTGCACTAAGTCCATTAAAGAGTCATTCTACATATGCTGCAAGAAGGTAAAATGCATGAAAGGAATCTATACTAGAGCTACAGGAAAGGAAACACACTTACTCCTTACTAAAATGAATGCTAAAAATTGCAAACTCTACTTAAGCTTGTTCTTTCAACCTAGAGCATTCACTATAACTATCCTTGCAAGTGTTGCATGAACATTCACAAATTACAATGTTGCAGGAAGAAATTGTAACCTTCTATCTAAAATGCTAGGAATGATAAAAGTAAATCTACTCTACTCTACTCTAATCCACCTCCCAAGTGGGCCCCCTTGGTTGGCTTCTGCTAATCTACTAACACAGAAGATAAACCAAAAGTCACTTCATTATATTTCAAGAACTCATTATATAAGAATGATACCTAAAACTAGAAATGAACTTGCTATGAAACAGAACAATGTATTCCAAAAAAATTTGAGCTTACAAACTAACAGTCCAATCCCTATAAATAGAGGATTGACACTTTATTCCAAAATAGAAAAGGAAAGATCTGACTGAAATCATGCTAGAGAGAAAAAAGGAAACGTAACAGCCCACGACATATGCAATGAAGTTGGGGTGACCAAGTCAACATGTTGAGAGTGCAGAGGGAATATAGCAGTGCTACATTCCTACATTTTTGGAACACTAGCTCCTCATTTGTAGTAGTTGTTTCTTCTAGTGCCATGATGGTTATTCATTGCAACTGGTCTTCAACGTCCTCTTTAAATGTTGTCGACCACTCTCAAGCTGCTCCTACTTCCTGGCAGGTTAATTAACATGCAAAAATATTCATACAAGTAAAATTAATCAAATTGATCCAGATATTAAAACACACATTCTGATTGCTGTATGAAATAGTGCAATATATATAATATTGGAAAAACATGACATATCTATCTACCCATGGGTTTGACGATTCTAACTGTACTTTGACATAATCTCAACTGATTATAATTCCACAAATGTTTTGGAAATACTTAAAAACTAAGTATAAAGATTAATATAATAGAGACATTAAATGGTCTCATCAATCTTCTAATGGTGTGTAGGTTGATGCAGCCTCCTAGTCAGCTTACTGACCAATAGACAAAGGTTGGACCCCTAGTCTCTTTCTCAAGTACTCAAATGTATCTTTTGGTAATGGCTTGGTAAATATGTCAGCTAATTGTTCCTTGGATTGAACATATTCTAGTATTACTTCTTTTTCTTGCACTTGTTTTCTTAAGTAATGATACCTGATTTCTATATGCTTAGTCTTAGCATGCATGACTAGATTCTTGGAAATGTTAATTGTACTGGTATTATCATAGTAGATGATCAATGGTTAAAGAATCTTCATATTCATACCTTCCAATAATTGTTTGATCCATGCAATATTAGAGAAATTTTCAGCAGTAGCCACATATTCTATTTATGTAGTAGACTGTGAGATGCATCCTTGCTTCTTGCTGATCCATGTGACAAGTTTGTCACTCATGAATAATTCTCCTGCAGTTGTTCTCTTTCGGTCATCTATGTTTCCAGCCCAATCAACATCGGTATAGACTTGAAGCTCAAATTTTCCTTCTCTTTTATACCATAATCCATAGTCCTCAGTGTTCTTTAGATATCTTAGAATCCTCTTGACAACAGTCATATGTGATTCTTTGGGATTAGCAGAGAATCTTGCAACTATTCCAACTGCATGTGCTATATCTGGTCTAGTATGAACAACATACGTTAGTTTTCCAATCATTGATCTATACAAGGTTTGATTTACCACATTTGATTTGTCTTCTTTTTCCATCTTACATCTGGTTGCCATAGGTGTCCCAACTGGTTTGGAATCTTCCATCTTGAATATCTTCAGCACTTCCTTGATGTATTTCAACTGAGTAATATACATGCCTCCATCTTGTTGAAGAATCTATAGACCAAGAAATAATTTGATCTCCCCAAACATAGACATTTCAAACTCTTTGCTCATTTCATTAGCAAAGGATTTACATAATATTTCCCCCAAAAATGATATCAACAAATATTTCAGCAATCAGAATATTACCATCGGTATCTTCTTTTAAGTACATATTTCTATTTTCACTTGTTCTTACAAATTCAATGCTTATGAGATAGCAGTGAAAGTCTTTCATACTAGGCTCTAGGTACTTGATTTAATCCATACAAGGCTTTATGTAGTCTACATACCATTTTTTCTCTTGTCTGGATCAACAAACCCTTATGGTTGTTCAATGTATACCTCTTCTTCCAGTATTCCATTTAGGAATGCAGATTTGACATCCATCTGGTATAACTTGAATCCTTTGAATGCAGCATAAGCAAGTAAGATTCTTACTCCTTCTAGTATAGCAACCCATGCAAAGGTTTCACCATATTCAATACCTTCTTCTTGTGCATACCCCTTGCATACTAATCTTGCTTTATTCCTTGTGAATTCTCCATTCTCATTCAACTTGTTTCTAAATATCCATTTGGTACCGATGACATTCTTGTCATCTGGTCCCAGTACTAGTGTCCATGTACTGTTATTCTCAATATTTTCTATCTCTTTGTTCATAGCATTGACCCATTCTTCATTTTCAAGTGTAGTATTAAGAGATTTAGGCTCAAAATCACAAAGTAAACATCTAGTATTTAGTGACTTACATCTTGTTCTCATTCCAGTCTTCTTGTCTCCTATGATTTGATTCTATGGATGATGTCTTCTGACATACTTGGAAAGTTTTGGTTCAACTCTTTTTCCATCATTTTGATCATTATCTTGACCTTCATTCTAATCCATCGCTCAGAACATCATCTTGATTATTTTTGTGATTTTCGACAATTGTAGCCTAATGCTTGGGTACAATATTTTGTCGTTCAGGAGCGATACACTATTTCTTGAGTAGACTGTCAGGTTCTTCAGTGTAAGAAAACCTATTGTATTCTTCTAGTTCTTTTATGCTTTCCTTATCATTCTTCTTTGCAAATTCATCTATTCTTACATTTGCACTTTCAATGATTTTGTTAGAGGACTTGTTAAGACATTTATAAGCCTTGCTTTTGGTGGAATACCCTAGAAAGATAACTTCATCACTTTTGGAGTCAAGCTTTTCATTTATTTCATCTTTCAAAATATAAAATTGACTACCAAATATTATGAAGTAACTTACATTGGGTGTGTAAACATACCAAAGCTCATAGGGTGTCTTCTTTGTGTCCAACTTCAATTGTACTATGTTCAATGTGTAGACAGCAGTACCTGCAACTTCCCTCCAGAAGTTTGAGTGATGTTTTTCTCAATCATCAATGTTATTGCACAATCAACAATTGATCTATTTCTTCTTTCAACAATTCCATTTTTCTATGGTGTTCTCGGTGCAGAAACTTGTCTTTAAATTCTGTGGTCATTGCAATAATTAGTGAATTTATCTAAAATAATTTCCCCTCCTCTATCTTATCTTAAGAATTTCAATTCCTTACCACTTTGTTTTTCTACCATAGCCTTATACCATTTAAACATCTTGAATGCTTCTGATTTATCTTTTTTGATGAATAGTGCCTTTCTTATTAATTTAATATAAAAGTTACATATTCACAAAAAAGGGGTCGGGGGACATAAAAATCACCCCGTAAGAGTTTCAGATGGCACAAAGCTGGATAAGGAAACTAGAAACTATTCATCCAAGAAACCATAAAGCCTTCAGGTTGCAAGAATAGTACCATCCAAAGGAGGATCTCTGTCATCGGAACCCTATGTATCCCTAGGATTGAGAGGAGGGTTGGTAACCGACCAGCCATTAGAAGCATCATCTTCTTCTTCTTTTTTTTCTTTCTCCTCCACCTGAGGCAAAGAAATATCCAGAGCTAGGAGGGGGAAGGATGAATTGGAGGAAGGGCCACCAAAAATAGCAAGAGCATCAGGAGCGATAGACAAAACTAGAGTAGAAAACTAGCCAAAGGCCCAGCGAGGCAGAGAATCTGATCGACACCTCCATCCATCATTGTCACCCCTAGGAGATTGGTGGAAGGGAGCCTATGACTATGGAGTGCTTGAGTGGTGAGCCAAAGAGCTACGGCCACGATGGTGACACCTGGGCATAGTACAATCCGCAAAAATAGAATCAGGAGGTACCTAGGAAACTATACAAGGGGTGTTTCCCTAATGATTAAGCATCTCCTAAAGGTGGGCCACCTCTAGAGACACTTTATTGGCTTGTACTTGAATCTACATCATCACATTGTTACATATACAAGCTTTATTATACAAAGAAACATTTATATCAAGAAAGCTATGAGTGAAAAGAACGACATTCCTATCTTTCCATAAAGTGAACAAAATCTCCATCCTGAAAGTATGCCAAATCTGGGTAAACTTGGAAGAAAGGCTTGGAGGGTCTCCCAAGACAATAATATGCCAAGAGAAGGGCTTGGGCTGGAATTCTTTAAAAAAATCATGAATCCACTGCTAATATTGTTGAGCTCTCCTACAGAACCAAAAAAGGTGCAAAACAACTCAGGGTTCCAAAAAAAGGGAGACCGAGGGTCAGTAACACCCAGGTCTTTGATCCAAGGGCCTAGAGGAAGACCTCAGAGGAAGACCTTGGAAGAGAAAACACCAAGAAAAGAGAGCCATCTTAGGCTCAGTAATAGTTGACCAAATGGTCTTGAAACAAGAGCTCTAGTGGTAAGTAGAAGAGTGCAAATGCCATCTCTAGTTGAGAATGTCCACCATGGGAAAATGCAGAGACAACCAGCTATAACCCATCTTTGGCTTGTAGTTGCTGAAGGGAGTGGCAGGGTACCATTTCAATTCTTTCCACCAGGGTCGAATAGACTAAATACCCAACTTATGAAGTAAATGATATGGAATGGAAGAAACCAATAGATCAAAATTCTGACATTCAAGACGAGCCAGCCAGAACTAAGTCTGCATATCTTCCAAAGAGTGGAGGCTCATAGTGGCCCTGGAAAAGAGGTCCTTAAGTGTTCTGATGCCATGCTTAAAAAAATGCAGAGCACCGGCACCTTGAGTCTTAGCCAGAGGAATACCCTGAATGGAGAACAACAAAAACCACCAAAGGTTTTGTTGAATCAAAGAAAACCCACTATAAATCCATCCCCATCCCAATGAAGATAAGGTTTGATAGCTTCCCAGGCCTTCCATATGCTCTTAATCACAAAAGTGCCTTGAATTTTCATAGGTTCCCACATAATGAGAAGAGTTTGAACAACAATCCCTTTCGCAGCAGGCCTGTGAATAGGATAGCTGTAATAAATGCAATTCTGGACAAGAATTTTCTAGGCTTCATCACCTCTAAGAGCACGGATAATCCACTTAGCACATAGAGAAAGCCCTTATTTCTGAGTGGAGAGAAGGTCGAGGCTACTAGACTCTTTGGGGAGACAGCAAAAATCCCAAGCAACTATGTGGAATCCATGGCCCTCAGCTCCCAAAGCTCAGAGGAAATCTCTGAGAAGGCATTCCAGCTTGAGGTAAGATGCTTTAGAAGGAGCCCAGCATGAAGAATAATAAACATGAGTAGTAGCCAAAACCTTAGAACAAATCTGAAATCTCTCCGCAAGAGAGAGAGAGGCTTATAAATCCAATACTATAACTTCTTTTCAATTTTAGCAACCACTGAATTCCATAAATCCACAGAGGATCCTTCAAAAGAAAAGGGAATGCCCAGAAAGTGGAAAACTTCCCCATGCTGAACCCACTTCCAATCAAAATTAGCCAGCCAAGGAGGTGCTAGAAGAAAATATTGTCTATAGAAGAGAGTCTTATGCCATTGAATAGAAAACCCAGAGGCCTAACAAAAGGTATCCAAGCATTGTAAGGTGTTAGAGACATTTTCCTCATCCTCAAGGAGAGTGAGGAAGGAATCATCAGCAAAGTGCCCATTAACAAGCTAGGAAGAAGATTGGGGAAGAGATATGCCTCGTACTAACCCAGAGGAAATAGATTTGGCAAGAAGATAAAAAAAGCCTTTAGCAGCAAGCACGTACAGTGAAGGAGCCAGTGGACAACCTTGGAAAATGGACCTAAAAAGCCCAAAGGTGTCAGACTAGGAGCCATTCATAGAGATACAAGAAGTGGCATCACCAAAAATCATTTCCATAGACTACACAAAATTGGGACCAAAACCAATAGCTTGAAGCATGGCAAGAATAAAAGGCCATTCAATGTGATCATAGGCTTTGGAAAAATCAATTTTGAGAAACAACAAGCTTTTTTTGGACTAACGAGTCCATTCCATTCCTTCCCAAGAAGCAATAATGTTGTCAAGGATAGATCTGGACTTAATGAAACCAATTTTCTCTAGATGGACAATCAGAGGGAGGAGATGGCTAATCTTAAGAGCTAAAGCCTTCACAATGATCTTGTAAGAAACATTCAGCAAGGTGATGGGCCTCTAGTTAAAGATATCTTTGAGATCACCATCTTTAGGTATGAATTTAATATTTCCTTGATTAATAATAGCACCCAGAATTTTATTATGATAGGCTTCAAGATACACTCTATGTAGGTCAGGACTTATATCATCCCATAAATGCTTGTAGAATTCACATGGGAAGCCATCACACCCAGGAGACTTGTCATCAGCCATAAAAAAGACAGCCTCCTTTAGGTCACTGATGGTGAGAGGTTTCTCATAGAAGGCATGCTTCTTGACCGCCAAGCGGTTTGGAGTAACAACAATACATGCCTAGAGAGCTTCTTCCCTAGTAGTTGAGTTTCCTTGTGAAGAAAACATTTTCTCATAGTGTTGAACAAAATCTTGAAGAATATCAGGAAGTTCTGAGAGAGTTTCATTACCATGCTTTAATTTTTTGATCCCAAAGTTGTTATGTTGGGCTTTGAGAGCATGAAAAACTCTTTAGAAGATTTATCACCCACCTCCACCTAGTGGAGGCAAGCTTTGATTTGATCTCCCTAAGAAACATAGTTATCAGAAATTTTTTTCTCATGTCGGAGCTGCGCAAACTTAAGCTAAAGCTCAGAATCAAAGGGATTCAAAGTAAGAGCATCAGAGGCACTCCAAAGAGCTTTTGTGTTAGCTTCATAAGAACGTTTATTGTACAGAGCTAATGGATGGCCATAGATGCAAATAAATCTAGTAGTATGGGTGATGACATCATTCCACCAATGGATCCACTCAGAGTGGCTATGGGGCCAAGGCTCTAAATTCCAGAATCGCAGAATGTGAGCAATAGTGGAAGCATGATTTAGCACGGACTTGTTAAGTAAAAATTGAGTTTGAACAAGTCACCAAGTAGAAGATTTCCATGTAATGGAAAAAAGATGGGATAGAGGTCTGACAAGGTCACATCTAGTAAGGGAATGATAGGTAACTCCCGATCTTTAGAAAAGGAGAAAAAATACTAAGCAGTTATCATTGCATGATCAAGCCTCTTAAATATGCAGTCAGAACCAGCTCTAAAATTAGACCAAGTGTGCCAAACCCCACTCTGTCGATGGTGGTTAGCATTGGGATCAAAGAGGCCTAATTTATTATTCATATAGTACCATGCTTCACTTTCTCCAGCTATCCATTGAAAAGGAAAAATCCCTTCCTTGTCAGAGGCCAGCTCAACCATATTAAAGTCCCCACACATCACCCAAGTTGCTGGAGGTAAATTATCTGCCAACCAACACCAAATTTGAGAACTTTCCACAACATCATTGGGAGCATAAATATTAACTATTCCAAAGGAATTATTATTAAAAGATAGCAAGATCCTAGTGACACACTGCATTAGATCAGAACCATGCGCAAAAATAGCAGATTGAAGGCGAGGTGATAGAATAGTAATGACACCGCCTTTACTAGCTTTGTGCTGAGAGGAAAACACAATATCGTCTAGCCAAATGACACGACAAGAAGAGGTGAGCAAAAAAATATAAATTTTAACTTCCTACATACACAAAACATCTAGAGTGTGAAGTCTGCAATGAGTATCCTGAACATAGTACTTTCTGGAGAGGTCAGTCAGACCTCAAACATTCCAGGATAGAAAATTCATGAAGGGTGATACCACAATAGTGGGTTACACTTTTTTGCCTAAACGGACATTGAAGTCTACATTTTGAGAAAAATGTTCATATTCGGATGCATATTGTCGTTAAACTGTTTGAAATCGGAAGATGAAGTAGACTAGAGTCTTTTAGGATTTTCTGTCTAGATTCTAAATATTTTTTTTTTAATTTTTTTTGAATTGATTTTAATGGTTTTTTTTTCTCCCACTAAAACTGCTATGTTGCTGAAATCGTCATTTTCAAAAAGGTACAATGACTTCGTACAACATAACTTTTTTTCTAAAATAGATATCAATGTGCTTCTTCCAAATTTGGTTTTGTAACTTCCATACAGAGGGCATGCAATTGGTTTGATGACATTATCATGATTATTGCATATTTTATGAATGTTTGAAGTAGAGTAAACCGTAATTGTGACATACATTGACTGCGTAGCTGATAACTTGTGTATTTATCAAAATTCAATTATTATTTTTTTGATAGAAAGAAGACTAAAAGCTGGAGGGCACTTTTATTTTTCAAATTTTTTTTTCTCTTTTCTACTATTTTTCATTGAACGTCAAACCTGGAAGTTTATATTGGATAAAAAACCTACATCCGATGCATGTCAAAATACATAGACCTAATTAATTCAAAATTTGTCAAATCTATATTCCTTAGAAAGCTCGTTCAGAGTACTTGTGTGATGCAAAAGGAGGTGTCCCTATTCTTCCATTTGAGCCCCGCACTTGAGCCCTGAAGCCATGAAAACAATAGATTTATGTTAGCTTTTGCAGATAGCCTCAATTTTGGGGGTTTCGATAGAAAGTAATTTCAATCGAAACTAATTAGTTTCGATCAAAAGTACTTTCTATCAAAAGTACTTTCTTATTTTAACATGCGTATGGGTCAAAATCCCACTAAAATCTTTACTAGCTTAGTTTCGATCGAAACTAACTTAGTTTCGATCGAAACTAGGTTAGTTTCAATAGAAACTAAGCAAAAAAGGTAGTTTCGATCGAAACTATTAATGTTCTGATCAAAATAATCAGGTACTTTCTATCGAAAGTACCTGACTAAATCCTCCCACCTCGCAGATTCGTGAGGAATTTCTTCCTCTGAAAAAGTGTAACCCACTATTGTGGGATCACCCTGAAAGCTCTTGCATATCTTCCTCGTCCTCAAGAGAGGAGAAACTATTCTGCAAGAAGGTTGGAATGGAACCAAATCTGGTGGGTAAGTATCCAAAAAGACATACCACATCTTTTCATCTAGGTCATTTGCACACCCATCAGGGTTGCGAGACCGTTGCATATTCTACAAGGAAACAATTAAAGACAGCTTGCGGAGTGCACACCACCACTAGGGTGGTAAACTACATAGCTAGATATTTCCCCTATGAAGCAGGGTTTTCCATTTGAGTAACTAGCAGTGGCCCTTCGGTGGTAGGTAGTTTCTCTCTAGCTAGAGGAGCCGATGGAGGAGCAGAAGTGGAAGTGGCGGTGCTTGCTTGGAAGCTGAAGAGGTTTTTCCTTTTTGCACAACCGTAGTCCATTCTAGAATAATCATCTACAAAGAGAATGAAATACCTATCACCATATTAACTCTTTTTCCTCATAGGTCCGCATAGATCAGTATGGACTAACTCTATAATTGCATTAGATGTATGGGCTTTACTCTTGAAACTAGACTTTGTCATTTTACCTTTTTGAAAATTCTTGCACATGATGTGCTCGGGATTTGACATGCTTGGTAAGCCTCTTACTCTTCTTTTATTTCTTATCTTTATCATGTTGTCAAAATTCACATGGCATATTCTCTTATGCCACAACCATATGTCTTCATTTCTATTCATTAAACAAGTAGTGTTAATGTCATCAAGATAGAAAAGGTTACCTTTTGTTTGTTCACCAATTCCGATCAACCTTCCTGATTCATTCAAGATCTTTGCCTTCTTATTTTAAAATGCTACTTGGTGACCTGTATTTTTTAGCTGTGAAACACTTAATAGATTATAATTAAGTCCTTTTACCCAATAAGAATTTTCACATTTGATCAGGTTATTCAACATTATGGTTCCTTTACCTTCAACTGGACAAGGTGTGTCATTACCCATTCTTACTGATCCACC
Organism: Thuja plicata; assembly: GCA_018584345.1. Classification (NCBI taxonomy): domain Eukaryota; kingdom Viridiplantae; phylum Streptophyta; class Pinopsida; order Cupressales; family Cupressaceae; genus Thuja; species Thuja plicata. The sequence continues at coordinate 2,326,566 of MU226980.1, read as the reverse complement.
ATTATAGTATTCAAAAGTGTCAAACTTTTGTTTATAACTGGTCATGTGGTGAGTGCAGCCACTATCTATAATCTGGACATCATTCTTACTAACTATAAAGGGTAAAATTGGATGGTCTTTTAAATAGGTTTTTTAACAATGGGGATTTACATATAAAAGAGACCCTATGCCATATTTAACCATTTACATTTAATTGTAATGATAAAGAATGTAAATATGGAAATATTTGCAAAGAATAATGGAGTAAAATACATACCTCACATTATAGAATATCTGGAAATACCCCTTTTTTGATGCCTGTGTCGAGTTTCTAGAAAATATGCAACCAGATCTAGAACAAAAACACAAAGATGAAGAAAACCAAGAAATCTTTTTTGAATCTGGCTCAGGTATGATTTTGACCCCAAAATGAATGTCACCTTTGACCCAAAATTTTTTATTCTGACCTAGAATCTCCAATTTTGACCTAGAATAGAATGTTGATTCTGACCTAGAAAGAAATGTCGCATCTGACCCTGAGAGTTTGATTCTGACCCAGAAAGTCTGATTCTAACCCTGAACAGAATGTTGATTTTGACTTGTAACTCCTGAAACAACGATTGTAGATATCTAAAAAAGGGTTTTTTGGGGTGCCTATATAGGTTTTTTCCTTAGTCAAACCCCCTTTTTGGTGGTTTCCACCTCCACGAATAGCCGGATGTAATAGAATATATGTGTGTTTTTCTCTTAGAAAGAGCTTTGAATGTGTAATGCCAAGATCTAATCCTCTAGAATAAAATCATATCATGAATTGAAAATGAGAGAGAAATACATAGATTTGAATATGATAAAGAAATCATACCAATCCCCCAAGGCTAAATTATTCCTACCAAACTCACAATCTGTAGTTGCTACCCCATGATGGTATCTTTTGAATGCTTGAATGTTGAAAATGGTAGATCCAAGAAGAAGGAAGGAAGGAAGAACTCTTTCTTGCTCCAATGAAGATCCACAATAGATTTTCCACAAAAATTCTTGTATGTATTAAGACATCATCATATCTTTTCCTTCTATATCATCCTCTTGCATTGTTGCATCATCATCATGTCATAATTGCAATTTCGTCATGTCCAAATGAAGGGAAAAGGGATTGCTTATATAGAGATCTCAAGATAGACCTCCTAGGGAAATGAAAGGGACCCAAATTCAAATTTCACCTTGAATTATGGTCCAATTAAAATCACCAACCAAGGAGGGGATGTATTAATTTAAATATCAAAGAAAACACTTCCTCACCCAGACTCGGGGACCTATTTTTAAGTTTAAGGCCCTGATATGTTCTGGACCTGAAAGCGGGGACCAACACTTGATAAAGGTCAAAATTTACCTTGACCTTGACCTTGACCTAGGTCAAGGTCAACCTCTATTTTGACCTAGGTCAAAATCAACCTCAACCCTGACCTGAGGTTTCAGGCGGGTCACCTTAAGAAATCTTCAAGATTCCCAAGTTATCCGGGGACCTAGGAAGGTGAGAAAACACACCAGAGTGTTGGGGAGAGGAAAAGAGGCCATAGAAGAGGTATGATGAATATTTGGAGAGCTATTACATAGGTTCTACCTAAAAATAAAGCCACAAAGAGGGAAATTAAGGAGGATCCACAGGATCCTAACCCCAATTTCACCTAGAAATGTAGAATCAAGTGCAAATGCATCCTAAATGCAAATATAATATGAAAGTGTACTAAATGAGGGTGCTAAACCTACCAAAATGGAAATGATTCCATTTTAAGATGATACATTTATCCCCCACTTTATCTTAGATATGACACTACATGAATATGCAAGCTAAAGTAAGAAAACATCATAAAAAAGGATATAGCCAAGTCCTCAACGTAGAGATCCTGCAAGAAATTGTTAGTACCCACAACTTGCAGCACACGAGGTTAGTGAAAATCCATAGAGCACCTAAGAATTACTAGGATGAATTTGAGAAGTGCATAGATCCCCTTATGCCCCCTGTTTCGGCTTACTAATTTTGAAAGGTGAAACAAGGTGATAAGGTTAGACCTATACACTAGATATGTAGTTTATTGAAAAGTCCTTTCCTAAATCAATTATAATGATTACTAACCTTCCTAAATTGATTCAAGGGGTTAGGTATCTAAATCACAATTCCAACACCACTAAAGGCACTAAAAACGGAGCTACGAAACTCAAGTTATGATGAAAAGAGTGAATGTCTATCTAAATGCATATGAAGGAAAATTTGAATTTAACCTAAGTAAATTCAAACAAAACCCTAATAAAGACCTAATTTGTAGCTATAAATGAGAGAAGGAAACACTTACCTTCTCATTCTTACCATTTTTAGAGTTTAGGAAAATAAGCAGAATGTCAAAAAGAGAAGAGCTTTGAGCGACCCGCATGGAGATCCTGAGAGAGTGCCTAGCCAGCGGACAACCACTTCCTGAGGTAAGTTCATTGTTTTGATATTTATGGTTATAAAAATCATGTTTTCATAGGTAAGGTCAACCTTGACCCAAAAAGGTCAACCCTGACCCAGTTGTGTTGACCCTGACCCTTTAAGGTCGACCATAACTGGGAAGATCTCACCCTTTCTGGGGATAAGATCGACTGACCCAAAAATGTCGACCTTGACCTGGTCAAGTGAGTACTATAGTTGCATGATGATAGAGTATTGATATGATTTTTTTTTTGCTGACAGGATCTTGTCCATCTCTGAGAGCACCCCTTTGGAGGGCTATTGTTGACTGTTAGAGAGAACTTATCCGAGCTACAGCAGGATGAGATACAGATATTGAGAGATGTGGGACTCTACTAGGTAGCAGTCCTACCATAGATGAGGTTCCATCAATCCATGATATCAGTCATGATAGAGAGGTGGGATGAGGATACTTGTTCCTTCCATCTTCCCTCAGGAGAGATCATGATCACACTGCATGATGTGTATAGGATCCTACAACTTATAGTCTGAGGCAAGCCTATCAGACTGAGAGTGCAGTGGGGTCCTGCTAAGGTCCTCTCAAGTGGGAAGCATTGTTTAGGACAAGTACCATAGATGAGGACCTGGGCAGATCAGATCATTTTATTATCCATACTAGTAGGCCCGACACCTTTGGTATGGAAAGTGATGCTGTCTATACTCTCTTTAGTTGTAGTACCCAACATAAAAGGTACAGTCTTTTTAGCACCATTCACTCATCTTGTACACAGGATGGAGGGTGATAGGATTGTCTTCTCATGGGGTCACAACATGCTAGCCCATCTCTACCATCAGTTGTGTCAGTTGGTGAGATACTAGCTGGAGAGTTTAACAGTATGCACCTTGCTACATGTTTGGATGTTTGATCATTACACATGTACATGACAACAAGGTGTTCTAGTGATGGTAGATGCAAGCACACTGAGATCCTTTTCCTACCCACTAGCAGATGTCTGGTAGTATGGGGATATTCTCTTTTAAAGGGTATGCCTCAACCATGTACTAGGTATTGATGTAATATGGAGACCGTATTGTCAAATGACAAAATGGCTAGATACTCGACACCAGCTGAGACGCTCACAATAGCGCAAGCTGCTAGAGGGTCCTACCACTCATGTAGTGATTCCATATTACTATGATAGAGTGATGAGATAGTTTGGTCTGATATAGGGGGTCCCTAGAGAAGTACCTTTGTATGTACACATGACCAGATACTATCAGAGACCCAACGCTATATGCTGACCTACAGTAGTAGATATTGTAGATAAAGAGATAGATGAGATTGAGGATATAGGTAGCTTTTGATTTATCCTATTCAAGAGATGGTAGAGATTATATCAGATATTGGAGTATACAGGGAACCCACCCCATCTTCCATGATGACTATCTCAGGTGATCTAGGTCTCTCAGAGAGGACACACCAAGGTAGTGACATACCAGTGGAGGAGGAGGAGGACTAGAGATATGAGGAGGAGCCCATCTCCAAGGGAGATCCTATGGAGGAGGAGAGAGAATAGTTTAGAGAAGAAGAGGGAGCAGAGGAAAGAGTAGAGGAGATGCCCTCAAATGATAGTACAGGTGTAGATGAGTATGTTGTCTATGTTGTACCACAAAGATCACAACAACCTCCCCACGCTCATACAAAGACACCACCACTAAGACCCAAACATAGAAATCATGGAGAGAGTAGTCACTCCATGCCCCCACCATCTAGATCCTTTGGTGATGCTTATGAGGGAGATCTAGGTATGAAATATGCATTATATTTTGATATTTTAACTGAATGTTTTAAAAAGAAGTACTAAAAGATAAATATGTTTGAATTCTGAAGCTATCATAGCAGATTGGAGAAGATTTATATCCAAGGTCCTAAAGGATACATGTATATCCTACCGAATACCAGCTAGAGAGTGAGAGTCCCTCATTGGACAGAGAGATCTCGGCAGACATGCAAATGTTTTTGCATGCATCCAGCGAGAGCTAAGGTTATGCAGAGAGAGAGAGAAGAGAAATATATAGCCAACCTATAGAGAGCCAATGAACATAACTATGAGATGAGAATGTTGAGTAACCGAACACAGACTACCGTACCAAGATCTTCATCTTCACATCATAGATCAGAGAGAGCTGGGAGCCATCGACCCTCAGAGCGTAGAGATAGAGATTGATAGATAGGGCACATGTGCCATATATGTATTTGTATTGTCTTAAAATGGAATCATTTCCATGTTAATAACCTTTATCCCTCCTTAGGGGGTGTTTTTTACCATCATCATATTGTCCCCTCATTTGTGCACCGTCTCCTACTTCTGTGCCTATTTAGGACCTTGATTGGGCCTCTCTGGACACTATCTATCCCACCTGGCACATTTTCCATGGGTTCTGACTCCCTGGGTCAAGGTCAACCATGACCTTGACCTAGGTCAAAGTCAACCTCAACCTTGACCTGGGTTAATTTTGACCTCAATTTATACCCAGGTCCCCCTTTCCAATTTGAAAGTTTGTCGGCTGTCGAAGTCATTGAAAGTTTATTTCCCATTTCTGGGTCAGCTTTTTTGGGTTTCAAAGTGACGACTCTTAAATTTATATTTAATATAGGTCCTCTTCTAGGGATATAGGTCTAATGGTAATTTAATTCTCCTATTTAGGCTTCTCTAGAAGATTGTGCCCTAGATTGGTATATAAGGAAGCCTTCTCCTCTCATTTTCTCTAAGTGAAATCTAAGAACGAAAGCTATCTACATGTCCTCAAGCTTTCAAAGTTCAATCAAGGTTTTCAAGTCTTCCTCTCAAGCATTCATGTTCTCCATTGAAGATCAAAGATTCAAGCATTAAATCCTTTGAAGGGATTTGGTTCAAGCATTCAAAATTCATCATTCAAATCCTAGAACTATCCATCATGGTGGTGTGATCTTCCTTCAAGATCCTTTGTGCATCCTCAAGATTCATTCATTATCCCTTTAAGGTAGATTCCAAGCATACAGTCATTGAGGTTTATAGTTTCTAATATTGATTCCAAGCTTTCATATTTACATACTTGTTTACATTCAAAGTATAATTGCATATCTATTGTCATAGCTTTATTATTAGATCTACTTCTACTACTTGCTAGCATTCTCTATTTCAATTATTGATTTCAAGGTTAATTCCTAAATCGGGGTTTGACTTAGGCAAATCCCTCCCCCCATTAAAAAAAACCTTTTTTATTTCAGGGACAGGTTTGGAACAATGAATTGTATTGCAGATTTGGATACCCTTTTCGGCAAACTATCAGGATCCGGAAACAGATTTTCTTTCGCACTATGCAGGTTAGAATCAGAAATTTTGGGTCAGAATCAACATTTTGTTTTAGGTCAGAATCATAAATTTTGGGTCAAAGGTGACATTCATTTTTGGGTAAAAATTGGAACTAAGTCAGATTCGAAAATGATTTCTTGGTTTTCTTTGTCTCTGCGTTTCTGTTCAAGATCCGGTTGCAGAATTTCTGGAAACTCAGTGCAGACACCCAAAAATAGCATTCTTCAAATCTATAACATTTTGAGGTTAGTAATTGTCCTTAATTAATTTCAATTAAATTTTTAATCTTCCTAAATCTATCACATACTCTCTTCTATAAAATGGAAGTTAAGGTTTTTCTCTTTATCTCTATCCTTAATAGGTTGATTCATTTATGCATTGATCCTTTCTTTGGGGTTAATCAATTTGGATCTTCCCTTTATGAAATTTGGGATTAAGAGGACAATCTTACCTTCTTCACTATTCCTAAAACACACATTAAATTTATAATCTTCCATTTTCTTCCTATATATATAACTCATTCATTTTTCTTATGTTACATTTTGGTGAACCCGCGATAGACAACTCTTTATTTTTGGTGTTAGATGCTTTGCCTCTTTTCCTTAGAGACTAGCTTTTGCATACATATTAAACTAGTTTTTTTTACATTTTAAAATACAAAAAAAAATATACATACTCATAAAAATATAAAAACATTTCTTTCATTTCATTCACTATAAGAATCTTTAAGATACTTTGGTGTATGGTTATTTTCCTCGTTATTGTTCTTTTAGCATCTCTTTATAGTACTTATGATGTTTATGAAAGTATCATCCATTTCATCATGTTTGTTATTGTTCATGTTTCACTTGCTCATGCTATTATGAGATTAACTAATACTAGTCTTCCCACTTTCAAAATTTTCATTAAGGATTTGTGTAGAGGACTTATTGCTCTTTTGGATTATGTGAAGAATTGGGTAGATGATTGATGACATTAATTTTTCCATTAGTACACTTAGTGAAAAACATTGATAGAGATCATTGGTACAAGCATAACTGGCAGACTACAAGCATAACCGGTAGATAGTGAGCATACCCGATAGATCATAGTGTCACGCAAAAATGCTAAGTATGGAATTGACCGACGAACACTGACAAGTGTTGCACCAACAAAGTAAACAAGACATCACCGATAAGTCAATTACATAACACAAAGATCATCACCGACGATACAACTTTTGAGAACAAAACCGACGGAGTAGAAAAAGCATACCCAAAAAATAGTTCAACAAAGGAACACTGACGGCAAAGAAAACCAATAGTCAATTAGAGTAGACCGACAATCAAAACTGACAGTCAATTAGAAAACCCGCAAATAGTGGAGCTGAGTTTTACACGTCAGATAAAGCATTGTAATTCTATTTTTAGAGTTTTAATTTGTTTTAAATCATTACTTGAGGTTCAAGCAAGCATAATGTAAATGTTTTAAAGCATCCTAACGGATCTAAAACATATCTAACTAAAGATCAAGGTCAAGTTGTAAACCTTGGATCTAGAGTTAACTTGCGAAAGTGTGAATCAAGAATTGAGCTAAAATCTAG
>MU226980.1:2287549-2309445 GCA_018584345.1 Thuja plicata | reverse complement strand
TTACCTTGTGAAGTAGGTATCCTCTTTCTCTTCCTTATCCTTCCTAGTAGGTAGTCATGATAAGGAGGGGGGAATATATAGGGTCTCCCTTATACTATAGTTTACATTTTACAACATGCTAAATCCTTGGAAGGTAACGCACATAAGTTGCTAGATCCTGGAGAGACACACATTTTTATTTTTATTTTTCCTAAATCATCGGAAGGTAATGCACATAAGTTGCTAAATCCTAAAGAGATAAGCATTTTACAATATGCTAAATCCTTGGAAGGTAATGCACATAAGTTTCTAAATCCTGAAAAGACACGCATTTTATATTCCATAGTGATACAAGAATATGGATCTATGGGTATTCCAAAAGTCGTCAGAAAATGCATTACAATTACAAAGCATAGTTCATGGGTGAACCTAGTAGGCTCCCCCTCCTTGGCGATTCATGTTAAGGTGGGCATCTTACTAGGTGAGGTAATCACTTTCTATTTCCTCTCTTTCACTTTCATGTTAGTAGGATTAGATCATGAAGCTATGTTATTTATAGTGTTTCTCTTGTCTTTCTTATGTAGTCATGTATGCTTTCTATGATTAATTTCTCTTTGCTTTCATATCTTTGTGCATGTATGTTGAGTTAGAATCCTTGGTGTAGGGGCTCATGTCCTTGACTAAGTTATGTTTCACCTCATTGTGATCCACTGGAGTCTTTCTTCTAACTTTACCGTGAGTATGTTTGATTTAATCCATACTCCCACTAAAGTGGGGGCTTAATGTATCATCTTAAAATGGAATTACTTCCATGTTAAGAATTTTTAGCCCTCCTTAGGGGGTTTTTTTACCATCATCATATTGTCCCCTCATTTCTGCACCCTCTCCTGCTTCTGTGCCTATTTAGGACCAGACCCTAATTGGGCCTCTCCAGACACTATCTATCCCACTTGGCACATTTTTTAGGGGTTCTAACCCCTTGGGTCAAGGTTGACCTCAATTTTGACCTAGGTCCCCCTTTCCAATTTTAAATTTTTTCAGCTATCGGGAGTCATTAAAAGTTCATTTAACGCTTCTGGGTCAGCTGTTTTGGGTTCCGAAGTGATGACTCTTAAATTATATTTAATATAGGTCCTCTTCTAGGGATATAGGTCTACTGGGAATTTAATTCTCCTATGTAGGCTTCTCTAGAATATTGTGCCCTAGATTGGTATATAAGGAAGCCTTCACCTCTCATTTTCTCTAAGTGAAATCTAAGCACGAAAGCTATCTACATGTCCTCAAGCTTTCAAAGTTCAATCAAGGTTTTCAAGTCTTTCTCTCAAGCATTCAATTTCTCCATTGAAGATCAAGGATTCAAGCATCCAAGTCTTTGAATGGATTTGGTTCAAGCATTCAAGATTCATAATTCAAACCCTAGATCTATCCATCATGGTGGTGTGATCTTCCTTCAAGATCCTTTGTGCATCCTCAAGATTCATTCAGTCTCTCTTCAAGGTGGATTCCAAGCATACAATCATCGAGTTTTATAGTTTCTAATATTGAGTCCAAGATTTCATATTTACATACTTGTTTACATTCAAAGTATAATTGCATATATATTGTCGTAGCTTCATTATTAGATCTATTTCTATTACTTGCTAGCATTATCTATTTCAATTATTGATTTCAAGGTTAATTCCTAAATCAGGGTTTGACTAAGGAAAACCCCTCCCCCCCCCCAAAAAAAAAAAACCTTTTTTTCTTGTAGGGACAGGTTTGGAATAGGGAATTGGAGTGCAGATTCGGATACCCTTTTTGGAAAACTATCAGGATCTAGAAATGGTTTTTCTGTCAGACTATGCAGGTCGGAATCAAAAATTTTGGGTCAGAATCGACATTTTGTTCTGGGCCATAATAAGAAATTTTGGGTCAAAGGTGAAATTCATTTTTGGGTAAAAATCAGAACTGAGTCATATTCGGAGAAGATTTCTTGGTTTTCTTCGTCTCTACATTTATGTTCCAGATTCGGTTGTAGATTTTCTAGAAACTCAGTGCAGACACCCAAAAACAACATTCTTTAGATCTGTAGCATTTTTAGGTTAGTACTTTTCTTCAATTCATTTCAATTAAAGTTTTAATCTTCCTAAATCTATCACATACTCTCTTCTATAAAATGGAAGTTAAGGTTTTTCTCTTTATCTCTATCCTTAATAGGTTGATTCATTTATGCATTGATCCTTTCTTTGGGGTTAATGAATTTGGATCTTCCCTTTATGAAATTTGGGATTAAGAGGACAATATTACCTTCTTCAATATTCCTAGATCCTCACATATATATTTTACAATCCATTTTTATCCTTCCATTCATTTCTTATCTTATAGTATCAAGCTCACAAAATTTTATATATGAAAAACTTTCTTTACCGAGTTAATTCTGTGATTGATTACTGTATTTTTCACCAATACATAAAACTTAACAGAAAGAATGAATGAAGTCATGTATGAATTTATTCAAATCACATAACTTATAAAACAGACATAACTATTCTATAAGGAATACATAAATACACAAAGAAAGAATGATGTACTAGGGATAATAATGTTTGAGATGTATAATATTAATAGGTTCCTTAAAAGGGACACCATTCATATCATCAATATTATAATCACCTGAAGCAAAGTCCTCAATTAAAACAAATTGTCCAAGCCAATTAGGGCTAAATTTCCCTTTTTCACCAGGTAAAGAATTCACATTCCTCTGATTCTCATACAATACTAAATCACCTACCGAAAATGACCGTTCCATCACCTTATGATTATACTATTTCTGAATTGATTTATGATAAGCCTTTATATGTTCCAAAGTATTTATCCATTGTTCATCCAATATTTCTAACTCCTGTAATCATTGTTCCTGAAAAGTATCCTTGTCGATTATCCCATGAAATGAAACATGCAAAGAAGGTATTTCTAACTCTAAGGGTGTAATAGCACCAATACCATAGACAATATTATAAGGAGAAGTACCCGTGGCAGTACAAACACTAGTCCTATAATCCCATAAAGCATAGGTAAGCTGGGTATGCCAATATTTTGCATACTTATTAACTGTTTTCCTTAAGATTTTCTCAATAAATTTATTCGATGCTTCAGCTTGACCATTAGATTGAGGATAGTAGGGAGTAGAAAATCTATGTTGAATACGATATTTTTTCAAGAATTTCATGACTTCTTTATTCTTGAAAGAAGTGTCATTATTTGAAACTATCGTTGAAGGAATACCAAATTGTGCTATAATATGATTAAGGATGAAATCACAAATAACATTTGTGGTAGTAGAATAGAGAGGAATAGCTTCCACCCACTTCTTAAAGTAATTTGTAGCTATCAGGATGTATGTATGTCCTTGAGAAGAAGCTTGTGATATTTTTCCAATAAGATCAAAACCCCCAAATACTAAAAGGCCATGGATCAGCTTGATTACGAAGCTCACAAGAAGGAGCATGAATTAAATTACTATGTTGCTGACACTAAGGACACTTCTTAACAAACATAAAAGAATATTGTTCCATTGTTTGCCAATAATATCCTATTCTAAGAAGTTTATTGACTAGCAAATTCCCACCAAAATGCCTCCCAGAAGAACCAGAATGAGCTTCTGCTAAAGCTATCAAAATTTTGATTCTACCGAGACATCTTAATAGAAAACCATTATACGAGCATTTGTAAATTGTATCTCCTAGAATCATATAATGTTCTGCAAGATTCCTAATACGATTACACATGTTCCTTGTTGTTGATTCTTGAAAAGTATGATCTTTCAAAAAATGAAAGATATGTGAATACCATTCATCCAAATGCAAGTTAAAACAATCAGCAGTAACCTTATTAGAAATTGCAAGGTTTTTAAGAGTATGTATAGTAAATTGAAAATCTTCAACATTATTCTCGAGAAAAACCAAAGAAGCTTCACTTTCCATGGAATCCACATGTTGATTATCTTTCCTAGGAAATGTCTGAATCATATAAGAAAAGAATTGTGAAAGAATATCAAGTGCCAAATCTCTATATTGCGTCATTTTATCGTTCTTAGTCTAATAACCTCCTTTGATTTATTCCACAATCAATTGTGAATCCCCATAGATTTCCAAGTTTTTAATATGAATGGATGTAGTTGCTCGTAATCCATCTATGAGAGCTTTATACTCCACAATATTGTTAGTACAAGGAAAGTTTAATTTATACGACATAGAGATTAGTTTATTTGTAGGAGGGACCAAGATAATGCCAACACCAGAACCTGTCTTACATCTAGAACCGTCAAAATATAATTCCAAAACATCCTCTTGCTTAATAGCTAGAATGCTCTCATCAGGGAATTCTATTGAGGTAAGGCCTGTACCAGAATGAGGACAAGGAGCTTCAACTAAATAATTAGTTAAAGCTTGTCCTATAATTGACTTTTGAGAAATGAAATTAAGATCAAATTCCATAAGTAACATCACCCACTTTGCTAGACAGCCAGAGAGATCAATCTTTGAGAAAAGGTGTTTTAGAGGATCAAATTTAAAAATCACATTAACCTCAACATTCAATAGGTAATGCCTGAGTTTTTGAAAAGCATAAACTAAAGCCAAGCATTGTCTTTCCAAGTCGATATATCTTGTTTCATAATCAAGTAAAGTCTGACTAATATAGTACACCAGTATTTCCTTACCTTCACTATCATGTTGAGCCAACAACGCACTCACGACATTCAGAGTTATAGATAAAAGGTTTTATTAAATTGAGCGGGTTGCAAAATAGGAGGATTGGTGAGATACTCCTTAAATTTCTCAAAGGATTGTTTACATTACTTATTCCAAGAAAAAATGGTATATTTTCTAAGAAAGGAAGTGAAAGGAACAGTTCTATCGGCTAAGTTAGAAACAAAGCGACGAATGGCTTGAGTTTTTCCTTGTAAACTACGTAATTGAGAAATATTCTTAGGAGGAGGCATGCTAACAATAGCATCAATATTTTCAGTATCAACCTCTATGCCTCGCTTAGAGATTATAAATCCTAATAATTTTACCAGAGTCAACTCCAAAGGCACATTTCTTAGGATTCAATCTCATATTATAACTCCTAATTCTTTCAAATATTTTTTGTAAAATAGAAACATGAGCCTCTATTTGTATATATTTTTCCAAGATATCATCCACATAATCTTCCAGAATCTTATGAATGTAATCATGAAAAATCAAAGTCATAGTGCACCGATAAGTTACTCTCGCATTTCTTAATCCAAAAGGCATCATGACCCAACAAAATGCTCCCCAAGGTTTTATAAATGTGTCTTAATTTGGTCTTAGATAGGAATAAAGATTTTATTATAACACGAAAAACCATCCATAAAATATAATAAAGCATGACCCGTTGTTGAATCCACAATCATATCAATATTAGGTAACGAGAAATCATCTTTTAAGGATGCCTTATTTAAATCTTGAAAGTCATTGCACATCCTTATCTTATTTTCTCCTTTAGAAATAGACACAATATTGGAAATCCATTCAAATTAATCAATAGAGCGGATGAACCTAGCACCTAATAAATTTTCAATTTTGGCCTTAACTAATCAGGCAATGCCTGGATTCATCTTTCAAATTTTTTGTTTCACGGGTTTAGCATTAGGTTTGAGAACAATATTGTGAGTAACAATATTAGGATCTATACCCAGCATATCTGAATATGTCCAACCAAATATATCCTTATATTCAAGCAAGAGGGAAACCAACAGATCATGTTCATCTTGATTCAAACATTTCCCAATTTTGATTGTCTTGTCAGAGTCATTCACATCCAATTGAACTTCAATAGTCTCAATTATTAACAAATTACTTTGCATGGGAGAATCCATTGGCAAAGGAGAAATATCTTTTTCATCATGTTCTCCAAAATAGGCTTCATTATTCAGACAATATGGCTTTCTTCTTTTATGATGAAACATAGGTAGATCCTGATAAGCCCCTAAAAAATCTTCTAGGGCTTCATCCTCAGGAAAAATATCCAAACTAGGTTTTTGATCCATGTCAAGGAGAAGCGGATTAACCAACTTCAAATGTCCACCATAGATGTGATTGAAATTAAGAGGAAAAGACAATGGTTGTTTATAAGGATTGAACCCTAACCCATAAGTATAATCATAAACTTCATTGTCCAAGGGCACTTGCATGCCTTGTTCATATTTACCACATCCTTTCTTGTTGAATCCTGATTTCTTGAGTAGATGATAACCAGAACCATATCTATTGGCCATATTAGATTGATTCAAAGGAGCAGCATATGTCACAATGTCACAGCAATCTGGTTTTATTCTCTCAATTGTTTCTTCAAGTGAAGAATCAACAAAGTTACTTTTTAATTCCTCAAAAAGTGGGGAGGGAGTAAAAACTTGTTTTTCAAACCCACTTTGTTGTTTCATAAATTCTAAATCAAAAACTTTATATTCTCCCATAAAAGAAGGATTAAAGTTGACCAATGTTCCCCAATCATCTCTAGTCAAAGAAGAAGATGTAGTTTTAATTTGTTTAACCTCTGGTGGTTGCTCAGGCTCCTTACTTGGTTGTATAGGTTCAGAAACCTTAGCATATTCTACATTTAGGCAAGGATTTGGCGCATCATCTGCATGTAATGTATACATCAAATTGTTATAAATGAACCTAACCTTACGATGAAGAGTAGAAGGAACTGCATTCATAGTATGTAACCAAGGTCTTCCTAATAGAAGGTTATAATTCAAAGGTCTAGGCATAACATGAATAGGTGTGTTTAGAATAACTGTACCAACCTTAATAGGTAGCGTATAATGCCCAAAGTTTTCTTTGCGATATTATCAAATCCATGAATAGGGATATTATCTAGTTGAACAATTATAAGATCAGCCTTAATTTCCTTAAGCATATCCATGCTACAAAAGTAAGCCCAAATTCATTGTCAATTAATGTTCTACGAAAGATACTCTGATTAATAGAAACAACAACCATAAAAGCATCATATTGATTCTGCACCTCAACAAAATGTAAATCATCATTGGTAAACACAATAAGAGGTACATAAGGCATAGTATGCATGCACTCCAAAATTTAATTGATATTCTTTTGGTTAGGAGGTGGAGCAGGAAGAGTAGATAAATATTTTTGCAAAGCCTCATGATATGTTGAAGAAGTTTGAAGCAATTCCCATAAAGATATCTTAGCTGGAGTAGCGCGTAATTTCTCAACTAAGTCATACTCCTTAAAGTAAGAAGGTAACCTAGTTACTTGAGGAAGCATGGGTTGATAAGGAGGTAAAGAAGTTGGAACAGTAGGTTGAGGATTATTATGTGTGCTATAAGCATGTGAAACGGAATCCATGTTATCAAATAAATCCAAAGGATCTCTAGGTTTACCTTTAATAGTTATTCAAGGACATCCTTTTACCATCATCAAAGGTTTAGGATATAACTTTCTACGTGCATCAATATTGCAAATAGTGGAATATGAAGGTAACCATGCACACACCCTATGGTAAAGGTCAATTTTAGAGGTTGTGGAGGATGAAATAGGAATAGGATCAATGGAGATCTCATTCGAACCATTTTCATCCTCACTTCCATGTACCTCACTAAGGGATCTATCCTCTTGTGAAATAAAATCCTCATCAAAGTATTCAAAATAAAAGTCATACATGTTGAACACAAAGTAAAATTACAAGCATGTAAATGTTTTTTTTTATGTTTTAAAGAAATTTTGTAATTTTTATATATTTTTGAAATATAAATGCAAGAGTATAAAAGAAATCTACTTCTATATGCATGCAAGATCTAACATAAAATGTAAATCTAACACCAAAAAAAAAGAGTTGTCTATCGCGGGTTCACCAAAATGTAAAGGTTAAAATTGGATTGTCTTTTAAATAGGGTTTTTAACAATGGGGATTTGCATATAAAAGAGACCCTATGCCATATCTAACCATTTACATTTAATTGTAATGATAAAGAATGTAAAGCTGGAAATGTTTGCAAAGAATAATGGAGTAAAATACATACCTCACATTATAGAAAATCTGGAAATACCCCTTTTCTGATGCCTATGTTGAGTTTCTAGAAAATCTACAACTAGATCTAGAACAGAAACGCAAAGACGAAGAAAACCCAGATATCTTTTCTGAATCTAGCTCAGGTCCAATTTTGACCCAAAAATGAATGTCACCTTTGACCCAAAAAATTTTATTTTGACCCAGAACAAAATGTCGATTTTGACACAGAAATAAATGTCACATCTGACCTTGAAAGTCCAATTCTAACCCAGAAAGTTTGATTCTGACCTAAAACAAAATGTCGATTCTGACCTGCAACTCCTAAAACAACGACTGTAGATATCTGAAAAAGGGTGTTTTGGGGTGGCTATATAGGGTTTTGCCTTATTCAAACCCCCATTTTGGTAGTTTCCACCTCCATGAATAGTTGGATGTAATAGAATATATGTGTGTGTTTCTCTTAGAAAGAGTTTTGAATGTGTAATGCCAAGATTTAAATTCCTAATCCTCTAGATTGAAACCCTAGCATGAATTGAAAATGAGAGAGAAATACATAAATTTGAATATGACAAAGAAATCATACCAAGCCCCCAAGGCTAAATTATTCCTACCAAACTCACAATCCATAGTTGCTACCCCATGATGGTATCTTTTTAATGCTTGAATGTTGAAAATGGTAGATCCAAGAAGGAAGGAAGGAAGAAATCGTTCTTGCTCCAATGAAGAACCACAATAGCTTGTCCACAAAAATGATTGTATGTATTAATGAATCATCATATCTTGACCTTCTATATCATCCTCTTTCATTCTTGCATCATCATCATGTCATAATCGCAATTTTGTCATGTCCAAATGAAGGCAAAAGAGAGTGCTTATATAGAGATCTCAAGATAGACCTCCTAGGGAAATGTAAGGGACCAAAATTCAAATTTCACCTTGAATTGTGGTCCAATTACAATCACAAACCAAGGAGTGGATGTATTAATTTGAATATCAGAGAAAACACTTCCGCACCCTGACTCGGGGACCTATTTTTAAGTTTAGGACCCTGATATGTTTCAGATCTGAAAGCAGGGACCAACACCCGACAGAGGTCAAAATAGACCTCAACCTTGACCTAGGTCAAGGTCAACCTCAACCTTGACCTAGGTCAAGGTCAACCTTGATTCTGACCTAGGTTAGAATCGACCTCAACCCTGACCTGAGGTTTCAGGCAGGTCACCTTAAGAAATCTGCAAGATTTCCAGGTCAGTCGGGGAGCTAGGAAGGTGAGAAAACACACCAGAGTGTTGGGGAGAGGCACAGAGGCCATAGAAGAGGTATGATGAAGATTAGGAGAGCTAGTACATAGGTTTTACCAAAAAATAAAGCCATAGAGAAAGACAACTGAGAGGGGGGGTGAATCAATTGTGATATAGATTATTAAACTTCAAACTTTATAAACCAAATCTACAAATGTAAATGATAACATAGTAAATGCCAACACCATAACACAATATTTTTTGTCAAGGAAACCCTGTTAAAGGTAAAACCCCGATGGGAATTAACACCCACAAATAATGTACCTAGAATATAATATCCTTGTTAAAAGATTTAGCTGTATTAGGAGCTTGTTACAACATTACAGTACACAACCCTTGTTAGGAGACAGACCCTATTAGGAGTCAAAAGAAATAGTAAGCTCACTGCCAAGGCACACTTCCCAAAGAAGGTTAAAGCCACCCTCAATGGTTTACAATCTGAACAAGTGTATAAAGAAAATACACAATCCAATGAACTGTCTGATAGAAACTGTCTTTGCGTGGTCAGTTCCAATGAAGTACTCTTCTCATAAACTATGCTCTACATCCAACAACCAAACAAGTCTCACAACTTTCACTTCTTATTCACTCTTTTAATCTCTTTCACATCTTTTCAAAAGAAAAGATCACTCATATATACCCTCTTACAATAATTCATTAGGTCGGTCAGTTAAGCTTTCCTAATACACAAATAATTAATTAGGTCAGCCAATTAAGGCTTTCTAATATATAAATAATTATTTGACCCCTTTCTAAGATACACATGGTACCTATAACAAGTAAACACTATTTAAAATTCATCAATTATGCTTCTTGATCCATAATCCACGCTCACAATTCATTTTACATGCTACATGTCTGAAGTTAGCCAGCAAATAGGTCTCCTTTAGAATACACGCCATGGTTGATGTCACTAGTAGCCAAACCACAATTTAACTCAACCCATTATTTCAAAATATGTCATTTTTCCATCAGTAATCTCACATCATCTAAAATATCTTCACCAGAAAGATATACCAAAAACACAAAGATCTGCTCTGTCCTAAATCACAGTTACAGTCCAGAAACCAATTTTCACCAAATCAATTGTAACATCCACAATATGCAACATAAATCCAAGCGAACTTAATAAGTTCAACACACATCCTTCTGCATAAATCCAACTTCGATCATTCTGCATCATCCGTACAGTGTCTATACACTTCTTCCAGTCAAGTAACCAGTATGTCCTCTCCACAAAAATATATGTTGACATCAGTGACAAAACATGAATATCAATAGCATGATCAGTAACCAAAACTGATATCATCCAACTATCTCCCCCTTTTTCATTGATGGGAACATATGGGAAAATCCATATGCATCAACCCAAAAGTACTCTCTCTCAATACAATCTTCTCAATATCCTCAACACAAATTTCTCAAAACAGTAGGGATTTTCACACAGATTCCTTCTCCCTTTGGAAGCAATGGAAAAGGGTGCCATAACTCATATGTAGTCTTCTGTAAGGTGTATATTTTTCAAATATTCATGTCCATCAACCAGGTGCAAGTTCACCAAAATGTACTCCATAGTGTTCTCATGCGATCACTCTTCCTAAGGAGTAGATCCATACATCAAGTCCAGAGAATGATATAGCTCTGAGATCCACTGGACTAATGCACATCTGCATCATTTAATTACCACTGGGAGGGGACACCACCCCAATCATGCCTTTGAGATATTCAAAAGCATCTTTTGGAAAAGGTTTAGTAAATATATATGCAATCTGTTCCTTTGCGTTAATATACTCCAGTTTAATCTCTTTATTTGATACCTTCCCGCTCAAGAAATTATACTTAATAGAAATATGTTTAGTCTTTGAATGCATTACATAATTCTTTGACATATTCACTATGATAGTGTTATCACAATGGATAACAACTAGTTCTTTGAAAATTATTCCAATGTCCTTCATCATTTGTTTCATCCAAACAACTTTTGTACAGTTTATTGCAGCAGCAACATACTCTGACTCAACAGTAGATTGAGCAATACAGTTCTGCTTCTTGCTCAACCAAGAAACCAATATTTTTCCAATGAAAAATGCACCACCACTTGTACTCTTCCTATCATCCACATTACTTACCCAATTAGCATCAGTATAAGCCTGCAAAGTAAAATCTTCTAATTTTTCATACCACACTCCATATTCTATTGTCCCTTTCAGGTATCTAAAAATTCTTTTCACAGCAACAAAATGTGTGTCTTTAGGATATTCCTGATATCTAGTCACAATTCCAACTCCATGGGTAATATCTGGTCTAGTGTGAGTTATATATTGTAGACCTCCAATCATTGATCTTTACTTAGTTTGAACAACACTTTGAGTCTCATCACTATTAGTCATTTTTTTTCTAGTCACCATAGGTGTCCCAATAGGTTTACAATATTCCATTCCAAACTTTTTCAACATTTCCTTAAGATACTTGGTCTGAGATATAAAAATATCATTCTTACTCTAATTAATTTGTAAACC
This sequence comes from Thuja plicata, assembly GCA_018584345.1. NCBI lineage: Eukaryota > Viridiplantae > Streptophyta > Pinopsida > Cupressales > Cupressaceae > Thuja > Thuja plicata. The sequence goes on along the minus strand of MU226980.1, from coordinate 2,297,603 downwards.
AAGAAAAAAATTCATCTCACCAATCATTGACATCTTGAATTCATTTTCCATTTCTTTAGAAAACTTCTTACTCATCTTATCATTGCCTCCAGAAATGATATCATCAACAAAAACTTTTATAATCAAGATTCCATCTTCATCAGTTCTCAAATATAAATTACTGTCTGCATTGGCTTTTATGAAACCAAGATGAAGTAGATATTTGTCAAATCTTGCATATCATTCTCTTGGTGTCTGTTTTAGTCCATATAGTGCCTTCTTCAATCTGAAAACCATGTTTTCATCATCTGTCAAAGGAAAACCATCAGGTTGCTCAATGTAAACTTCTTCTTCTAGATCACCATTCAAGAATGTTGACTTCACATCCATCTGATAACCTTAAAGTATTTATGTGCAGCATAAGAAATAAATAATCTCACAGCTTCCAATCTAGCAACAGGAGAAAATGTTTCTTCATAGTCTATGCCTTCTTGTTGTGAGTAGACTTTACATACCAGTATTGCTTTGTTTCTTACCATTGTTCCTTCATCATCCATCTTATTTCTAAAAACCCATTTTGTACCAATCACGTTCTTATTTTTAGGTCTTGGAACCAATTCCCAAGTTTTTTTTTTCTTTATCTGTTCAAGTTCTTCTTCCATATCTTTAGTCCAAGATTCATCTCTACATGCTTCATCAGTAGTCTTTGGTTCAACTTGAGAAATCAAACAAATGTCATCTCTAGCTCTAGATCTAGTCATCATGCCTTTATTTGTATCTCCAATAATTTGATCTTCAGGATGGTTCTTCTTAACATACCTTGGTGTCTTCAATGTCTCAGTGGATTCAGTCTATTCATCTTCAATCTCATTATCAATCATCAAAGATTCTTGAAGTTCAACAGTAACCTCTTTTGTTTCTGTAATATGACCACAGTCATACATCCTTTCCTGAATTTGAAACTTTTCATCTATCCTCACATTGGCACTTTCAATCAAATTTCTCAATCTTAGATTGAAACATTTATATGCTTTACTCTTATTGGAATAACCAAGAAAGATTCCTTCATCACTTCTAGAATCAAACTTGCCTATTTCATCATCTCTTTTGATATAACATTTACTTCTAAATATACTAAAATATTTTACAGTAGGTGTATGATCAAATCATAATTCATAAGGAGTTTTACTTGTACCTTCTCTGATCTAAATTTTGTTCAGTGTGTACACAACAGTCCCAACTGCTTCTCTCTAGTGAACATGTGACACATTTCCTTCCAACAACATAGTCCTTGTAGCATCTAATATAGTTTTGTTTCTTTGCTTTTCTATCCCATTCTGTTGTGGATTTCTAGGGGCTAATGTCTGTCTGTATATTCCTTGCTCTTCACAATATGTATTAAATAGCTCTGATGTAAACTCTCCTCCTCTGTCTGATCTTAAATACTTTATCTTCAAACCAGACTCATTCTCAACTTTTTCTTTAAATAACTTCAATTTGTCAAATGCTTTAGATTTATCCCTTAAGTAACCCACATCATTCTAGAAAATTCATCAAAAAATAGTATAAAGTAACTTTCACCATAGTATGATCTTGTTTGTGTAGGACCACACATATCTATATGAACCAGATTCAAATTCCCTTTTGTTGAATAAGCTTTTCTTTTGAAAGTGCTTCTAGTCTACTTCCCCATAACACACTCTCTACACATAGTGTTAGATGGCTTTACAATTTTAGGTAGATCTCTTACTTCTTTTCTCACACTTGCCTTCACAATGTTATCAAAGTTAACATGACAAAATATTTTTATGCCATAACCAACTGTCATCAATGTTTGCAATAAAATAAGAAGCTTCAGATGTGTTCAATTCAAATACATTACCACTGGATTTAGTACCAGATGTAATCAATTCTCTTGCTTTACTTCTGATAGAGCATTTCTCATCAATGAATTTCAAGTGATAACCCCTAACCACTAATTTTCCAACACTCAACAGATTATGCTTAAGTCCATCAACAAGTAATGCATTGTCAGTATTAGTCTTTCCATCCAAAGAAATAGATCCAACTCCAATAATAAGCTTAGGAGTATTGTTACCAAATATGAAAACACCACCATCATGTCTTTTCAAACCAACAAACTTGTTTTTATCTCCATTCATATGGTGTGAACAACCACTGTCTATAATCCATTCAGATTTCTTTTCAACTCGGGATACTAAGGTTTTTTCTTCATGTATAGGTTCATCATCCTTAATAGCAATAAATCCAATTTCATCATAGTCACTGTCATCATCATCATATATACCCTCACTAGCATAATAACATTCCTTGTCTTTTATATAATTAGACTTGAAAAACTTAATTTTATGCTTTGGAACTCTTGTAGGACATCTAGATGCAAAATGACCAATCTTGTTACATGAAAAACATTTCAAAGGTAATTTTCCTTCAAGCTTTCCCTTACCTTTCTCTTCTCTGCTGGCAATTAGTGCCACAACTTCATCTAGCTTTATTTCTTCTTCTTGTATCTGTTCCCATTCATCTACATAGGCTCCAATTTATTTTCTTAGATAATTATTGTTGGTGCTTGCATTTCCAGGTAAGGTATTTTTGTTCTTGTGCACGGTTGCCTTGAATGCTGACTCAACTTTAGGTAAAGTGTCTCCAAATTCTATGGCCTCAAATGTAGTTAAATTTTCAATCAACATCTCTCTGGTAAATTTCAATGTCAAAGGTATAATCTCCTCTATAGCTTGTACTTTGGTTCTATATGCAGGTGTCAAAGATCTGAGTATCTTCGCAATCACTTCTTCCTCACTGTAAGTACCTCCAAAGTTTCTAATACCAGTAACCACTTTAGTAATTCTCTGTCCATATTCCCTAATGTTCTCATCTTCTCTCATCTTCAGTGATTCCATCTTTTTCTTCCAGTTTTGTAGCTTTTCCTGCTTAGTAAACTTGTCTCCAATATACAATGCTTCAAATATTGACCAAATCTCATGTGCACAATCCAAGTCCTTTACTTCTGTGAATTCTCCTATTGAAAGTGCACTGATCAAAGATTCCCTTGCAACCATATTACATGAAAATAAATTCTTCTAATTTTCAGTAGCCTTCTCTAATTCATCCTCAGTCGCTATCTTTTCATTCTTGTTTGTGATCATCCAGTAATCAATTCCCAGACATAGCAAATGTGTTCTCATCTTGTTCTGCCAACTGTCAAAGTTTTCAGGATGAGACTTCAGACTATCCTTCCTGTAGTAAGTCATCTTTAGGATCACCTCAAGTTGTTAAACTTTCTCTCTAAGGACCACAAGCTATGATACCAATTTTTAGGAATAACAGTCCACAAGATAACTGAGAAGGGGGCAAATCAGTTATCATATAGATTATTAAACTTTAAACTTTATAAACCAAATCTGTAAATGTAAATGATAACACAGTAAATGCCAACACCATAACACAATATTTGTTGATGAGGAAATAGTGTTAAAGGTAAAACCCCGGTGGGAATTAACACCCACAAATAATATACTGAGATTATAGTATCCCTGTTAAAAGATTTAGCCCTGTTAGGAGCTTGTTACAACATTACAGTACATAGTCCTTGTTAGGAGACAAACCCTGTTAGGATTCAAAATAAATAGTAGGCTCACTACCAAGGCACACTTCCCAAAGAAGGTTAAAGCCACCCTCAAGGATTTACAATCTGAACAAGTTCATAAAGAAAATACACAATCCAGTGAACTATCTGATAGCAACTGCCTTTGCTTGGTCAGTTCCAATGAAGTACTCTTCTCATAAACTCTACTCTACATCTAGCAGCCAAAAAATCCTCACCTTTCACTTCGTCTTCACCCTTTTAATAGCTTTCACATATTTTCAAAAGAAGATATCACTCATATATACCCTCTTACAATAATTCACTAGGTCGGCTAGTTAAGCTTTTCTAATACACAAATAATTAATTAGGTCAACCAATTAAGGCTTTCCAATATACAAATAATTATTTGACCCCTTGATAAGATACACACGGTACCTATAACAAGTAAACATTATTTACAATCCATCAATTATGCTTCCAGATCCGCAATCCACACTCACAATTCATTTTACACACTACATATCTGAAGTCGGCCAACAAATAGGTCTCCTTCATAATACATGCCACAGCTGACGTCACCAGCAGCCAAACCACAATCAAACTCAACCCATTATTTAAACATATGTCTTTTGTCCACTAGTAATCCTGCATCATCTGAAATATCTTCGCTAGAAAGATATACCAGAAACACAGAGACCTACTCTATCCAGAATCACAGTTACAGTCCAGAAACCATTTTTCACCAAATCAACTGTAACATCCGCAATATATAACATAAAGAAAAGAAACCTTAGGAATAAGGTTAACACACATCCTTCTGCATAAATCCAACTTCGATCATTTTGAATCATTCGTACAGTGTCTATACACTTCTTCTAGTCAAGTAACCAGTCTTTCCTCTCCAAAGAAATATATGTTGACATCAGTGACAAGACATGAATATCAATAGCATGATCAGTAACCAAAATTGATATCATCCAACAAATTTAACCTAGAAATGTATAATCAAGTGTAGATGCATCCTAAATGCAAATCTAATATGCAAGTGTACTAAATGAGGGAGCTGAACCTACCAAAATGGAAGTGCTTCCATTTTAAGGCGATACACTAACCTTAGATATGCATACAATTTCTACATACCTTTCTTCTTCATCTGAATCATCCTTCATGGCTACAAATACCATGTCATTGTCTTCATCATATTTGGTGTCAGTATCATCAGTTATATTCTCAGCCAAGTAACAAGCTTTCTTCCCTTTGTCCTTGTAGTCTTCAGTATCTCTTATGTCAGATTGTCAATTGCTTCGGTAATATTTGTTATCACCTCGGTCAAACTTCTTTTCATATGTTCTATCATTACTTCTGTCATCTTTTCTTTTGTTAGGACATCTTACAGCAAAGTGTCCAACCTCTTTACAATTAAAATAGACATGTGGTAATTTACCTTTGTATCTAACTTTACCTCTCTGCAATCTTCTTTCCATTAGTGCCTCAATCTCATCAAGTCCTTGGTCATCACTATCACTTTCACTATCATTTCTAACAGTGTATCTATGACTTGACATACTTATTTCAAAAATATTTGAATGCAGACTCTATATATGGTAAGACACTATTATCAAATTTATTCATCTCAAATGAAATCAGACTATCTAGAGTAACATTATTGTTTGCAAATGCTCTCATTTCTTGTATAGAAGATACTCTAATAGCATATACACGTAGTAAGGTTCTTAGGATTTTACTTACCATTGTCTCTTATTCAAGTACACCTCCAACTCCTTAGATAGCATTGACTACCTCTTTGATTTTGTAGCTATACTGAGTGATATTTTCTCCTTCTTTCATCCTTAGGTCATCAAACCTCCCTCTTAGGCTTTCTGTTTTGGCTCTTAGTACATTAGCATCTCCTCCATGTACCAGCTTCAATTTATCACACATTTTCTTTGCAGAGGTGCAGGTTTTGACATCTTCAAACTCAGCATCAGAGAGTGAGGAAGCAAGTTCTATCATCATGCAATTATGCTCATGCTTTTCTCTCAATTTCTCAAGTGTGTGAGGTCCTATAGGAAACACATATTCAGTATCTAGGTGTTGAGTAACATCATTACCAATACCTGATAGGTGGATTCTTATTCTGCTTTTCCATGATGCAAAGTTGTCTTTATTCAACTTGGGCACATCTCATTTGTTCATCTTGTGATCTTTTGCTTGAGCTATTAAACTCTCTTTCTAACCACACAAGCTCTGATACCAATTGTTAGAATAACTGGGAGGGGGGTGAATCAGTGGCCTAAAAAATATTCTAATTAATCAACCCAAAAAATTAGTACCACAAGATTAAGCCTCTAGTTATCTTAAGTCCTACAATATGATTGCCTTCAAACAATCTTAATAAATAACTACTGCTCGGAGTTCACTGTTAAACCTTATTCTTACTATTTACCGATTAGTAGTCTTTCATTTACCAAAAAATAGTAAATTGCTTAGTGTATACCGATCAATCCATATTAGTTATGTGTAATTCAAAACAATAAAGTAATGACTGATAAACACATTGACACATGGATTTTTAACATGGAAACCCTGTTAAGGGAAAAACCACTTGGGATTGGTAACCCAAATTTTTCACTCTTCTGAAGTGAGCTCGGTGAAGAGCCAACCCTACTAAAGGTTATAAACACCCTGTTAGGTGTGACCTTGTTAGAGGATCTAAATAGAATAGTTTGTCACTTGATATCGGGCATCTCTATTATACCTTCTATGACCAAACCCTGGTTTGTCAAATGGTATCTAGAATATCATGCTATCTTCATGATCAAACTTTCTAATACTCCTTGGGATGTATCTCAATATAGAAAGAATTGTTAAGTCCTACTTAGTTAAGAGACTTTTTGAATTAATGGTTAAATTGAAATAGTAAATGATCTATTCACACATACAAATTAGACTTGTAGATTTTTAGATCTATTGTAAGCTCATTATACCTTTCTGATCAATGCATCTCTTCAATACCTTTTCTCCACTTCTTTCTACTTAGTGATGTTGTGCTTCTCTATTGCTCGATGTCCGCAGAAATCTTTAGCTCTTTCCTTAGCTTGATTGATCAGGACTGTATGAAGTTGTTCTTCATCAGTTTCTCTTTAGCATCCTCTTTCTCTATTCACTCCCCTAATTTATAATGAATTAGATTGTCTCTTTATAGACATGATATCACTGTTTCTCACTTCTTTATTTTCTTGTTCTTGGTGTGATCCATAATCTTAGCCAATCTTTCTTTAAATCTTTACTTAAGTTTTATCCCGTAGATTTCTCTTTGCCAACTAGATAAAATAGCTTTAAATCTTTTACTTATCTTTGGCTTTAACTTGTCGATGAAAACAATGTTAAAAACTAGTTAACTCTATCTTTAGCTCTTGCCAGCTAAGTATTTTTTTATTTCTGAACTTCAGTTAATTTTGGCGTTTAACTCTTTGATAGCTTTGGTCAACACTTCAAGTCTCCTCGGGAATCTCCATCCAGGTTGTCTATCTGTCGGGGTTGTCTATCCGTTGGGGTTGTCTGTCCATTGGGAATCACTATGAATTTATGCTCATTGGTAATGCTTGTGATTCTGCTCGTTGGTAATGCTTGTTGGGTTTCTTGCTCAAGAAGCACTATAACTTTACTTTTGGTTTTGTCTGTTCTTCGGGATGCATTGTCCATCAGTGTTTGTAGTCCCTTAGTGAATGTTGATCTTTTATGCATTACTGAAAGCATAACCTTTATCTCTCTAATTCTTTGAATTCTTTGACAGTTTGTATATAACCAATCAGATTATATCAAGTTGACATCAATGACAATACAATCCATTAACTAATTTAATGTCTTGCATTATCTTTCTACATTTCGGTGATCAACTTAACATCTTCAAACATTCAATCAGTTATTTGTCATCATAGTTTTCTATTTGTGAAATATTTGCATAAAAATGATCTATTGTTCTTTATCAAAATATATTTTCCAATAACAAATACCTAATAGAAATAAATGTATACCTTTCACCTTTATCTGCACACGCTATCCCAACTCTACCTGATTGAGCTAATGGTGAAACTAGGTAATAGATAGGTGACTCCAGTGTTTTTTAACCCAAAGGGAATGACATTCCAGTAGAAATTTCCCAAAGGACAATTGAATGCATCATTTACTTGATCTTTAGGAGCAATTTTCATTTGGTTATAATATGAGAAAGAATCCATAAGGGAAACCATTTCATGTCTTGTTGTTAAATCCACTATTATATCAATGTTTGGAGGTGAGAAATCATCTTTGGGACAAGATTTGTTAAGATCTCTAAAATCTATACAAACATGAACACTCCCATCAAGTTTTAAAATCAATACTAGATTGGAAATCCACTCTGCATAATCAATAGGCCATATGGATCCAACATCTATTAGCTTTTGTAATTTTGTCTTTACCAATACTGCCACTTGCGGGTGCATTTTTCTCAATTTTTGTTTGATAGGTTTTACCCTCGGAGTTAAAGACAAGTGATGCATAACCAAATCATGATCAATTCCTAGTATATCTACATAGGACCAGGAAATATTTAATTGTCTTTCCTTGTAAAATTGTATAAATTTCACTCTTTCTTTGGATGTCAATGATTTAGTTAGATGTACAATTGTGGGTTTTTCTTCTGTTCCAAGATTTGTTTCCACTATTTTCTCCACTAACATGGATGATTTTCATGATAATATGGTTGGGTAAGTGTGACAAGACTTCCATTCTCAGGTGCCTAAGAGAGATTTTAACCTTCAGATACATCCATTATTTTACTTTTTTGAGTCTAATAGTGCCACAAAGTAGTTTTCACTGGAAGACCTATTTATGTTTTCTATAATTTTGAACTTGAAAGGTTTGGCACCCTCTCCAAAGTAAGTCGCACTTTTAAGTTCAATAGTGAAGCCAAATTTATTTTCCTCGAGGGGTAAGTTACTTTGTGCTATGAAAAATTTTATATTAGCCTCATCATTTTGAAAGGCATCCAATTGTGGTAGTCCTTGTTGATCCTGATCAATAAGATGAGGATGGATAAGAGGTAAAGGGTCATAATTAGACTCAAGGTTATGGATTGGTTCAAGGATAAATACATTATCATGTTCATTAATGTTAATTAAATCATCAAGATCATCAATGGTATCTTCCTCTTCAACCTCTATTTCATTACATGAATCCCCTACATCATTCAAATTTCCCTTACTAATTGAGGTCTTACCTTTCTGCATGCCATAACCTAAGCCAAGAACTCTATGTCTATCATTAGGTTTTATGGGCTCAAGGGTTCCTTGGTTTTGTACACCAAGAGGACTATGACCATCATATCCATATTGTTCTGTTATTTTAAGTCCTTTCTCATACTTTTCAACTGGAATCTTATCCTCTCATTTTTCACTTTTCTCTTTTTATGTATCCTTATCATTATATAACTGACCTAGGAGAACTTCTTCTCCCATTTCATCATAGAGTACTCAAAATTTTCTTAAAATAGTTTCTTTTCATATGATAGTATTGGTTCATGATGTGGTTTAATTCATTTGTGGTTTGTAGTAAGACCACAGACGGGTGATACCACAATAGTGGGTTACACTTTTTGGGAGGAAGGAATTCGCCCCAAAAAGTGTGACCCACTAAAACATCTTACATACTTTCGATCGAAACAGTTAAAAACTTTCGATCAAAAGTAACTAACTTTCGATCGAAAGTACCTAGTTACTTTCGATCGAAGTAACCAAGTTACTTTCAATCGAAAGTAACTAGGTTTAATTTGGCGGAATAAAACCCGCTGAAACAGTCATTGTGACTGTTTCGGCTGGGTTGAAAGTGACAGAACAGTGCCTGGCTTCCGTTTTATCAAACGTCAATTTCAGGGTTTTCACATTTCTAATTTCCATATGTTATTGTTTTATAATATATATTGTTTGTATATATGCATTTTAATGTTTTTTAATATAATTGTTTGTAAATTTGTATATATATGCATGTATATGTGTATATATGCATGTATATGTGTATATATACATGTATATGCATGTATATATGCATATATTGTATATATATGTATATATACATTTATATGTGTATATATGCATGTATATGTGTATATATGCATGTATATATGCATATATGTGTATATATATGTATATATACATGTATATATGTATATATACATGTATATATATATATATATATATATGTATGTATATATGCATATATGTATATATATGTGTATATATATGCATATATGTGTATATATATGCATATATGTACATATATATGCATATATATGTGTGTGTGTGTGTGTGTGCATATATATATGTGTATATATATGTGCATATATATATGTGTGTGTGTGTGTGTGTGTGTGTATGCATATATATGAAAACAAAATTAAACATTAAACTCTAGGTTGAACCATATATA
>MU226980.1:2268204-2278623 GCA_018584345.1 Thuja plicata | reverse complement strand
AAAAAAAACCATTAAAATCAATTCAAAAAAAAATTAAAAAAATATATTTAGAATCTAGACAGAAAATCCTAAAAGACTCTAGTTTACTTTGTCTTCCGATTTCAAATAGTTTAACGACAATATGCATCCAAATGTAAAAAATTTTCTCAAAATGTAGAGTTCAATGTCCGTTTAGGCAAAAAAGTGTAACCCACTATTGTGGTATCACCCAGACATAAAGGTAACCTTTCAATGCAAAGTGCACAACTCATGGAATATTATCCCACTCCTTGTTCTTTCACTTTTATTTTGACTTTAGTCTCACTAGATTCATAAGTGGATGATTTTAGTGATTCAAGATCAACATATGTTCAAGAAGAAGGTGCTTCACAATTACTTGGAATTGTGTATTTTGTCTTAGGATTTAAATTATTCAGTATATCAAAGGATTTGGATCTCCTAGTATGGTTGTCTCTACACCATTGTGAGTAAATTTGATACATTGATGGTATGTAGAGGAGACTTCTTACATTATATGAATCCATGATCTTCCAAGGAGTATATTATAAGTTAAAGGTAGGTCTAGAACATGGAAAAACACATCCTTCACCATAGGTCCCATTCTAATGGGTAATGTAATCGATCCTGTAGATGAATTTTCCTCTTCATCATAATATTTTATGGCAATTTTATGTTTGGAATCCACTACATTCTCAATAAATCCTAGTTTTGTGATCACTTTCAAGGTACAAATATTGAGACCTACTCCTCCGTCTATTAAGAATTTTTTTATCTTAACTTTATGAATGAAAACCTTAATGTGTAAAGGTGCATTATGGGGTTGTTGCATGGATGATTCATAGTGTTATATAAAATTAAGGGTATGATGGGAATCGATATTTCCCACCATATATTGGAATTGATGCACATGCAAGTCACTAGGTACAATAGTATTGGAAAGCACTTTATTAAGGCTTTATATTCAGGAGATAGGCATAAAAGCTCAAGTATGGAAATTTGTGAGAGTTTTCCCTAATTACACTATAATTTTGTATCATGTTGATGGTGTAGCAGGTTTAGAGCGAGGACCATGAAGGGTAACTATGCTTGTGCATGTAGTGATATTGCATTTAGGTTCTTTACCTTTTATGATGAAAGTATTCACATGATTGTCGACTTCACTGATATGGTTAATACAATAGTCATGTTGAGAATTGGTATTATTTACACCGTCACCAAATTAAGTATCTTTTCCTTTAACCTTTTCATGCTTATGGAATGGATTTTTGAACACATCGTGATTAGAATTTTGAGTATGTCCATCGACTACAATTTTACTGTCATCAATAAGATCTTGTATTACATGTCAAAGTTGATTGCAACTATTACTCTTGTGTCCCTTATGTCGATGATATTCATAAAATGATCTTCGTTCCTCCATGGGGGTTTAATTCATGGATTGTATTCTCTTATTTATGGTAGTTTTATAAGATCATGCTCAATAAGTTCTTTCAATACTGAGTCAAGTGATTGTCCCAATAGTGTAAAATTTCGTCTAAGAAAAATATTTTGAGTTTCTTTTCCTGTATCAGATCCTTTAATATTATAAATGGATTATGAAGTTTTATTCCTTTTTTTCCATCAACAAATATGTCATTAACCACATTCTTGTATCTAGCCCCAAAGGGGGTTTTGTTTTTGTTTGAACTAGCACTTTACTTATAATCTTTATCATTGTGTATCTTGGTGGTGTTACCATCAATAAGGGTTTGATCAATTCTATATAACATCTCTATTACTTCCTAAAATTTATTGAGACACTTAAGACAAAGTTATTTTTCCATCTCTTTGGTTAGATCGTGACAAAATAGATTATTTGTGTTGAATGGTGTAAGGTGATCTTTTAGTCATATGTTACCATCTTTGTAAAAATGACATAAAGGATTCTCCTTTTTTTTATTGGTATTAAATAAGTATCTCATATTGGTTTCATGTTAAGATTGTAGGCATAATGTGCAACAAACCTTTTGTCCAATTATTGAAAGAATTTGATAGTAGGAGGTATTCGTGAAAACCATTTCATGACGTTTCCTTCGAGACTGCACTAGAAAATTCTCATAAGATATGTTTCCTCATGTGCAAATTCTAAGGTAGCAATGCAAAATTCTCTTAAGTGATCCTTAGGGTCTCCTTTTGCTTTGTATTTATCATGTTTTGGTAATGTTGGCAAGATGGATAGGGATATGGCTAGATGAATAAAAAAATTTCATTTATGGCAACAAAATGATGAATAGTCATCATTTTTATATGCATAATTTATCAGAAGATCAGATCGAGTGACAAATTAGTTTTTGGTTAAGTACAGGAAATATGACATACATTTCAGACAAATTTTGGATCCATATAAGCTATTAGATTATTATTTTGAAGTGCATATTTAAGGAAAGCATAATTAAGGTATAATCTTGCTAATCCCAAAGTTTCATGGCGAGATCTTTTGGCACGAAGAAGATATACACTCCTAAGTGATAGTTTGCATAAAGAATAGTTAGAACATAGTCGGCATGGTAAAAAGATTCTTATTGTGAAAATTGGTAAAACATTTTTATGGTCAAAGAATAGTCAAATCAGTTGAGCCGACATATGAAGAGGTAAAGCAATGATTATCTCTATTTGATTTGAGATTTGGATTCTATTTTAGAGGTGGAACATAAAATGGTTTACATTTCCCAAGAATGGTTTTATGCCAACATAACAAGATGAATTATACATTGTGCAAGTATATAATCGATGGTAGAGATTGGGAAAATGTTGCTAAATGATGTTTATGCTATTGAACACATAACACTAGTCTGACATAAAAAATTTATGTAGGTTTTTCAAATCTAAGATAAATGATTGATGTAGAGAAGAGGTTGAGGATTATAAGTAGATCAAGGATATCAGATCTTTGTTTTTGTAATGACATGGAACCATAATCAGGCATAGTATGATACTAATATAGTCAGTTCATTGTATTTAGAACATTGGAGTGATCATTGTAAGTTAATGAGACTTTAAATTGTAATTATAAGTTAGTGTGACTTCCTTACTTAGGGTGGGTGCCTAAGGCGAATTGAGTAGTGAGCTCTAGGCAGTGTGCCTGATTGCAAGTGCATTCCTCGTATTATAATAAGCTATACTTCTAACAAGGTATCAGTCTTATTGTGGGTATCATCACCACCATGTTTTTAACCCTAGTTTGGGTTTCTTTCTACTTTATGTTCTTGCATTTTACTTTTCAATTTAATCTTAAGGGTACTTTTGAATTGGTTCAATAAGGTTAAAATTGTTAGAACACTGATTCTGAACCCCCCCCCCCCCCTCTCAGTGTTCCCTCCTTCCAAAAAATGGTATCAGAGCTAGACCTTTAGAGGAATCCTAACATCTTGAAGGAGATCTAGGAAGGAAAGATGGAATAAGTTTTCATGAACAACTCATTGTTGCTTTGAATGACCTAGATGATTATAATGTTGAAATTGAAAAATTGCAAAGGGGGCTAAGGGAGGCCAAGTTCTTCATCAAGTCATTGAAAGGACAATTGAAACAAGCCAGAGTCAAGAGAAAATAACCATGTGATCAACTACATTAAAATAAAATTGAAAGCTCAGATGATGAACAAATGAGTCAAGACTTGAAGGAAAAGACTGAAGAATGTGAGACTCAAGAAAGAAAATGCAACCCTATTGAGTGAAATGGAATAAATGACAACAACATTCACCAAGGAAAAGACATGAAGAAGAATGAATATTCCCTAGGACAAACCCTAAAAGAGAGATCTAATGAATGCAAGAAACTGTTAAAGGAATACAAATGGGCTTTCCAATTTGTAGGAGGAAAAAGGTGTAGAATATAAACTTAGAGATGAATTGGTAATTGCAAATGACTACAAAGAAAAGTTAAAGGTTAGTTCTGCAAACCTTGATTCACCACTTGAAAATCAGAGGAGAAACAAGGATAAGAGTGGACTTGGATTTGAAAAGGGTGGAAGCTCAAAGTTATGGCAAGGAAATCCTAGACCTGACAAAAAGGAAACCAAAATGATACAAGACAACCCAATTCTCAAAGTAATGGTAGTAAGTGATTCAACTATAGTAGGTTTGGACATTTAGTCACGCATTGTAGGAATAGGGTGAATCCCAATCAATTATCCTTTTCTAGTCAATGTTACAAATGTTATAATCATGGTCATAGGGAAAGTGAATGTAGAAGCAATATAAATAGTTATGTCACTACCAAAGACAAGGTCAGATGTTATGCATGTAATGGTTTTGGTCATATTGCAATAATTGGTACAAATAGGAGAAATATAATGGACATTGAAGGAAAAAGAATGTTTTTTTGTCTCAAATGTAATAGATCTAGAAATTTAGCTAAGTACTACAAATATATCACTAAGGACAATAACCCGATATGCAACAAATAAGGACAAGATCAAGCCAAAAGATGAAAAAGGAAAGGAAAATATTAATGTTGGGGAAGTGCGCAAGAAGATGAAGCATATATGGGTGAAGAAAGATGCAACAAAAGGATCGACATCTAGGGTCTGAGGTTTCCAATTCAATAGACAAATGAACATAGGCCTTTGGCCTAGGGGGGGCAAATGGAGAAATTTTTTAAGAACACCCTAAAATGGGTGATGCCAAAAATTTTTAGGCATGGATAAGTTGAAGGAGATCTAGATGAAGCTATAGAGATTGAAACATAAAAATTTCACTCAGATTTGAAGTTGCACAGCTAAATTGTGTACTGCAGACAGTGAGTTAAGGGTTTGCAAATTAATTAGTACACAAGAATTTATTGCAAAGTAAAATTACATGAAAAATTAATACAAAATAAAATTGTGTCTCATTTGACACACTACATCCACAAGAATGAATTTGAAGAGCTCATAAGGAGATTTTGGGAAAAATTCAAGTGACAAAGGATTTGATCAAACATCTCACAACGAAACCCTACTTCTATTAAAAGGTATTTGTACACGATACTTTCTTCAAGTTTTTAATTTGAAATGGAAACTCCACAAGTTGTTGAATTTAAGGAGAGAACTAGGTATGAATTCAAGAGGCATTCATATAAGGTTTTCAAATTTAATCCAGACGATGCATTTTTGAATGTTTCCTATGGAGTTTTAAATTGCGAAGACACTAGGGCATATATGCATTGTCCAATTGATAACCTAGGTGCAAATGACATCAAGAACATGTTCATTGAGAAGTTGACTATGTAATACCAACCCCTTAGTTTTATTTTAAGTTATGATTCCTGAACTCTTTTAGGCCTTTTCATGTATGTGTTGATTATTTCAGTTGGTTTCGAGGATATTCATGTTTTACTTGTCATTATATTATTGATCCTTTGCTTAGTTGTGTTATATCTTCTATTTACATGTGATTTATGGCTATTTCATGATGGTTATGTATATGCTATGATGTCATTTTGATTATGGTTTTCTAACAATACTGACCCTATATTTGTATGCACATAGATCATTTGTATGTTTTATATTATTGTTTGGTGTGTTTGGTATGGTATGGGACAGATTCTTAGTTACTTGCTTTGGTGAGATCCACACGATAAACTGGTCTACCCCATTGTTTATTATAATATATACAAATATATGTTCATCTTTGTGATGACAGGTTTGCAGGTACCGGGCAACATCATCCCTGAATCAGTAGGAGTGAGCGTGCCTTATCATAACGTCTCAATGGTAAGAGAGGGGAGATAATATTCAGGCCTAGATCCCTTCCCTAAACCCTTATTTTGTCCTAGAAATAGCCAAGAATCTGACTGACTATCATATCTGAATCTATCAAGTGACATGGATTCGTGAGCCTTTCTATGTGTGTTTGTGTTTGTGTTTCAATTATTTTTCTGTTTAGATGGTTTTCAATTGGATTTATGATGTTTTTGGCTTGTGTGTTTAAATGATAAATTATGGCAAATATTGATGTTAATAATTGCAACTTTGATAAGGTTAAAATATTAATATATTAAATATATGGCTATTTAATAATTAAATATTAATTAAATGCCTATATTTAATTAACTGGTTTAATTATTAAGTCTTAATTTAATAATTGAGATTTAATAAATATTAAATTCAAAAATTATAATTAATTGTGCAAATTGAATTATTAAATATTACTTTAAGTTGCATGATTAATTAATTTAATTTAATTAAAATATTATCATGCTTTTTGATTTATGACTTTTGATTTTTGATTTTATAGTTGAGTTGTGCATTATTTTAAGTGAAATTAAAATTAAAGATTTCTTTTAATTTTTAATTAATAATTAATATTCCATTTGAGTTGCACGTTTTGGTAAATCTGATTACCTGGTTTTCTATATCTCTGAATTGAAATCTATTTAGAGGTTGTTCAATGAGGTGGAAGGAAAATTTAGGTGGTTAGAGATTTGTTGAAAGCTTAGGAGTATTTTGGATTCGTGATTGCTTTGGATTTGAATTGGATCTTCTCATCAGTTACTAATGTAGTATCTTGATCTTGTTAATTCCAACCTTCCAGATCCATGTCTTCTATGCATCTGGATTGTTGGAATCCTGTGTCTGAATCTTCCTTGTTTGATAATATGTGTTTATATTGCTTAAAATTTGAAGAATAGATTATTGGATCATTTACATGGTTTTTCCTTCATGATTGTATGTCAGGTCTGTGTTTTAGGCTTAAGGGTTTCATTAGAATATCTGGTTGTAAAATGGACATTAGGGTTTCATTTGATATGATTTAGTTTTCAAAACTACCATTAGGGTTTTAGATTTCTGATGAGGTTTTCCTTTGTGAGAAATTATGGTATTATCGCTAAATTAGGTAATAGGCCAAGATCTGTGAATCCCTTACCTTGAAAAGGATAAAAATACCTTTCCCAGGATTCCGGTCCAAAACCCCAAATCTACTTCTGCATGGAATTAAAACAAGTGGGGATTAAATTTTATAACAAGATTAAATTAATATTTTAATTTTTTTCATAAAAAAATCTCCATTAAAGAAAAAAGAATGTTCATAAGAAAAATCCTTTATCATTTCCCTTTAGACTTAATTGTTTCTTTTAGCAAAAAAAAACTTTATATATATATATATACCTTCCTATTAATTTTATTTCTTTAAAAAAAAAGTATGTTGCTGGAAAAAGTACGGTTTATTTTATTTTAACCACAAATAAAAATAAAATAAATAGATAAATTCATTCGATTAGATTGTATTCTACCTATAATTGCCTAATTAATGGGAGGTATTTTTTTATTAAAAGAAAATAGAAAAATATAACTCATCTTGTTGGAGGTCAAATCACTTTGACCTTGAAATCTGCATCTTTTTTTTTATATATTACCATTTTCCCTATTCTCGAGAATCGCACCAGTTGCTTTTAAAAATAGTAATAATAAAATAAATTTTATTTAGAAATAAATAAATAATATGTCCTTACATAAGCCTTCCTTCACCCACGCACCATGGCTCCCACCATGTGCTTCCCTTTACTTTGTTGGGTAAGTAATTAAAAATGAGACTTTGTTTTTGTCGCTATTTGTGACGCTATTTTCTAGGAAGGAAATCTATTTCTTTTTCTTAGGACTTGCATTTGTTTTTATTTATTTTTTTAGAACAAAGCTTCCACTTCCCACGATGGGGATAGGGAGGAGTGGGAGGTGGGTCCAACTCCCTCCCCAAAGTTACCTTTTAAAAATTAAATTAGTATTTTCTTTTTCTTTTGTTATAGTTTATTTTAATGTGGGGGTCATTGTATTTAGTTTTAGTTGTAGTTAATTTTAGTTTGGCTATTTTATATTTATATTTTATTATCATTTAATTAGTATTTAATTTTATTTATTATTATATTTAATAAATATTTATTTATTATTATTATTATTTTAATTTTAAATTACTAAATTTAGTTCTTATTACCTAGTTTAATTGGATTATATTTGCTTGGCTTATGATTGAACTAGTGTCTAAAATTAATGTATTTTATGACATATAGTTAGAGGAATTTCGGGCCATGATTAATTAATCAATAATATTGTAATGTTATTAGTTAAATTATATATTTCTGTTATTTGGGAAATTACGTTGGCTTTAGAGGATTTGTATATTTAATGTGGGTGAATATTATTTAAATAGAGAAATGAATAAAAGATAGATAAATGGTTATTTAATATGCTTATTTTTCAAGGTTCTAAATTTGTTTGTTAATTAAATCATTTAAAAATAGTAATTGATTTAATCAATTATTGTAGACCAAATTAATTAAATAAAATTAATTGATTTGATCAAATTTATTTGTGATGATTTGTGAGTGGTGTATTGTATTGGTGTTTTTGTGCTTTTGGTAAAACTAAGTTGCCTTATAGGTGTTGTACCAGAGGCTTAGGTTGTATTTTTTGTTGATCCTTGTGTGTTTATTCCATTGTACTATATGATGTCGTATTGGTTCTATTTCTTTTACCCAACCTCATTCAGTAAAGCTCAAATTTATGTGATCTTTTGGGGGTATCTTATGTGGTTATGGTTGTACCAATAGTTACTGTATGGGCAAGAACCAGATTTGAGGTGTATATTTTACCTTCGTTATGTCTTGATGATCTTTTGAGCCTAGGTAGGTTAACTAAGTGTATAGAGGGGAAGTGGCTTGTAGTGGGGGTCAGGGCCCTAAGTAGTTACTAAGGTAACTCATTGGCAAGTAACTTAACAAGTGAAAATATGAAACACTAATGGGGTTTTAAAATGAATTAACAAGATATTAAGAGTCTTTTCCCATGCCTTTAGTGCTATTGCAAGCTAGGATGGGGGTTAGAATCCTTTTCTTCATGAAAGGATTATTGAGCCACATAGAGTCACTTGGGGGCCAGGGTCCCGGGAGGACTACTAGGGTAACTCAAGGGTAGAATTATGTGATGACACTTCCCTATATGAAGCTTAGGTTTTCCTACATGTGTCGGGTGCCTCTAGTATTGTGTAGATGCCTTATTGTGTTTCAGAGAGCTTCTAGGATCTTCCTATGCGTTCCTTTATGATGTCTTGTATACCTTTCTTTTCTCCTTCTTGTTGTATACCCGTGTGAGTGGGCCCGATGTTATCTCCTCATCACGGTGGGAGTGGACCTTTGGTTCCACGAGGTCAGGTAGTAGTGGTTCTTTTACCATTTGAGATCTGACGTTCTTCTTCATGCTTGGATTATCCTTGTTGCAGTTCTACCTTCTTATTCTTCTGGAGACTTACTCAATTTCATGAGTTGTATACTTGTACCATATCTGTATATTGGTTAAAATCCTTTCAAAGGATGTGTTGTATTGATAAGTATTACTGTATATCCTACGACTTGTGCAATAGATGTTGATTCATGTATGTATACCTTGGGAATCAGTTGTATATGTGATCTTATTTATGAGATGTATATTTTGGACTAAGTTGATGTATCCTCTATGTTAGTTATTGTAGACACCCTAAAATGGACAGGCTTGCGACTTTACATTAAAAACACTAATTTTTATCTATTAATTAATGGTTTTTTAATCATTAAATAAACATCTATTTTCTTCTAAATTCATTCCTCAAATCATCGAATCTAATTCTCAAAATTAATTAAATAATTAATTTTATTTAATTAAATAGCTTTAATTGATTAATTATCATTAAATTAATTAATTAAACTCAATTTCCTATAGTTTAAATTCAAATATTTAAACTTACTAATTAAATTCTTCCAATTAATTTAATTTAATTTCATCAAAATAAAGCAATTCTGAATAAAAAAGAACTCAATTATCTCACATGTTGAAAATAATTAATAAATAAATGAATTAAATACTCATTTATCTTCAAAGAGAACTCCAATTAGATCACATGGGTTACTCCACCCATCTCTCCAGTCCACATGGGTAACTTCACCCACCTCTTCAGTTCAAAAAGGCAACTCATAATTATCTCTTCAATTAACCAAACCCTATCTCCTCTTTACCAAATGAAAAGGTGGAGTTTATGAGGACCTCTCCTATTCCTTTTGATCTCAATCGTTCATCTCCCCTTCTCTGGGATTGATCTCAACCGTTCATTTCATCACCAATTCATATATAATAAACCCTTCATAACCATTTGAAGGATCCAAGATTTCAAGCTCTTGTGCGCCATTACTCCATCAGTTTGGTTCTATCATTCAAGCCATCTTGCGATCACACACACATTTCAATTATCAAATTCTCGACGCTTCTCAAGTCATAGACACTACCCCGCCAATACTGAGCATCAAGAACGGTGTTTCGGAAGGAGTAGAGAGAAACAATAGAAGCTTCAAGCATCGTGGGGTTTGCATTTATTTGTCTTCCTTTCTCTTGCTTGTACATTTTATTGCTCACGTTTCTGTTATTTGTTTAGTAGTCAT
>MU226980.1:2153407-2201188 GCA_018584345.1 Thuja plicata | reverse complement strand
GAATCAACTTTTTGGAAGGGTCACATGGTCAAATGGGGGCTATCCTATGTTTAAAAAGGCCCTTAACTATTGGTATAACTAGTGGGCTACCTAAAAATGACCCCAAAACACCCCTGGACACTTCACACCCCCTCTAAAAGTCCATTCCAAGAGTAATTTCGAAAATTCAATGAGGTGACCACACTCCCATCTCCCAACCCAAGGTATGCACATGGGGATCCACTAATGTACTAGTCTAGGTAGGTGTACAACCATTCCCAAGCTAACATGTCATGGCCTTTGGTACAAACACAAGTGTCAAATGACACACACAGAATTTACACATCACTAAGCCATGTCATATCCACTTAGGCAAATCACAAGAAAAGAATTTAAGAATGCATTTTAAAGATTATGCTACCACATTCATCCACATACATTTACGAATAAAAATTACGAAACAACGAGGTTTTGTCTTCTATTAGACGCAACCTTGGCTCAAACAGAGTTCACAATTTCCTTTGTTTGGTTCCCCGAATAAAGTACCATGGTTTCTCACCTGCACACTCAATTCAAATATCAGTAGTCCGAGAAAGTAAATATACATCATAAGGAGATAAATATTATTTAGAACATAAGAACATCATCCATACACTAAGTTATTACTAAAGATCACAAGATTATGTAATTCTCATCTTAACATTTATCATAAGGTAAAATTCATTGCAATAAATTGAAATTCAACATTTAGATCAGATAAATCTAAATCTCTTCAGTAACCATAATATAATCATAATGAGTTTTTTTGAATTATAATCTCAAAATAAATGTCCAAACTAGAAAACATAATAAAGTCCATAATGTTCATCATAAGCATCATATGTCCATGCATATATAATAATCAAATCCATGACATAAAGCATAAGGTCCATAATGTCTAATAATGCATCAAAAGTAAAGTATCATATGCTAAGTCTATCATAAGCAAGAACTGGAAAAACTATGATGGGATCCAGGATGGGCCTCACAGAAGTGCTTGTCCTTCTGCTTCAGCCCTATCTCCACAAACTTCCTCTTCTTCTCTTTACAGTCGGCCACCAGGATTGTTTCTATTATGTGGACCAGCTAAGCGTCGAGTGTTTGATCCCATCACAACCATCAATTCCACTAATATAATAATAGTTATATATAGAAAACGCAGTGCCACACCCCCGCGTAGGGAAATTTTCAATTTCTCCATCGACTTAGACCCAAATGAGGAACTAAGGAATTGATGAAATCAGCTACAAACATTTTTGGTCATTTGTGCGAACTCTATATTTCCATTATTCATGGCCCGGTATGGAACCCGCTCTAATACCATGTTGTTTTTATTCTTGTTTAACTACATGTAATGATTTTCCCTCCTAATCATCGACAATCCATTATTGTCTCTCTGGAACATCCTTATTTATTGATTTGTATTTTTTCAATTTTTATACATTAATAAATGAGATTGTACATCTCATTATATATGCGAGAGGTGCCTTTTCACGGAGGATCACCACTCTTTACATATGGTCCCATTAATTAAATGTTAATTATATATTAATTAATATATAATCATAATAATTATATTATTATAATAATATATATATAATTATTATATCACAATAATTATATCATCACAACCTTTATGTTATCTATGTCGGCCTAAAGCAATCTGACCGTGGCTACAATAACATTAACATTGAAGGCATAGTAATGCATCACTACAACAATCTTTTATGTAGGAAGAACACAAATTACATGCACAATTTGGGACCAAAATACTTATTCTAGTGTAATATGATTCAAAAAATAATGAAGGAAACATAATTTGTTTTATATGATAGGTCGTGAATGAACTTTAAATTTTTATAACTTGTGATGTCTTTCTTGCTTGTAGTATTTGTATTAACAAGACAATGGCTTTCATTGTTAAGAGAGTGAAAATCTCTATTAGTAATGTCTTGAATGGTCTCAAATAGATCTACTTTCTTAACTAAATCTTCTTGTTTCTACCTTGAAACATGTGGTTTCTTCTTACCCTTGATTGCTTCTCTAAAATAGAAGATTGATGTTCTCTATTGAAAAATTTGCCCCTTTAAGATGAAAATGTTGCTTGCTCATTACAAACTAGAACTCTTTTGACCTTCCATGCTTCATTAAAAGTCTTCTATTTCTTTTTAAAAAAAGTGTTTACTGGTAAAGCACTTTGATCTTCTTTTATTATCTTCTATTTTTTTAAAAAGGTTGTCATTCTAGAGTTTTAAATCTACTGATTTATGATGCATTATTTCTTGAAATTTTGTTTCTCTTGAGTTTTAAACCATCATTTACTCCTTGGAAATAATTCTTCTTGTTAGATTTTTAGGTGACTCTATAACACCCCCAAGATCAAATGAAAGACCAAGAAAGCATCCACAAGAGAATGGAAATACGATAGCAATAAGATGAAAGAATTATATTATTTCTAATGGACATAATTAATATGTACATAATATGCATGCTTATATAGTCAAGGCAAAGAGAGACTATGATAAGGAAAAGATAAGGTATCACCTATGCAAGGTGGAATAACATGCCCACCAAAGGTGGATCATCCTCCATTATGCAATGAAGTATGTGCAACATATGGAGGATGATAATGTGATATGTACACAAAAGGTGGATCTCACACATAAAGTGGAATGAGATAACAACTATCACCACCTAAATTAAAATTTATCCTAGACCATGTGCTAAAATAAGATGCAAACTCCTAGGTGTCTCAATGACAAACTACTATGCAATGCATTATCCTAAGTAAGCTTAAGTAAAGTGTATTTATGAATATTTAATTACACCAACCCACCCCCCTTAAGTGCAACTTAGGGGAATTCACTTAAACTCACAATGAAAGATGGGTTCTAGCTACTTGGTCATGTTAGGTACCCATGTACAATCTATAAATGCAATGAAAGAAATGCAATCTCTCATAAGGTGAATAAAGGGAGAAAACCTCATGGGACAAAACTCCCCTCCAAAAAGAGAAATGAAAACACACAAGATGCATAGATGGATGAAGTACTCAAGACCCCCAATGACTACATAAATCATGTATATACAAGCAATTACCACCCTCATCCATAGGAAGGAAGTAAGGAGACATGATATCCCCCCATAATGAAGAATCTCCAATTTTGATGAAGTGTACCTAAAAACAAAAGATAATCCAATGCCTACAAGCAACATGTCTCCCTTTTGGAAGAAAAAAAACATCATATGATAAAGAAGCCAATCCATTTCAAAATTGAAGAATGAGGAAGGAAGCCTCTATTAGGAATAACAGTCCACAAGACAACTGAGAGGGGGGTGAATCAGTTGTAATATAGATTATTAAACTTTAAACTTTATAAACCAAAATAGCTATGCATGATAGCATAGTAAATGAAAGCACAATAGCACAATACTTGTTGTCAAGGAAACCCCATTAGAGTTAAAACCCCGGTTGGAATTAGCACCCACAAATGATGCACTGAGAGTATAGTATCCCTGTTAAAAGATTTAGCCCTGTTAGGAGCTTGTTACAATATTATAGTACATAGTCCATGTTAAAGGACAGACCTTGTTAGGAGTTAAGAATAGAAGTGGGCTCATTTCCCAAAGAAGTTTAAAGCTGCCCTCAAGGATTAACAATCTAAACAAGTGTATATAGAGAATATACAATCCAGTGAACTGTCTGATAGCAACTATCTTTGCTTGGTCAGTTCCAATGAAGTATAACAATCACAAACTCTGCTCTACATCCAGCAGCCAAACAAGCCTCGTAGCTTCCACACTTCTCTACCTTTTCAATCTCTACCACATATTTCCAAAAGAAAAGATCTCTCATATATACCCTTTTACAATAATTCATTAGCTCAGCCAATTAAGCTTTCCCAATATACAAACAATTCATTAGGTCGGCCAATTAAGGATTTCAATTATACAAATAATTATTTAACCCCTTGCTAAGATACACAAGGTACCTAAAAAAAGTAAACATCAATTACTATACATCAGTTATATTCCAATATTCATAATCCATGCTCACAATTCATAATACATGTTACATCTCTGAAGTCGGCCACCAAATAGGTCTCCTCCAGAATACATGCCACAACTGATGTCACCAACATTCTCACGATAATCGATCAATACCTAACATTCCTCAATATGTCATTTTTCATTCAATAAGCTCGCATCACCTGAAATATCTTCACCTGTAAGATATACCTAATACACAGACCTGCTCTGTCAAGCATCATAGTTACAGTCCAAAAACTAGTCTTCACTAAAACAACTGCAACATCCTCAATATGCAATATAAATCCAAGCGACCTTAGGAGTAAGTTAAACACACATCCCTCTTCATATCACCAACTTTGATTGTTCTGAAACATCTGTACAATGTCCGTACACTTCTATCAGTCAAATAACTAGTCTGTTCTCTCCACTGAAACATATGTTGACATCAATGATAAAACATGAATATCAACAGCATAAGCAGTACCCAAATCTGATATCATCCAACAATATCCCCCTTTGGAATTGATGGCAACATATGAGAAAATCCATCAACCCAAAAAGTACTCCCTCAATACAATCTTCTCAATATCCTCAATAGAAATCTCCCCAAAATAGTAGGGATTTTCACATAGAATCTTTCCCCCTTTGGCAGCAATGGAAAAGGGTGTCATAACTCATCTGTAATCTTCTGTAAGGTGTAGCTTTTTCAAATCTTCATGTCTAACAGCTAGGTGCAAAATCACCCAAATATGCTCCATAGTGTTCTTGCGATCACTCCCCTTGAGGAGCAGATCCATACATCAAGTCTAGAAAATGATATAGCTCTGAAAGCCACTGGACTAATGCATGATTGCATCAATTAATTACCACTGGGAGGGGCTGTCACCCTAAGCATGCTTCTGAGGTAATCAAAAGCATCTTTTGGCAAAGGTTTTGTAAATATATCTATTATTTGTTCCTTTGTGCTAATATACTCCAGTCTAATCTCTTTCTATGTTGCCTTCTCCCTCAAAAAATGATACTTAATAGAAATATGCTTAGTCTTTGAATGCATTCCAAGATTTTTGACATATTCAATATGATAGTGTTATCACAATGGATAATCACTAGCTCTTCAAAAATTATTCCAATGTCCTTTAGCATTTGTTTCATCCAAACAACTTGTGTATAATTTGATGTAGAAGCAACATACTTTAATTCAGCAGTAGACTGAGCAATACAGTCATTCTTCTTGCTCAACCAAGAAACCAACCTTTTCCCAAGGAAAAATGCTCCACCACTTGTACTATTTATGTCATCCACATTACCTTCCCAATCAGCATCATTATAAGCCTATGAAATAAAGTCATTTGATTTTTCATACCACAATCCATATTCTATTGTTCCTTTCAAATATCTGAAAATTCTTTTCACAACATCAAGGTGTATCTTTTTAGGATCTGCTTGATATCTTGCCATAATTCCAACTGCACTGGCAATATCTAGTCTAGTGTGAGTTAGATATTGTAAACCACCAATCATCGATCTGTACTTTGTCTAAAAAACACTTTGAGTCTCATCATTACTAGTCAATTTATATCCCATCACCATGGCTGTCCCAACAAGTTTACAATCTTCCATTCCAAAAAAATTCTACATTTCCTCAAGATACTTGGTCTGAGATATAAAAATACCATTCTTATTCTGATTAATTTGCAAACCAAGAAAAAAATTCATCTCACCAATCATTGACATCTCAAATTCATTTTCCATTTCTTTAGAGAATTTATCATTGCCTCCAAAAATGATATCATCAACAAAAACTTCTATGATTAAGATTCCATCTTCATCAGTTCTTAAGTATAAATTATTGTATGCATTACCTTTCCTAAAACCAAGATGAAGTACTTGTCTAGTCTTGCATATCATGATCTCAATACTTTTTTCAGTCCATACAGTGCTTTCTTCAACTTGCAAACCATGTCTTCATTAACTGTCAGAGGAAATCCATCAGGTTTCTCTATGTGTACTTCTTCCAAATCTTCATTCAAGAATGTTGACTTCACATCTATCTGATATACTTTAAATTCTTTATGTGTAGTATAAGAAAGAAATCATCTCACATCTTCTAATCTAGCAACAGGAGAAAAAATTTCTTCAAAATCTATGCCTTCTTGTTGCATATAGCCTTTACCAACTAGTCTAGCATTATTCTTACCACTGTTACTTCCTCATCCATCTTGTTTCTAAAAATCCATTTAGTTCCTATCACATTTTTGTTCTTAGGTCTTGGAACCAATTCCTAAGTATTTTTTTTCTTTATTCAAGTTCTTCTTGCATAGCTTTAGTCCAAGATTCATCTCTACGTGCTTCATCAGTAGTTTTTTGTTCAACTTGAGAAATAAAACAAATTTCATCTCTAACCTTATATCTAGTCATCATACCTTTACTTAAATCACCAATTATTTGATCTTCAGGATGGTTCTTCTTTACATACCTCAGTGTCTTAGGAGTATCAGTAACCTCAATTAGTTCATCTTCAATCTCATTATCAACCATCAAAGGTTCTTCAAGTTTAGTAGTGACCTCTTTTATCTCTGAAATCTATCCACGGTCATATATTCTTTCCTGAATCTGAAACTTTTCATCTATCCTCACATTGGCACTTTCAATTAACTTCCTCAATCTCAGATTGAAACATTTATATGCTCTACTCTTAGTAGAATAACCAAGGAAAATGCCTTCATCACTTCTAGTATCAAAGTTCCCTATCTCATCATCTCTCTTGATATAACATTTACTACCAAATATTCTGAAATATTTTATAGTAGGTGCATGATAAAACCATAATTCATAAGGACTCTTACTTGTAACTTCTCTGATCTAAATTCTATTCAAGGTGTAAATCGTAGTACCAACAGCTTCTCTCCAATGAACATGTGATACATTTCCTTCCAGTAGCATAGTTCTTGCAACATCTAATATCGTTATGCTTCTTCGCTCTGCAATCCCATTCTGTTGTGGTGTCCTAGGTGCAGATATCTATCTAAATATTTCATGCTCTTCACAGTATGAATTAAATAAATCTAATGTAAACTCACCACCTCTGTCTCATCTCAAACATTTTATCTTCAAATCAAAATCATTCTCAACTTTTTCTTTGAATAAATTGAATTTGTCACATGCTTCAGATTTTTCTCTCAAATATGTAACCCACATCATTCTAGAAAGTCATCAACAAAAAGTATAAAGTACCTTTCACCATAGTAAGATCTTGTTCATGTAGGACCACACATATCTATATGTACCAAATCCAACTTCCCTTTTGTTGAATAAGATTTTCTTTTAAAAGTACTTCTAGTCTGCTTCCCCATAACACACTCTCTACACATAGTGTTAGATGGTTTCACAATCTTAGGTAGATCTCTTACAGCATTTATCATACACGCCTTTACAATATTATCAAAGTTAACATGAAAAAAAAAATTGTGCCGTAACCAACTGTCATCAACCTTCGCAATAAAATAAGAAGCTTCAGATGTTTTCAATTCAAATACATTAACTCTAGATTTAGTACCAGACGCAATCAAGTCTCTTGATTTACTTTTAATAGAACATTTCCCATCAATTAATTTCAATTGATAACCTCTATCCACTAATCACCCAACATGCAATAATTATGCTTAAGTCCATCAACAAGCAGTACATTTTCAGTATTAGTCTTTCCATCCATAGAAATAGATCAAACTCCAATGATAAGCTTAGGAGTATGGTCACAAAATCTAACAACACCTCCGTCATATCTTTTCAGACTCACAAACTTGTTTTTATCTCCAGTCATATGATGTGATCAACCACTATCTATAACTCATTCAGATTTCTTTTCAACATGAGATACTAAGGCTTTTTCTTCATGCAATGGCTCATCATCCTTAATAGCAATAAATCCAATTCCATCATAGTCTACATCATCATCAGGTACACCTTCACTTGCATAATAAAATTCCTTGTCTTTTGAATACTTAGATTTGAAAAACTTAGGTTTGTTCTTTGGAACCATTGTGGGACATCAAGATGCAAAATGACCAATCTTATTACATGATAAACATTTCAAAAGTAACTTGCCTTAAAATTTACCCTTACCTCTCTTTTCTCTTCTAGAAATCAGTCCTACTACTTTGTCTATCTTTCTTTCTTCCTCCTGTATTTGTTCCCATTCATCAGCATAGTCTCCAAGCTCTTCTCTCAGATCACCATTGCCAGTGTTCGCATTTCCAGATAATGTCTTTTTGTTTCTATAGAGAGTCACCTTAAATGCTGACTCAACTTTAGGTAAAGAATATCCTGATTCTGTGGCCTCAAAAGTAGTTAGTTTTCCGATCAAAATCTCTCTAGTAAAGTTTGATGTCAAAGGTATAATCTCCTCTGTAGATTGTACTTTAGTTCTGTAGATAGGTGTCAAAGATCTTATTATCTTCGCAATCACTTCTTCCTCACTATAAGTACCTCCAGAGTTTTTGATACCACTAACCACTTCAGTAATTCTATGTACATATGCCCTAATGTTCTCATCTTCTCCCATCTTCATTGATTCCATTTTTTTCTTCTAGTTTTGTAGCTTTGCATGTTTAGTAAACTTATCTCCTATATATAATTCTTCCAATCTTGTCCAAATCTCATGTGCAAAATCCAAGTCTTTTACTTCTATGAATTCACCTTCAAAAAGTGAATTGATCAAATATTCCCTTGCAACCATATTACATAAAAAGAGATTCTTATCACCTTCAGTAGCCTTCTCCAATTCATCCGCAGTCGCTATCTTTTCTTTCTTTTTTATTATCATCCAGTAGTCAATTCCCAAACATAGCAAATGTGTTCTCATCTTGTTTTTCCAACTGTCAAATTTTTCAGGATCAAATTTCAGACTATCCTTTCTATAGTAAATCATCTTAAGGATCACCTCAATCTGTTAAGATTTTTCACTAAGAAACAATAGCTCTGATACCAATTGTTTGGAATAATATTTCACAAGACAACTGAGAGGGGGGTGAATCAATTGTAATATAGATTATTAAACTTTAAACTTTATAAACAAAAATAGCAATGCAAATGATAGCATAGTAAATGCAAGAACAATAACACAATACTTGTTTTCAAGGAAACCCAGTTAAAGGTAAAACCCCGGTGGGAATTAGCACCCATAAATGATGTACTGAGAGTATAGTATCCATGTTAAAAATATTTAGCCCTGTTAGGAGCTTGTTACAGCATTACAATACATAGTCCATGTCAAAGCACAAACCCTATTAGGATTCAAGAGTAACAGTGGGATCACTTCCTAGGCACACTTCCCAAAGAAGGTTAAATCCACCCTCAAGGATTAACAATCCAAACAAGTTTATATAGAGAATATACAATATAGTGAACTGTCTGATAGAAACTATCTTTGCTTGGTCAGTTCCAATGAAGTATAACAATCACAAACTCTACTCTACATCCAGCAGCCAAACAAGCCTCACAGCTTTCACACTTCTCTGCCTTTTCAATCTCTACCACATCTTTCCAAAAGGAAATATATCTCATATATACCCTTTTACAATAATTCATTAACTCGGCCAATTAAGCTTTCCCAATATACAAACAATTGATTAGGTCGGCCAATTAAGGCTTTCCAATATACAAATAATTATTTAACCCCTTGCTAAGATACACAAGGTACCTAAAACAATTAAACATCAATTACAATACATCAGTTATATTCCAATATCTGCAATCCATGCTCACAATTCATAATACACATTACATCTCTGAAGTCGGCCACCAAATAGGTCTCCTCCCGAATACACGCCACAGCTGACATCACCAACATTCTCATGACAAAGGATCAATAGCCAAAATTCCTCAATATGTCCTCTATCATTCAATAAGATTGCATCACCTGAAATATCTTTTCTTGTAAGATATACCCAAAATACAGAGACCTCTTATGTCAAGAATTACAGTTACAGTCCAGAGACCAGTCTTCACTAAAACAACTTTAACATCCTCAATATGCAATATAAAGCCAAGAAACCTTAGGAGTAAGGTAAGAACATATCCTTATTCATATCACTAACTTTGATCATTCTGAATCTTCCATACAGTGTCTATACACTTCTATCAGTCAAATAGCCAGTTTGTTCTCTCCATAGAAATATATGTTAACATCAATGGCAAAACATGAATATCAATAGCATAAGCAGTACCCAAATTTGATATCATCCAACATCCTCCAAGTATGCATGTCTGAAGGCTGAATAGGTATCTCCAAGATCAAGAAATCTATCACATCATCAAACTGGACCATGAAATGTGACAAACCAAATGAAGGATAAGAATCAAGAATGTCAATCTCCAAAGGAAGTGAATAAGTATCTCGAACTCCAACTGTGATGAAAGTGTCATCAAAGATAAGAGAAACCCCCTCAGGTGTGTCTCCCAAATATGAAATGTGCTACTTTACAAATAATGAACCAATATCTGGAAAATAAGAATCCCAACCAGGAAGACAAATAGATATTTCTTCCAATGACAATGGAATCACCAACAAGAGATGAATGTATGATCTCAACTAAAGAATCAAGAACCTTTGAATAATATGCAATCTTCTCCAAAGGATTAAAACCATAGATTATCTTCTCTGAAGAATGAAGTGGCACATTAGAAAGAGGAGCATCAAGAGATGGTGAAGGATCATGATCTTCAATTACCTCTCGAATATAATTCCAAAAAGAAAGAGGATCCTCAAAGTGGCAAATTGTCTCACAAAAGTCATCATCAACATTTTCAAACATAGCATCAAAAACTATAGCTTGAAACATTCTCTAAATAAAATGATCCCCTTCACAAGGAACTTCATTATATAAATAGGGAAATAGATTATGTATTTTCCAATAGATGATACTCACTAAGATAAGTGAGAATGAGTTCACTCCATTACCTATAGTTCCCTTTCTCCATAGTGATTAAAATAACCATGATTACATCAATGATATACAATTGGTTACACCCTGCAGTAAGGCTATAATAGACTTAGATCACTATGAAAAACTAAGTCAAATTTTGAAAGTACAATTTATGATCAAAGTCACTATAATCTGATAGCACCACTGTAAAATATAGAAAACATTATGCACTTTCAAAAAAATTACACCTGAAAAGGAATGCATATTAGCCCGAACAAGGCCTTGAAAGTTGCAAAAAATAGGATTCATAATTTTTAAGAAAAATTCAAGAACAAAGATCAGGAACGACATAAACCATTGTGTAGAGCATGAAATTCTACCCCAAAACAAAAAACATTGCTCAAAAAAGGAGTCTGCATGACTGATATATCATTGTTAAAAAATTGCCTCTATAATTATTTATTCTGAGTCATTGCCGCCACACCTCCAAAATTCAAATGGATCTAGATTTGGCCTCCAATGTCTGATTTGGATGAAAAAAAATTAGATTTAGGAGTTTTGAACCTTCTTAAAATGATTCTAACCTATGATTTAAACCAACAAACTCCAATATTGACCTACAATAGAAAGCCACAAAATACAAAATCCTAAATTTTCTCCAAATAGACTATGCAATGGTGATGCCCAAATTGTCAAAATCTGCACCCACAGTTGAATCAAGCCAAGATTTCTAGTCTTGAGAAGAGGTCTTCACACCTTGAGAGCTTTGATATTGTGCTAGATTTTTAGGTGAATCTACAACACCCCCAGAATCAAATGAAATACCAAGATAACTTCCACAAGAGAATGGAAATATAATTGCATTAAGATGCAAGAATGATATTATTGCTAATGGACATAATTAAAATGTACATAATAGGTATGCTTATATAGGCAAGGCAATGAGATACTATTTTAAGGAGAAGATAAGTTATCACCTATGCAAGGTGGAATAACATGCCCACCAAAGGTGGATGATCCTCCATTATGAAATGAAATATGTGCAACATGTAGAGAATGATAATGTGATATGTGCACTAAAGGTGGATCTCACACATAAAGTGGAATGAGATAACAACTATCACCACCTAAAGTGGAATTTCTCCTACACCATGTGCTAAAATACAATGTAAACTCCTAGGTGTCTCAATGACAAACTACTATGCAATGCAATATCCTAAGTAAGCTTAAGTAAAATATAATTAGGAATATTTTATTATACCAGCACTTCTTAATAATGATTTGTCATCCTCAATGAAATTTTTGTTGTTTACTCTAACAAACTCATTATTTTTTGCATAATTTATGTTTCTTTTTTATGGAAATGAGCTCATACTTTACCACTCTTGTTGTTCCTTTCTCATATATGATGCTCCTAATTTTTTGAGTTTGAAATCTACTTTTTTCTCTATTCAAGTTGTTGTTTCTCTAAATAGAAATTTGACAGATATATTATTCATGATTGAAGCTTGTCAATCTCGGAATTCATGTAAGAAAGGGACATGATAGCTAAGAAAATATTGATAACAACAAAAGTATCTCTAAGATCAGTGAGTATCTTTGTCCATCTATTTATTTCCCATAACAATGATGCTTACATCCATTGATTTCATTCTCTCATCTTATTAAAGTCACTGTTTGAAGGCATTGAACTCCATTACTGCCACTATCTTTCCCTTTAGGAATCTCCTTCACCGTGGCTTGTTGTGATCTCTTTCATGATATATTTTGTGTAAAAAGCACCAACATTGTACTTGACTATTATTTCTATTGGTTTCACTATCACTTTGATGTTCAGCGTAGAAATCAATGTTCCCATGTCTTTACATTATGACAATGACCTTAACATGGTTGTCATGTACTCTCACCATTGTCATGTTGTATTCTATGTGGTGTGATAAGTCCTTGTTTTGATGTTGGGGTCAAAGAAATGGAATCCTAGACTGGAAGATTGCTTCCATTATGACATGTAAAACTTCTTGGGATAGGTGAAAATTAAATATAATTGGCAATCTCAGTGCATATTTTTACATCCCATATTGTTTTTATTCTATTGGATTCATGGGTATTTCTCTCATGTTTACATGCAGTTTGGATTCATTGTCTTGAAATCATCTGTCTGCATCATGGACCATGATGAGGCTAGGAGAAAGAATGTTGGTGGGAAAATATTGGGATTATTTTTTAACTAGATCTGATTTTTGACTGAGTTTGAGGATTGGGTTATTATGGTAATGAACTAGACCATATTCAACCTTGGAAGAATTATAAGGCTAGTGTATTTGAATTGAGGAAATTTTAAAAAAATTGTCTTATATATTTGAAGTTCGTGTCCTTTTTTTGGTATTTACCTCATATATTTATTAGTTTGTGTTTGAGTTGCATTTTTAGAATTTTAAGGCTAGTGTATTTGTATTTCCTCATTTAATAATTTGTAGTTTACATTATCCTAGTTCTCCAAATTCTCTTGATCATCATATGCATTAATTCTTATATATATAGCTCCATGTTTTTTTTTTGGTATTTGCCCCATATATTTACTAGTTTGTGTTCGAGCTTGTTGTGTGTTGCACGGATTTGCAGCATGTGGGTGTACATGCACTTGCATATTTATGAAATTTGAGGCTAGCCATGCATTTTTCTATTTAAATTTGGAAAAAAAGATGCTCTATGTATGCATATCTCATATGATGTAAACATGCAATGTATGCATCTATTTGCATTGAGTTTTGTTGTTGTCATATTAGTGTCTCAATCAATAGTTGTGTTTGTATCCTAGCAACTTGAGGTTGATTTTTTGCCTTTTTTGAGGTTAAGGAATGCAGCCATGGTACACATTGTTGTTAGTTGGAAGGAACTTTGTAATGTTGCTTGTGTTATTTCAGGATGACTTTTCTTTCCCCACGGGTTAAATTCTTGGGTTATCTTCTATGCGATTTTGACTTGACTTAGAAGTTGTGACCATTTTGAATTTAAGTTTTGGTGTTCATTTTTAATAGATTTTGACATTCTTATCCAAGTGTTTTAATGTTCAATACAAATTTGCAAGATCACATCATGAAAATCCTGAATGTTTTTTTGAGATATCATAATCTTATTTCATGATTATACAAGGTATGATTATTCTTTAAAGGGTACTAGCTCAATGGAAGAGCACCTGCTTTACAAGCAGGAGGATGTGGTTCAATTCCATTGTGCCCTAATATGACTAAATTAAGGACTAAATTAATGACTAAATCAATGACTAAATCAATGACCAAATCAATGACTAAATAAATGACAAATATTTTAGTCAAAAATTTGGTCATGAGATAAATTACCAGCAATAAACTACTAATGGTCATGTGACCAAAATTAGTCATTTATATGCAATATTTAGTAGTTTATTTAGTCATATATTTTTGTTTTTGTACTAGTGTAATGATATTAGTATAGAAATCCACATGTGAGAGCTACATGTTATTGAATTAGGAAACAAACATTTCCTTCCAATGAAGTGGAATTGAGATGTTTTTAAAAAAAGGTAAGGAATGTTCCCTCTAAGCTTTAAATGAAGTAATGGGTTCCTTTTCTACAATTAAACCAAATTATTAATTGGATTCAATGTGTTTGTCTATTTTCTATAGTCAGAATTATATTTATTGATTTTATGGAAATGCTTACAATATGGTGTGCCTTTTCTATTTGATTATGGCATAAATTTAGCAATTTCACATTAGTATCACCACCAAAATTGGAGTCCTTTCGTTGATATTTCTTCTCTTGCTTTGATTTGATATTGGTAGACACTTCTTGTTCATAAGGGTCTATCCTTGTCTTTCATTTCTCTTCTACATGTGATTCAAACCTCTTTATATAATGAATAATTATGATAGCAGATTTGGTGTCAGCCCATAAAGAGAAATGTCAAGTTCCAAACTTAATCTGGTGTGTAACATAGCCTTCCATGGGACCAATAAGGCCTTTCAAATACTTCTCTTTTGATCCATGATTTAAATCTTGGTACACATTGCATTCACCTCACTTAGTTAATTTGACACATCCAAAAGCCAGAGATCATAGAAAATTAGTCGACATTTAAGAATAGCAAAGAGATCATTACCACACATTTTATCAATACCACACATTCTTAGATTAGTAGTAAGAATAAAGATAGTTCCTAGTTCTAGAGGATCATATGTGCATGCCTTACCAAAATTTCTACTCCAAAGCATCAAACTTTCTAGAAAATGCTCTATCCATGTATAGAGTCAATTGGAAGAAAAACCTAATTTCAAACAAAAAACTCTCAACCCATGGAAATTGCACATCTTGAATGATGATCTCCTACATCCCCCTTAAAATTACCATTACCTAATAAATATTAGTTTTTTTCTAAATCCTATGAATAAACATATTTAATTATTTACTCTCTAGTTGTCATGGTTCAATGATTGTTATTTACATCTAGCATGACTAAATGTGTATATTTTCAAAGTATTTTTGTATCTACATGTTATCATAGGTCATTATTTATCATGTAATCTTGAGCTATATTCCTCTATTATACATCCTCACATCAATTGGTTGTGAATCTCAATGCTAGTATAACTTAGGACCCCTCCCTCGTGACTTTTTCTAAATACAAATAAAATACTTTCCATACTTAAAAAGGTAATTGTCCCTATACAAAAGGTGTATCATATTACTATTTCTTTTTTAAAACAAATTTCATTTCAACTACAATATACCTTCTCTTAATATACTATAGAATTTTAATCTAACCTCTTATTGGCAATCTGCATAATCACATACAATATAATTTAACATTTTTACCTTGCAAGATAC
Organism: Thuja plicata; assembly: GCA_018584345.1. Lineage (NCBI taxonomy): Eukaryota > Viridiplantae > Streptophyta > Pinopsida > Cupressales > Cupressaceae > Thuja > Thuja plicata. The sequence continues at coordinate 2,185,349 of MU226980.1, read as the reverse complement.
TCTCATTTGCACTCTCTTGAGTAAAAACTTACACAACTTGTATATCTCACTTCGAGCACATCACCTGACTACTATTGCAAAAAAAAATCCATCATGTGAGAAAATTAATTTATCTTTTCATGCGCCTTCCCTTCATCTATCATTTTCCCAAACAATTGAATAGCATAGCTAGTCCACCTTTTAGAATCCCCAAGAATGGGTATAGTTAGTGAAACCATCTCATTAATTCTTGAATTGTTGGTCATGACCATTAAGACCACTTTATACATTATTATTTCCAACACTCATACAATTAAAACTTTATTTCTCCAAGAGAGGGGTGTGTAATTAAGGACCATCTAGGGTTCTCTAACTATACAATAAGATGACATATTTAATTTGATTAAACTTCATATTTTTCTTCTTATTCAACAAAATAATGGAGTACCACATTCCATAGATGCCCACACTCGATGATGGCTTAATATGAAGTTTAATATAAATAATCAATGTTAGTATTTTATTGTCATATTATTGTCAAGTAGTTATATAAACTCGTAATTAGTTTTACAAAAATGGAAATAAAAATAGTGATGTCACCCAAGGTAAAATAAATGGTACAGTCTAACTAATGGATTTCTCAAATAAAATTACATAAACATTGGAACTATCTTTTTCTGCTACATTTATGGATCATTGTCGTAATAGCATATTTTTACATCTGGGTGTGTGCACCAAGTTGTGGACCAAAAAATTGGAGACATCTTTAAAACAAATTCAAATTTCATATAACCCGATCGGGTTATTGAAAATTTGAAATTGTTCTAGGCTTGGTAACCGAGCCATAACCCGATTGGGTTTTGAAAAGATAAAAGTACTTCAAAACCCGATCGGGTTTTGAAAAGAAAAAATTACCTCAAAACCCGATCGGGTTTTGAAAAGCAAAAAGTACTTCAAAACCCGATCGGGTTTTGAAGAAGTAAAACTTTCTCCATAACCCGAGCGGGTTTTGAAGAAACTAAAACAGGCTTTACTCTGGAAGCCATAACTTCCACATACGAAGTCCGATTGACTCTATTCAAAAAGTGTTGGAAAGATATTGAGACGATCTAACACATTATTAACCTATGATCATCTTTAGGAATCAAAATTTTTTTCCATCCATTTGAATCAACTAAGGTATAAAATAGGCACTCATTATTGCCCATACATGCAACGTATAGGAAAATCAATATGCTCTCTCTCTCTCTCTCTCTCTCTCTCTCTCTCTCTCTCCTAAGAGAGAGAGAGAGAGCATTTTATTCTCCATAACTTGATCGAGTTTTGAAGAAACTAAAATAGGATTTGCTATGGAAGCCATAACATCCACATACAGAGTCTGAATGACTCCGTTCAAAATGCGTAGGAAAGGTCTTGAGATGATCTAACTTTTTATTAACCTATGATCATCTTTAGGCATCAACATTTTTTATACCATCCATTTAAATCAAGTAAGGTATAAAATAGGTACTCATTATTGTCCATACATGCAACGTATAGGAAAATCTCTCTCTCTCTCTCTCTCTCTCTCTCTCTCTCTCTCTCTCTCTCTCATAGTGGGAGTGGGAGATAATATGAGAGAGAGAGAGATAGAGTGAGAGAGAGAGAGAAGTAAAACTTATGCATTTCATTCTCCATAACCCGGTCGGGTTTTGAAGAAACTAAAATAGGCTTTGCTCTGGAAGCGATAACTTCCACATACAAATTCTAATTGACTCCGTTCAAAAAGCGTAGGAAAGATCTTGAGATGATCTAACACATTATTAACCTATGATCATCTTTAGGCATCATTTTTTTTTCTATCATCTATTTGAATCAAGTAAGGTATAAAATAGGTACTCATTATTGTCCATACATGCAATGTATAGGAAAATCAGTATGCTCTCTCTCTCTCTCTAGAGAGAGAGAGAGAGCATACTAATTTTCCTATATGTTGCATGTATGCTAAATAGAGAGAGAGAGAGAGAGCATACTAATTTTCCTATATGTTGCATGTATGCTAAATAGAGAGAGAGAGAGAGAGAGAGAGAGAGCATACTGATTTTTCTATATGTTGCATGTATGGTAAATAGAGAGAGAGAGAGAGCATACTTATTTTCCTATACATTGCATGTATGGGAAATAATGAGAGAGAGAGAGAGCATACTGATTTTCCTATACATTGCATGTATGGGCAATAATGAGTGCCTATTGAGAGAGAGAGAGCATACTAATTTTCCTATACATTACATGTATGGGGAATAATTAGAGAGAGAGAGAGCATACTGGTTTTCCTATACGTTGCATGTATGAGAGAGAGAGCATACTGATTTTCTTATATGTTGCATGTATGAGAGAGAGAGAGAGCGCATACTAATTTTCCTATACGTTGCATGTATGGGCAATAATGAGTGCCTATTTTATACCTTACTTGATTCAAATGGATGGAAAAAAAATGTTAATGCCTAAAGATGATCATAGGTTAGTAATGTGTTAGATCGTCTCAATATATTTCCAAAACATTTTGAACAGAGTCTGATTAATCAGACTCCGTATGTGGAAGTTATGGCTTCCAGATTAAAGCCTATATTAGTTTCTTCAAAACCTGCTTGGGTTATGGAGAAATTTTTACTTCTTCAAAACCCGATCGGGTTTTGAAGTACTTTTTTATTTTCATAACCCGATCGGGTTATTTGAAATTTAGAAACCCGATCAGGTTATGGCTTGGGAAGAGATTTGGAAAACTACCCAAAGGCTTCGAGGTTCATTTTCCCTCCATTTTTGTTCTTTTAGATATTTTTTCATCTTGTAAGATGAATTCTCGACTTTATCTTCATCAGGTTTGCAATTTGTCAACTAGGTATCTTTATAATTTTTACCATAATCTCATACGTCTTCTTAGCTTTCTAACCATATAAATTTTTCTATTTTTGGACAACATTAGTATAGTAAACTTTAATTTTCTTTACCAGTGTCTTGATTATCTTCACAGACACATGTCTACCATTTTTTTAATAACTTTTGATATACTTAATCAAATTCAAAATAAATTACATATTATTGTTCTACACTTGATTCTATACACTTTTAAAAAAAAAATTCATTTTTGATTATTTTGATGCAAGTTATGCCCAACGCACGAACAAGTACCAAAATTTCAGGATGCCACCACTTCAAAAACTCACAGAAAAAAAAATACTCATCAGAAGATTAAAAAAAAATATACAACTTCTAGATCTCACTCTTACCTATCATCTTACCAAAGGAATTTAAAAAATACTAAATATAACTATACCTTTTGTACCGCGCACGGAAACAACTATGTTATGTTTTTCCAAAAAAATTAGGAACATGTTTTTGTGCGCGTGAGGTTTGACTCTCTTAATCTTATTAGTTTTTAAAAAAAATTAGTGTTCTAGAAACTAGATTTAGAGTACTATAATTTTTATTTTTTACACATCTTCTTATTTTTAGTGCATGACCCTCAAACTCCTATTCCAAGTTCAGGTTTACCCGATTTTAGAAAAAATGTGTCAACTTATACCCCCCCTTTTTGGTCCACAACTTGGTGCACATACCCATCTACAAGCTCATTGTTTAAAATACCCCCACTTACATTATGAAGGTAGAGACCATTAAAAAATAATTAGCAGTAATGCAAGAAGATCTAGAGTTTTCATTTGAGAATTCATAACTTCCAATGTATTTATTAAATTATTTCCACTAGTAATCACAAAGCATGTGAAAAATGACGTTCCAAATGCTTTACAATCTATAGTCTTCCTTAAATTTTCAACAATGGATCATGTTTATCTTCAGCAAATGGATTTCATAGTGCACTGAGATGTGATCTTCTCTACACTTTAAAAACATTACGTCAAACTTCATCATGTCTATCTTTTCTACATATTGTTCAACAAATTAGAGAAGTTATGATGCGTTATAGAGATTAGGAAGCATCCAAATAAATTTCAGAAAAGTTAAATATTAAAAATTTAAAAAACTCTTGGAATCAATTTTAAGGCATACAAGTAAAAATATAAATAATTTAAATTTATTTGTATGTACATAGGAAGGAACATGAAACTTCTTTTTGAAATATCACCTGCTACCATCTCTCGCCTAGCATGCTCAATCATTGGAGCATTGCTCAGGCATGTGTTTAGACCTCCTATGGGGTTGTTGGGGGCTAGGGCTTCTTACGGTGAAGGCATGTTGGATCATGCAATGGATCTTACTCCAAAAAATTTGTACACTACGAAGGCTTCAACAATTTTGCACTCAACAACCACTCTCCATGGTGCTACTGTGTGTATTGTTCTTAGTGCTACAACAACGATTGATATTCCTAACAATGTTGGTGTTGATGGGTTGGTTCTGATTTTGTTCAAGGGATTGAGTTGGTTCCACACCTAGCTTTTAGTGGTTCAGGGGTCTCTACTACTACTGTGGGAAGGGTTTCCCACCCACCCCCTCCAAAGTCTTTTATTAGTGGATTGAGCTATACCCATACTACCAAATCTACTGCTACTATTCCTCCAAAGGTGAAAGCTCGGCCCATTGCCTGTGCCAAGGCCTCCATTGTAGTGGTGTGTGGCCTAGATGTGGTGGATAATGTAGGTTTCTACCAGTACCATAGGTTGGTCTATAGATTCACTATTCTTTGGCCTTCTCTTTTGGATCTGCATCACTAGGAAATAAGTTCTTAGCAACCCAAATTCTCTGGTAAAATTGAACGCTCCCCTTGTGCAAAGGGATTTTGTATTTTTTCATTTTCTTCCTCTAAAGACCGTGATTTGGTGATGATAAATTTGTGGGTTTAGGAGAATCACTCTCTTTCTGTCAAACTTAGGGAAGTGTCCTTCAACACCCTCATTGAACTAGTCACAGTGCGCTTTGTGTGGGTTCATCTCTCAAATCTCCCCCTACTTTTTTGGGATATTTCTTGCTTTGATGCCATTGGAAACTCTATTTTCCATTTCTTGAAGGTGGATGAGGCTATGAATCCATTGGGTCACTCTACATTTTCTCACATTTTGGTTGACATGGATATCTCCACACCACTTCTGGGGGATGTGGTGCTCATGGTTTGGGATAGGCCTTAGACACAATCATTGGATTATGTGGGCCTCCCCTTTCAATGTTAAAAATGCTTCTCTACTGGACATCTAGCTACAGATTGTTCTCTTTTACACTGTAAAGGTGTTTCCATTTTGTGGAAGGATGTAAATGATGATCATTTGGTTGTTTGAGCTTCTGATTCTTCCTCTAAGGAATCCTCATAGGTTGACGATGATGGTGAAGATCCTACTGCAAATCTAGGTGATGCTCCTACTGTAAATCCAGGTCATGCTCCTACTGTGAATCTAGCTGATACCCCTGTTGTAAACCATGTCGACACCACTCCAGATCCTACTAGTGTGACCCCCTTTGGTCATGTGTACCATTCTTCACCTTATGCTCCATGCTTCATCTAATAATTTACAACATTCTCAACACTTCGTTCATTTACTAACAAGTGTCCAAATGGAGTTTCATTAGTTAATTCCCCCTTGTGGTGGGGAGCATAATGACAGCATCACTTAGACAGTTGTCCAATGACAGAGGAAAAATAGTTTTTCAAAGTCACACTCTTCTCCATAATCGATGAGTGATTGGCCCTCCAACTCTTGAGAAGGGCTACTAGCCTTTGTGCTAGTTTGATGTTTATTTTGGTTTTTGTTTTTACCAGCACCTATTATGTTTATGTGTTGTTAATAAGTTGTTGTTGGCCTGTAAAATCCAACACCACTCTGTTAATGTTGGTTTTCCCTTTGATGCCTCATGGTTGTGGTAATGTAAGGTTCAACCCCCTTGTTGGGTTGCTTATCATAATAAAAAAAATTGGAAATAATTTAACACAAACAAGCAAAAAAATTAATTTTTATATGAAAACATTCATATGAGCATCGATATTTGTAATGGTTTGTACCTCGTGATGTAACTAGAGTTATCTATGTACATAGCTCCTTAATATATTTGTATCATTCATCCTAGCAATAGGCAATAAAGTGTGGCCTAAAATAGATTTTAGACGCTTCAATAATGAAGACTTCTAAATTTATCATGGCTTAATCTATAGACTTAACAGTTTAGGGTATTCTCATCCTGACTTAGATAATTGGGTTTCGAAATTCAAGAAGCTTAGCATTAACAAAAAAATAGAGTCATTTCACTCTACCAAGGACTTCTTCATATTCATTTTTTCCTCTTAAAAGGACATGGAATTGGTGCTTGACAATAGGTTATGGATGTGGGGAGAGCACTCCCTCTAGATCAAGCCTTGGTAAATCTCTTTCAACCTCATATCTAAACCTCTCAATATCATACTAGTTTGGGTTGGGCTTCCAAATCTCTCTCTGTGTCATTTTATAAGTGTTGACTCTATCACTTCTGTAGAACCTGAGAAATACAGCTTCGACTTCCAAGACCAATCTACATGCAAAATACCTGTTACAAAGAATGAAGAAAAAGACGGAAAAAGCTGAAACCCTTATGTGCTCAAAAAAGTGAGAGCTCAAATGTATTCAGAGAGTACCCAAAAACAATTACAAGCATTCAACCTTAAAGGTGAATGAAACCCTAAAAAAGGAAAAGGCTAACCTAAAAGAAAGCTTAAGTGAAAAATAGAGTATGACTAACTTAATAATTAATAACAACATGATATAATTAATAAGTGAGGAAAATTGTATACTCTAACACCCGCCCTTAAGCAAAGCTCAGGAGGTAAGCTAACCTAGCACAGCTATGAAAGCAAGAAATGGGTCCCAGCAACAAGGCCTGATCAGGTACCCAAAACAAGGAAATCTCTGTGAACCAGAGATAAAGGAGAAAACCCAGTGGGAAAAACTCCTCTCCAAAAAGAGATATAAAAGCAAGAAAAAGACAAAAGATGACTTCAAGAGACTCTCTCAAAGCCATGAGTACAATGTGTGCTTCCAACCCCCCCGTGAGAGAGGGTCGAGGCTCCAAAGCCCCCCCAGAATGAAAGAACCCCTAGATCAATGAACAAACCACCATGATGCCAATACAAAGGAGTGAAAGGAAGTGAGCACTGAAGAGGTGACCTCAAAAGATGAGGTGTCACTGGAAGGCCAAGTTGATGCTCACATGAGAAGACATGAGGATCCTGAAATGGAATCCCCAATGCAAGTGATATGACAGGTGTGCTGACACTATCATGAGAGAGGAGATGAGTGTCCTCTATAGAATCCTCAACAACTGCACCTGGTGGCTCGATGAATGGAGCTGGAGGGTCTGGGAGTGCTGAAGAAGATTTCTACTGAAGAGAAAGAATCTCAACAAGATGTGGTGTGGCAGTCACAACAGTGGTCTTAGGAACAACACAGAGGTTCAAGTGACCTGATTGCACCACATGATGCACTCATGGAAGAGGAGAGTTGTGAACCAATGATGGAGATGGTGGACCAAAGTGAGAAAAGGTGTAGAGATGGGTGGAATGATCAACTATCCCTGTAGTAACAATGCCACCTGTCACACTATCCTGAATGAAGACTGAATCTGGTGTGAACTCAACTGTCTTCCCTGATCCACTGTGTGTAATCTGGTAAACCGAGAGAAGGTTTGTAGAGAGAGATGGGACATACAATACATCATTGAATGTGCCATCCTGAATGCATATAGGACCTTTCCCACTGACTGGCATAATAGTGTTATTTCCCATGAGAATGTGGGGAATGGGAGAAGCCTCAATAGAAGAGAAGATCTCTGGGTAAGATGCCATATGGTGAGAAGCACCTGAATCCAGTATCCAAGGGACCTGGGAAGGGGATGCAATGGAAGCCCGTAATGCATGACCCTGTCCAAAATCCTGTCCAGATGTTGAAGATGAGGCAGAAGACTGAAAAGCAGACCCCTGTGAGGTGGAAGAGGATGGAGAGGAAATAGTGCTCTTCTGAAGGAGAGCTTTCAAATCTACAATCTATTTCTCATAGCCATCAAATCTCTTATGAAAACAATGTGACTCATCATGGGGCCCCTTCTGACAATAGGAATAGGTAGGGTTCTCATTCTTCTATTTCTCCTTCTTAGAAGAAGATGGTGGGCCAGTAGAGTGCTGAGAAGAGGAATTAGATATCTGCTTCGGCTTCGGCTTGTGTATCCTAAGATGACTTGGCAAGCAATACATGTGACTGTGAACCCATAAGAGAATCCATCTGATTGAGCTTGGACTACTCACGAGTTAACCTATCACAGAAGGTCTCAAAAGAGGGCATAACATGACGTGCACCCAGTGCATCCATAATGGAGTAGAAGGTGGAAGTGAAAATCTGATAAGGGCCATGAAGCTTTGAGAGTATCAGGAAGATACACTCATCATCTGACTTTGTCTTTCCAGCAACCTGTAAAATAGATCGAAGAGACTTGAACTTCATCAGGAAGTCCTCAATGCTGGTGAATGATTCAAATACCAAGGAGGTGAACTCTGCATCTATCTGGAGGACCCTGAACTGATTCATTGTGCCAAACAAGGTGGAAAACTTGTCCCACATATCCCTAGGTGTGGTCAGACCATCCAGGTGGAACAAAAACCCATCTGAAACATTAAGGGCAATGAGGCCCATTGCCTCATCCATCCTACTTCTATGCATAAGAGCCTCATAAGGCCTCAATAGAACAGGCTGAGCCGCATCCAGGCAGGATCATAAGTCTCGTGATATGAGGATTCTGGTCATTTGTGGCTTCCATGTGTGGTATTTATGTGGAGTCAAAACGACAATGGATGTGTCTAACATTGAGAGAAAAATATGGAAGAAGAAGGGTCTCTCTAAATTGAAAATACAAAAAGAAATATGCACCCCCCACACACTATCAAACTAATTCCCATACACCACAAAATGAAGCAAAAAATACAAAGAACTAGTGAAAAACCTGAGTTTCAGAAGTAGAACAGGAGCACAAAAGAAGGTGCATCTTTGACTACAAAATCTGGCAAGCAAATGAAAAAATAAGGAAATGAAACCTAAATGAGAGTGATAAGCTCATAAAGATCTTTTCGACGATATATAGAAGTCAAAAATCTGAGTCCGTATGAGCCCTATAGGTCCAAAAAGGCACAGGTACCCCCAAAAGAAAAGCTCCCAGGAAAAACACAGTCCTGGAAAATAATTTGACGACCGTATGGCCGTCATGGGATGTCTGACCAGGCAGAGGTGGCTGGTGGGTGGCGGCACCGGTGGAGGTGGCGGCCGGGCTAGGTGGTGGAGGCGGCTGGGCGGAGCAGCAATGGTGGCTGGGCGGCGCGGTGGTGGCGGTGCGCGGGCAGCGCGGCAGTGGCGTCGAGGTGGCGCGATGGTGGCGCACACGGTAGTGCCAAAAAAACAATTAAAAAGGTTTTTTTTTTGTTTTTTTTATTTTTGCCTTGATTTTTGTGTCGTACGGCCCTAATAGGCCAAAAATATTCTCCAAAGGTCATTGTGACCAAATGTATCAAACTTTATATGTATTTTGACTCTCTCGGGCCTTCTGAGCGCGATGGTGGAGTCTATTTTGGCTCAAATAGCTCCAAAAAATAGCGCCTCCTTAGAAATTATAAAAAAACCCAGAGAGGTTATGGCTTTCATCTTCAAATCGTGGCTTCAAAAAATATTCAAACTAGGCAGCGATAGGGTGGCTCTGATACCATGTAGAAACTAAAAAATATAGCTTCAACTTCCAAGACCAATCTACATGCAAAATACCTGTTACAAAGAATGAAGCAAAAGACAGAAAAAGTTGAAACCCTTCTGTGCTCAAAAAAGTGAGAGCTCAAATGTATTCAAAGAGTATCCAAAAACAATTACAAGCATTCAACCTTAAAGGTGAATGAAACCCTAAAAAAGGAAAAGGCTAACCTAAGAGAAAGCTTAAGTGAAAAATAGAGTACGACTAAATTAATAATTAATATCAACATGATATAATTAATAAGTGAGGAAAATTGTATACTCTAACAACTTCATGGGTGCCACTAATGTATACCCATATTCTAGTTAATATAGATATCATCAAGTCTCTTCACAAATATATTGTTATGACAATGAGTGATAGGCATTGGAATCAACTACTTGACTATGTGGGTTTCTCCATCTAATGCAGACATTTTTTGTCATTGACCACTATTGTGTGTCCTCATTCCCAATAGAAGGGTGCAGTTATTTGGTGGAGGAATGTCCACAATGATCACTTGACAATTAAAACTTATGATGCTAGTTGATGGTTTCCCTCAAGATGACAAATCTTTGAGCATTATGTTGATTCTTTTCCTCTCATTCATCGTACAATAAGTTACATCTTTGAGGAGATTTATCATGGTTAGTGAAGCTCTATCAAGCCCCTCGAATCGTGAGTAATTTTCACAAAAGGATGCCATAGTAGCTCCTTAAAACATGTTATGTGGGAATCATTGCTCCAAGTGTGTCAATGGATCCACTACAACTCACAGCTTCTTTAACTAGACAATGTCCTTTATGTGAGATGTTTTTGGTGGAAGTAATTATTAAGGAGATCCCTCTCCATGCACCTCATTCTAAAGATATAGATACTAGTGTATCCTAGACAATTGGTCAACAGAGATCTTCCTAAATCTAATCCAAGTTCGCCCACAAGGGTCAGGATTGTACAAATTTCTAGGTCAATATCAAGTATTGATCTTGTGGTGTATTTTTTTGTTTTTCTTTGTTTTGTTGTTTGTGAGTCGCAATAAAATTTTTGTACTAAGATGTTATGTTTTCCTATATCCCATAGTATTATTTCCCTTTTCCTATTGTCTACTTCATTGTACAAGAGTCAAGCCCTTTCATTCCTCGCTTTTATCAAATAAGAGGATGTACAAATTGCAAGGATTGGGAATGACATTGTGTAGGTTTGGTGGCTTGTGTAAGGTTTTAGGCCCTTTCAAAACCTGTTCTAGTTGATATCTATTTTTTTATTAATCAACAATTTTTATTCTAGTTCTTTGATGTAACTGGATTTTAGCTCATTAAAACCTATTTACCCTTTAATCATTAACAAGAAATTGCAAATGAATTATGCAGATAACTATTTTAAGTGCATGCTCATTGAGAAAAGAACGCACTTACATGTGACAAGAAAATATGTGTTAGCTCATTTTTTAATCATATAGAAATTATAGTAACCTAATAAACTAACTATTGTGAGGACTTCACAACACTACCCATTGAGCATGGGACCCCTGCTTCTGCTTAGCTTTAGCAATAGGTGCTCTACTTTTCCTTAGTTTGATATGATTTTTTGATAGTCTTCAGGTATAAGAGATGGGTTTGAGAACCTTTTTCCCACTTAGGAGTCAAGTTAGTTGAGAAGGTGAGAGAGGATTCTGGACGGAGAGATGAAAAATTGAAATCAAGGGGAGTATGATGGGAGAAAGACTTAGTGAATGTGAAACCAAAATAAGAAAGATTGAAGATAGCACCAAATGTGGAGTCAACATGAGAATGTGAAGTATGAAAAAATGAGATTCCAACATAAGAACTTAGAACTTGAAATAATTTAACAAACAAATCTGAGATAGGAGTGATTGAAATCACCTCATGGCATGATTGGTGTCACTAAGAAAAAATGGAGGAAATTTTGAGTTTCAAAGAGGAAAAATGCAACACTTGAGAAAATTTTGCAAACTTGGAAGTTGTCCAAGGGAGAGGTAGAATCCACCACTACCTCTAACAAGGTTGTACAAGGAAAGTGTGGATTTCGCACTTTCTTTGGACAAGGTTTTCCAAGTGAAGGGTGGAATTTGCACTTCCCTTGGACACATATGTCCACGCACCCTCACTTTTATGCCCTCAAAAGAAGCCCTCCACTTAGATGTCAAGGTTATTTCAAGAACAAGTGGATGCATTTTCAAACATGTAAGTCTGATTCGGGCTTTTAAAGAAGGTATTTTCATCAAAATCATATTTTCAAGATAAGAGTTTCATGGTCTAACCTCATATTTTAGGATGGAATTCTATCAAACCATCATACTTCGATCTAAGGATGAAACTTTAAGTATAAAAGAAAGGGAAGAAATGCAAAACAAAAGGAAGTTAGAAGTTTATTTGAATGTAAGGAGGCTAGAGACTAAGCTATGGAAAAGCAAGGTTGTCCAACGAAAGTGTGGATTTTGCACTTGCCTTGGATAAGGTTGTCCAAGGGAAGGGTGGAATCCACACTTCCATTGGACACTTATGTACAAGCCCCCTTGAAATTATTTCAAATATTTTGGAGTTTAAACAATTTGATTTGCCCATTTAGATTGCCCAAATTTGATCAAATATGACTTAATTAAGGTGGCCAAGTGGGAAATTCAATCATCAAATGCGAGGGGAAACATTACTAATTGCAATTTTATAAAAATACAAGTTGGTTGTCCTTTTGGAAGTTTAAAATTCAAATTTTAAAAATCCCCCTAAGGCATGTTGGCCTAGGATATAGGAGGCACCTCTTGGGCCTAGTCACCTATATAAGAGGGTTTCAACTTCACTCCAATCCACAATCAAACAAATAATTTGACTAAGTGTAGAGAAAACCTACTAGTAGCAATAATTTCATCATTTGGGATCAATTTTGGTGAAGAGTTTAGTGCTCATTAAAACCTAAATTTGGGTCAATATTGAAGACAAATCGAAGATAAAAATTAGAATTTTGGGAGAAAATCAAGTGTGAAAGGGCTAAAACCCTTCTAGACCTGAAACTTTAGAATAATAATTTTTGGTTAATAAGCAAGGTATTGGATTTTAATAGTAATTTTGGTCAAATATTCACACACACATTTTCTGGCGCCCCCCATATTTCTCACCAATTTGAGCCAATTGATCATATTTTGTTCTTTTTTTTTTGGTACACACTCGCATTTAGGAGCAAAGGATCACATTTTTGAGCAAAGGATCACATCCCATAAATAAGCTCGCATCCAGGATATCTTGCATCGCATCATGTTAATATTGAGTCTTTTCTAGTAAAGGTTCACATCACATTAATCCCAGATTGCATTTAGTGTGAAGGCTCGCCTTTAGGGTCTTTCATCATATTTAGTTGTTCTTGTATCACATTTGGGAAATAACATCACATTCTGTAAGGTTCAAAGTTGCATTTGGCTAGTCTGCTGGCATGTTTTATAAATTTGACAACTAATCAGTTGACTTTGCATTTTTTTGGATGGATCTTATTATTTGAGCAGCCTAATGAGTTATTGCTTGACATTGTTGAACACTTATTTGGCTAAGAAGATGGGCTGAAACTACTAACAAGTGGTTTTGTAGGTTGTCTTGCACGTTTTAACCAAACTTATTTTGCAATATGAACTTAACACACTTTCTATGCACTTCATAACTTGATTAGAGAAGTATGCTCTTTTGCTTCATGGAAAATCAGAACCTCAAACATCAAGTTAGGATTTGAATATAAATTGGGGGAATAAATTTTAAATTGCTCAAAAGTGCTTTTGTTAATTTCTATAAATAGGAACCTAAATTTTCAGATTTGAATTTGATTCTTAGTCCAACTAGAGGATTATTCTCTTTTCCCAAGTTGGAAAATCAAAAACTCGATATGGGGGACTAGGTTTTGATTCTGAAAATTCAAGGGAAAGAACTTGCATGATGTGTTTGATAGGAGAAAATGGCATGGATAGGAGAGTATGCTCTTCTTCCTTGTGAAGAAACAGAAATCTAGACTCCTAAGTCGTCAATCCTCTTTATTACTTTTAAATTTTAGAGGGCCTGTCAGTTGAGGAAAAAATCTCCTAGGAACGACCCAAGTGAGGACAAGTGAACTCCAGCCCTTCCATCTCACTATAATCAAAATGCTTCCTTGAGGCCAAAGTCTCAAAAGACATAATTGGGTTTGTCCTTGGAATTTCAATTATCATTCCTTGGACATGCATGGATATGTGTAGAGTGGAGCCGCTTGAATATTTCTTGTGAGACTACACACATTTAGGTACTCATAGGGATATACGCCTTAATTTTTCACTTGTGCAATTCTATGAGGATGGTTGTGAATGGATGCCCAAAAATAAAGCACTTTGAAGTTAAAACCACCTGATTCATCTCTGAAAGGTGATAATCTTTGTGCAAGGCAAATAGTAATTTCCCTAATATACTCATCATTTCATGCCCTCACTTGCATTTGGAGTCAAATAATACGACATCATCACTGGAGCCATTACGTGTTTGGCGATGGTCATATTCTGATTAGCATTTGAGTGTGTACCTGAGTCTATGAGCAAATATTAGCATGCTACATCATAGATTCTATTGAATAGGTATGTTTGGTCACTTAACAACTTCCTTGATGTGTCAAAATTGAAATAACAAGATAAAAACCCCCAAACAATCAAAATTTTGGCAATCACATACATCTATGCTGCTAAAAAACACTCAGGAATTCATCCGACAGATCCTGAAGTTGAACAAATTTTCATGTTCTTCAAGACAAAGTGGAAAAAATTAGGAAAAATCATCAAAGAGTTGCATCTAGTCAATCTTGGCTCACTTTTAGGAAACAAGATCGCATTTGGGAAACAAGCTCGCTTTTGGTTAATCCTGGCTCACATCTGGGAAACAAGATCGCATCTAGGAAGAACAAGCTCACATCCTAGATATCTAGTCTCACATTTTGTCATTCGCATCTAGAACAGAGGGTACTTGCACATGTTTCAGACTCAAAAAATCTATAGTTTTGGATATCCTTTTAGCTCTTCAGTCTGGTTTTGTTGTTCTTGTTGGTCCTCTTGTCATTGTTTCTCAATCTAATTGGAAGTCTACATTGCATTTCATTTAGGGTTGTTGCAATTGATCCCAAATTGTGTTGTCACTTCATTCAAAAAATCTTATTGGTTCCCAGCTCACTAACAGGACATTCTAACCCTCTGACACTGGAATCAATGACTTCAAACAATCAAACTTACTCACCACAACTTGGACAAATGTATTTGGACAATTCAAAAATTCCTTTTGACACCATTGGAATGCTTTTGACAAAATTGAGACCTTGCTTTCATGGTTAACACAAGAAGTAAACAATACCTTATTAACGATTTAGAAAGACCTCCAATATTGCTTAAGTTTATACAAGGAGAGACATCTAGAACAAATCCCCTCTTTGATCAAGACTCACCTGAAATGGATGCACCTAATCACGAATGGATTGTTGCCTTTAAATAATATATCCAAGACCATGACGAAAGGTAAAGTCAAGAAGAGATAAATTGTGACCGTCCTTTGTTTGATTCGGAAAGTAAGGAGGACATATCAGAAGAAGAATATAACAAACTCAAGCAAAGTAGGAAGTTTCAAAAAATCTTGGAAAAATTCATTGGGGAAGACAAAGAAAAATGCTTCCTTCACTTAGCTTCCCTTGGAGTTAAACTTCCTAAATACTATGATGTTGAGAGATTAAAAGAAAAAGAAGTACAAACACCTATTTCCATACTCTCAAAACAACTATATCAAATTCAAACGGAACTTGCGGCACTCAAGAAAGAAAAGACTAAACCAACGAAGAAATACTCCTTGGAGCACATATGTATGTTTTCTTTTGATAAGAGCATAAACATGGCTCTATTATCACCTAACATGGCATGACCCAAATATGACAAATGCATGGGAGAAACTGATCCACATGACCATGTAAGAGAATTTTTTTCCCTAAGCATAGAATACATGCACGAACTGACATACTTGATTAGGCTATTTCCAGAAAGTCTAGGTGGAAATGTTATGGAATGGTTCTCTAAACTAACACCAAGTGTGCAAAAATTTGAGGAGTTAATTCAAAGATTTTTCCAACATTACTCCTACAACATAAAACACAATGTTACCATGATGGATCTTTGCAATACAAAACAATGAACAAGTGAATCCTTCACACACTTTTTTGCAATGATGGAGGAGAATATTTGCAAGGTACTCAATACCAATACCCGAGTCTGAAAAGATGGAAATATTTGTGAACAACTTAGTACCTGAAATGAACTATGCTCTACAAATGCAAGATTCTCCTAGTTTTGACAGAATGATAAAGAGTGCAATTCATGTTGAATAAGTTATGGTCAAGAAAGGAGAGATCACACTCCGAAGTTGTAATAAATCATCTAATAACTATAACAACAAACCTAAATCGTGGAACAAGAACAAAAATGTTGTTAGTGATGGAGTGATTATAGCCTCAAATGAAAATGCTAAACCAGCTATGTTTAATCTCACAAACAATCTACAACCAAGCAAAGAAGTTGAGGTAACAACAACAATACTAAGAGCTAACACTAAGACCAACAAGAATAAGCCAGGGACATTTAGACCGCAATGAACATTTACTCCATTGGGAGAACCTCTTGAGATGATTTTGAAGACTCTTTTGGATAACAAAATCATCACTGTATCAAAGTCAAAACCATGGGAACTAGAAGTAAAACCAAGGTGGTGGAATGATAATGCCTATTGTGACTTCCATAAGAATAAAGGACACAATACTAATGATTGTGTTAAACTCAAACATGTTATACAAGATCTCATTGATGGAGGCAAGATCAAAGTGGAAGGACATACATCTAATGAAGATCACACGGCATATAATAAACCATTTCCCAACTATGAAAAAGGAGAAGCCTCTAAAGGAAAAGGAAATGAAGTCAATTACACCTATTCTCATAATGATAATGTGATCAATATGTTGGACATAAAGAATGAATCAATCAATGTAATCACTATCAAAAGTGTCAAGGAAAAATAAACGCATTCAAATGTGGTAACATGAAGCCAAGCACAAATCATGATTAAAGGGGTTAATTCCTCATCCAAACAGGAAACACCATCTAAACCACCTGTTGTCACAATTCCTAAACCAGCAACGTCAAGACAAACAGTTCTTGTACCATTTTCTAACTATAACTTGGTAGAACAATTGCAAAGGACCTCGGCTCAAATATCTATATTTGAATTATTAAAGATCTCTTCAGTGCATAGGGAAGTTCTTGAACAATCCCTACATTTTGTAAATGTCCCAAAAGACATAAATGTAGACAAGTTCCAGGAAATGGTCAATCACATATCAGCTCCACATTATCTCTCTTTTTTCAAAAGAAGATGACAAATATTTGACTCATCTCCATAATCAACCCCTTCACATTGGATTTTTGATCCATAAACACCATTTAAAACATGTATTGATAGATGGAGGGGTGGGGTTGAATATATGTACTCTCAATCTGATCAATAAGTTGGGACTTTCGAAAACAATTGATTCAAGAAGTAAGATAACCATCAAGGCTTATGATGAAGAGGAAAGATCATCCAAAGGGATAATTGTTTTACCAATAAGAATAGGACCAATTGAACACAATGTGATCTGTCAAGTTCTTGATCTACCATTGGCCTATAACATATTACTAGGAAGACCTTGGATACATGAAATGCAAGCAGTGCCATCTACTTACCACCAATGCATCAAATTCTCACACAATGGGATGGAGGTAACAATTCCTACAGATTCAAGCTACACTTGCAACAATGTTAAGGAAGATAGTATGGTTCCTAAAAATAAGGAAGTTCCAAAAGAATTCCTAGTTGAAGCCTCTAAAGACATGGTGATGAGAAGATTTGGAAAGACATTAAAACTTGAGGAAACTAGCATGGGAGAATACAAACTAGACATGACACCATCATTGGCTAACATGCATGTGTCTCCAAGATTATATGTGAAACCATCCCCCTCTTTTACACCTAATTCATCAAAAGGAAAATACATTCATGAACCAACTGGTATGGTTAGAGCTTCTACTTCTCAAAAGGATGAAAAAGAAGATAAAGCAGTTTTGGCTTGGCTCTATAAAGAGGAAAATAGATAAAATGAAGTAAAACATGTTGAGATATCTCCCAAAAAGTATGCAAAAGGTTATGACCTTCTTAAAAAAATGGGATAAAAAGGGAAGGGACCTTTAGGAGATAAAGGAAAGGGACTCATTGAGCCTATCTACATGGAATTCAGAGACACTAAAGAAAAAATAGGCTTGGGCTTCAATAATAATTTAGAACACCCCACCTCAAGAGATGGTCCAATATTTAATCAAGCAAGTGATGAAGAAGAGGAAGAGATAGAACTTATACCTTGGACATATGAAAGATTATTTCACATTGGTATAGAGAACCCAGAATACCAAGGAGAATGGTATGTACCTACTTTTGGAGAAAAACTAGAGCATCATTTTCCTTTGTTGTCATAAACCAATGTCTAAGAAGTAGAGAAGGAAGAAGAAGACTCTCCTGAAGTTCAGAAAGTAGAAGAATCTCATGAAGAAATCTCGCAACAACAAGAAGAAGACATAAATAGAGAAGAAGAAGCAAGTAGCTCAAACACTCTTGAAGAATCCTCTTTTGTAAGACAACAACAAGATACACATCCTAACTAGGGGCAATTGATGACAATTTCACATGTACTACATCTACCACACTTTGATCTACAAATGGCTAATAGGGTACACCAGATAACTATTGTTGAGTTTTTAAACCGATCTTATGACAATATTTCAGACTCACCTGATTATGAATGGGTTCACATGTCTGATGCTACCATAGACATTGAGGTGGATGTATTTCATAAATTTTCACCTTTCTTGGAAAGAGGAGAAAGTTCTAACATTACCCATAACACCAATGTTGTTACAGAATTGGATGAGATGGTGATGCCTAGGATAATTGATGAAGACACTGGCATCTTACTAGGTCTAGAAGAACTTCAAAGGATACAAGATATGAGTTCCAATATGATAAGATAATAAGGAGAAATCTCAACTGATGAGTCTCTAGTGTTAGGTCTGCATAATACTAACAACAACCCTAATAATGATGATTCAACTCTTCATGATCTAAACACTATAGAATCTGACTTAATGGAACATGTCTTGTCAGTTAATAGTTTTGACGTTAACGTGATGTTGTCCTTAAAAACTTTAGAATCATTATCCTTGGTAAACCTTGACCTTATTGATTGGACTGACTCAGACCCTACTCCTATCATAAACTTCCCCAATGACTATACTTTAGTCTGTTGTCTAAATGTTTGTGAACCCTATCCCTCTTCCACCAATGCAAGAAGCGTGAATCTAACAGAGGAGGATATCAAGTTTCTTAGTCACAAATTGAAAAATCAAAAGAAACAAAGAACTGATGGTGAAAACCACATTGTGGTAGTATTAGATTCTAAAATAGTAAAAACAAAAGACCTAACTGATGGTGAAAACCACATTGTGGTAGTATTAGATTATAAAATAGTAAAAATAAAAGACCTAACTGATGGTGAAAACCTCTCAGAGGTGCCAAAAGGTGAGATTCTTGATATCCTCCCTGAACACTTTCAAGAAATATCTTCAGTACTTATAGAACCAACACAACCAGTTAATTTGGGCACAGTAGAAGTTCCTCAATTTGTTCATCTAGTGCAATCATTATCAGAAGAAGAAAAGGCACAGTTTACTGAGTTCCTCAAAGATAAAAAGATTAGCTTTGCATGGTCTTGTACTGATATGCCTGGATAGATCTTGAGTTAATCATGCATCACTTATCTATAGCTCCTGGAATTAAACCTGTCAAACAAAAACTAAGAAAGATGCACCCACATGTGGTATTATTGGTAAAAGCAGAGCTGGAAAAACTCTTAAAGTCTGGATTCATAAGGGTCGTCACTTATGTAGCATGGATTCTTAATGTAGTACCAGTTTCTAAAGTAGATAAATCTAATAGAATTTGCACAGACTTTAGGGACTTAAACAAATCTTTTCCTAAAGATGATTTTACACTGCCAAATATTGATATGATTATCAATCTCACAGGAAGATATGTGATTTATTCACTCATGGATTAATTTTTAGGTTATAATCAAATAAATGTTGCTCTTGAAGACTAGGAAAAGACAGCATTTACATGTGCATGGGGAACATTTTGCTGGAACGTCATGCCATTTGGGATAAAAAATGTTGGAGCTATGGATCATCAAGCTATGACAATAATCTTCCATGAAATGATACACAAGAACATGGAGGACTATGTGGAAAATAAATTAGCCAAGTCAAAGATAAGAATGACTCACATTGAAGACTTGAGGAAGATACTAGATCGGATGGAACAATTTCAACTCAGGCTCAATCCAAATAAATTTGCATTTGGAGTCCAATCAGAGAAGCTCTTAGGGTTTATTATGTCAGCCAAAGGAATTGAGGTGGACCCATAAAAGGTAAAAGTGATAATGGATTTTTTACCTCCTCGTAGTCTCAGTCAAATGAGGATGCTTCAAGGAAGACTTCAATCAATCAGATGATTCATGTCTCAATTAGCAGATAGAGCACAACCTTTCACAAAATTGTTACATAAATGAGTCACTTCCAAATGGGATGAACATTGTGAAAATAATTTCAAAGAGTTAAAGGACTATCTGGCTAATCCTCTTATTCTCATAGCGCCCATTCACGGGAAACCATTTCTACTCTATATCCCAGCTACGGCTACATCACTTGGAGTATTGCTAGCCCAAGAGGAGAAAAATTGAAAGGAAAGAGCGATTTATTATATCAGGGGGACCTTGGTGTCTTATGAGCTCAACTACAGTATCATTGAAAAGGCTTTCTTGGTAGTTGTTTTTGCATCCCAGAAGTTGAGACACTAAATGCTTTTGCATATAGTGAAACTTATCGCAACGATTGACCCTCTCAAATACCTCTTGAGTAAAACAGCATTGACAAGAAGACTAGCAAAATAGGTCTTCATACTCAGTGAATTTGATATCAATTATGTATACAGAAGGGCTATTAAAGGACAAGTGCTAGCCGATCAACTATCTGATTCACCATTGCAAGATACAACACCTTTGATTATAGAATTTCTAGATGAGACCATCATGCACTTAATAAAATATCCTTGGAAGATGTATTTTGATGGTTCTTTCACCCAACAAGGATTTGGAGCAAGGATATTGTTTATCACTCCTCAAGGCTACAAGATACCTAAGGCATATAAAATGATGTTTCTATGCACCAACAGCATTTCAGAATATGAAGCATTGGTAAACAGGATTAAGCTAGCTATTGAATGAAAAAACATAGAGTTACATGTATATGGTGACTCTCAACTCATTATCAACCAAGTAAATGGGGAATATCAAACAAAATATGAGAAGTTGATGCCTTACAAGCATATGGTGGAATATTTGAAAAATTACTTTGTCTATATCACATTCCAACAAATTTTCAGAATAGAAAATAGAGTTGCTATGCTATGGCAACACTAGCATCCATGTTACAATTGGAGGAACACCGATTCCGGTATGACTTCTTGGTGGAATAATTATCCTTTCCCGCATTTGATACACCTAAATCCAAAGTTATTTATGCCTTAAAAACCAAAGACCAATCCAGATATGCCAAAATAATTGCCTATCTTACAAATCAAACCTTGCCTAATGACCTGTCCTGAAATGAAAAAATGAGCCTTAATTAGAAAAGTATCGTGTTATATCCTCATTACTACTAACTTATATAGACTAGGTCTTGATAGAATGATACTTAGGTGTTTATAACAAGAAGATTCTAACCGCACATTAAAAGAGGTCCATGAAGGTGTATGTGGATCGCACTCGAATGGCTTTTCATTGGCTAAGAAACTTTTAAGAGTTGGATACTATTGGCCTACAATGGGAAAAGATGCAGTACAATTTGCTAAAACATGTCACAAATGTCAAACACATGGAAACCTTATCCATGCTCCTACCAGAGAACTCATACCATTCATAACACATTGGCCATTCCAACAATGGGCCTTTGATCTTGATGGACAGATTTATCCTAATTCTTCAAGTGGACACAAATACATTATCACGGCCACTGAGTATTTCACAAAGTGGGTCGAATCAGTGCCGCTAATCAAAGCCACTAGAAAATAGGTTGTTATGTTCATCTTGAACTAAATTATTTGTAGTTATGGGATACCCTCTTCTATTGTAACAGACAATGGGGGCAGTTCAAAAACCAAGATATCAAAGACCTTTATACACATTTTCACCTAACTCACCATTGTTCTTCAATCTATTATCCTCAAGGTAATGGACAAGCTGAGGCTTCCAACAAAAACATTTTGAAAATCCTACATAGAACTGTAAATAAGTCTAGTAGAGACTGGCATTTACAATTAAATCCAGCGTTATGGGCCTATAGAACCAGTATCCAAACACCAATAGGAGCCATGCCAGTTTCTCTAGTCTATGGCGCAGAAGAAGTGCTACCAATTGAAGTAGAAATTCCTTCTTTACGAATATCTCTCCAAGGTCTTGTCACAGATGAACAATACTGCATTGATAGGGTTCACGCACTAGAACTGTTGGGTGAGCGCAGACAACAAGCGTTCGATCACCTCAAGGTATATCAGAAAAGGATGTCAAAAGGGTACAACAAAAAACTAAATCCATGACAATTTCAAGTGGGGGTCTCGTTCTAAGAGAGAATCCTAAGAATCGGCCAAACAAAGAACAAAAAGGAAACTTTGAACCCAACTGGTTGGGGCCTTTTGTTATCACAGCAACATTTGGGATAGGAGCTTATCAGTTAGCTACACCTGAGGGAGATGTCCTTTCTGATCCTATCAATACCCTCCACTTGTAATGGTTCTATGCTTGAAATCTGGCCGAAGAGCTTGTACAGTGAAAATGATTCTCAGAAAAAACCAAAAAAAATCAAAAATTGATCCTGAAAAAAGCCAAAAATAGTGGAAAAGCAAAAATTCAAAAATAGTGGAAAAAGTCCTGAAAAAAGGTATTCTTGGTGAAAAGCTAGCAAATAGGCACCTCGATACTAACAAAAAAGTATAAAAAAAGTATTAAAAAATTAAAAAATAGAAAAAGTGCCTTGGCAAAAACCTGGCAAACAGGCGTCTTGGTAGCAAAAATAATTATTGGTCGAGTGGTGAAAACCTGGCAAACATGCGTCACTTGTACTCTAGGCTCCATCTATCAATGAACTGCTGACACTAATCCTTCATGATCACATCTTTGCTATCGGTTGAATCTGAATTCCTCATGAATGTCATGTCCTTTCCTGGGATTTGTCTGTATTTACGTGTTAGGGATAGTCATTCTACACTAGGGGCATCTCGGCTAGCATGTTCGGTCATCAGGTGTTGGTTGCTAAGTCGTCTTAGGTCCTTGTCTAGGAAGGTTTGCCACTACAAACAGTATTTCTTAATACTTGAATCAAAACATCACTATCACTATGACAAACAAGGGTGTTTCTTAAAAACCACTTACCTATAACTGACATCATACTAGTGTTTCTCAACACTTTAATCAAACATTGTTTCTCAACACTACATTGGATTACAATTGTTGATAATGTTTATCTCACTTACTCAGACATAAAAATGCATTTCTTAATTCCAAGTTACAATTGATGATTTCTCTACTATGATTGAAAAATGAATCAATGGTGTTCCTCAACACCACATAAGCACATATCGACTGATCTTGATTTTATTATGACTATTTTCATGTTCCAATGATGTTTCTGTTAGAGTAGTTATATAATAGCTAATAATTAAATCATTTAATTATTAGTCTATTATACTCTATGCTTAATTTTCACTTAGGCAGCTTATATTTCTTTAGGGTTTCGCCTTTAGGGTTTCGGTATCCTTTATAAGGAATCACCGCTTTGTATTTCATTAAAGAGATTGTAATATTTTCATCTTGGTTAATAGAAGTTTTATTCTTGCAACATGGTTTTCCAGTCTCTGGCTTTTTGGCCGCCATAGCTTTCTGTCTTCTCTCTTCTGTCTTGCTTCTATTCTGTAACTATCATGCATGCAGGTGATCTTGGGAGCATTTGCATTTATCAAATCCAACATGGTATCAAAGCTCACTTGCTGCTCACTGTTCCGTCTTCGTTGAAGCACAGAGGGTTTCAGAGGTTTTTCTGGCATCTTTCAGTGATTCTGGGGGGTCTTTGTTTTTTGGGGCACTTTGGACCAAAACCAACCTCATGATTGCGTCCAGAAGGCCCAAAAACCCCAGAATCCATATAAGGCATGTCCGTTTTGGACACCGGAGCCTCGGGAAGAAATTTTTTGGCCTCTCAGGGCTGTACGGGCACGGTTTTCGAGAAAAAAATTAAAAAACATATGTTTTTTAATATTTTTTTGGCGCACTCTATGTATTTTGGGGCACGCCACCCACGCGCAGCCAGCGCACCACCCGCGCTCCACCTACGGCTACCGCGCCGCCCCTGCGGCCACTGCGCCGCCCAGCGGCCGCTCCGCCGCCTCCCGGCTCCACCGCCCTCCGCGGCCCCCGCCTCCCGGGCCCCAGCCTCCTCTTCTCCCCACCGCTTCCAGTGTCCTCCGCCCCCGCACCGCCCCGCCCGGTGGCGGTCCTTTTGCCAGCCCCGGCGCTCTCCATGCGCTCGGGGGCTCAATTTTTTTAGCCTCTGGGGCTTATTTTCTGCCTTTTGGAGCATTTTTGGGGCCTTCTCACAATTTTTGCTCTATATGGAACATACGGAGGCCTTTTTTGGACTTCATTATATTGTCAGAAAGCTCTTTCCAAACTCTTTTCGACTATGGTGATTAGGGTTTTGGGTTCTACCGTTTCAATAGCATTTTTTATTGTTGAAGTCTGATATCTATTTTTGCCTTCCGGGAGTCATATCTGGCTCATCCGGACTCCGTTTTTGGCAAACGAGATATCGTCGAAAAGATGGTTCAGTGTACTATTCAGTTGAAGAGGTATTTTTTCCATATTTTTCTCTAGGTTTTCTCTCCTCTGAGTTTGGCAGTTTATGCACTCTGGTGGATTGCTTGGGCTTATAGGTCCTGGGATCTCTTCTACTGTACTTCTGTTTCACTCTTCTTTCTGATTTCTGAGCTTGTATGATCCTTTTGATGTATTTTTGTTCTGTAAATGCACTGAGATAAAGTGCCTACTTCTGTATTTCTAGGATCTTGTACACCTTGTATGGTTGATGTACTCGCACTCTGTTATAAAGTGCCATGGGGGGTTATGATGCTTATGCCATTTTAGGCGCATCCACCTTTGTCAAGTGAGTGTACCTTCCACGACATTAGCCCATGTTGTGTGTCGATGACACCACCCTTTATCTTGTGTTTGTACTTTTGTTGCACTGTTGGTGTTCCTGGTTCTTTCATCTGCAGATGTTTCTGGCATTGCATTTCAGTGTTCCTGTCACCTCTCCCAGTTCAACATTATGGGGGGGTTCACTTGTTGGTTCTATTGCTTCCTAGTTCGATTGATCAGCTCTTCAAACATTATCTTCTCTACCTAGTCATGCACTTCAGTGGGGGTTCCAGCAGTCTCTTCTGACAGAGTTTTCAGCTACATGCTTCGAAGATGCTTCTTGCTCATTCTTGTTCCTTTCTCTGGGACACCTTTTCCTAGATTGAAGGCTTATTTTACTTCATCTAGTTTGCTTTCTTGTTTTGGGTACCTGATCAGGCCTTGTTGCCGGGACCCATCTTTCCTGCTTTCTACAGTAGTTTAGCTGTTTTGCTTCTCCCTAAGTTACACTTAAGGGGGGGTGTTAGAGTAGTTATATAATAGCTAATAATTAAATCATTTAATTATTAGTCTATTATACTCTATGCTTAATTTTCACTTAGGCAGCTTATATTTCTTTAGGGTTTCGCCTTTAGGGTTTCGGTATCCTTTATAAGGAATCACCGCTTTGTATTTGATTAAGGAGATTGTAATATTTTCATCTTGGTTAATAGAAGTTTTATTCTTGCAACATGGTTTTCCAGTCTCTGGCTTTTTGGCCGCCATAGCTTTCTGTCTTCTCTCTTATGTCTTGCTTCTATTCTGTAACTGTCATGCATGCAGGTGATCTTGGGAGGATTTGCATTTATCAAATCCAACAGTTTCAAACTAGGGGCATGTAATGGGTATGAATTTTCTTTGTCTGATTATCAATTGTTGCTTTTTATGTCATCTGAGTTACTCCATGACATCTATTAAAAGACAAAGAGTCGCAAAGACAGGAGGCATAACATTTTCTTAGTTTTCTATGTGTGGTGATTGTTTCAATGATCCTATAAATTTCACCTAATTTGGATGTTTATGGTAAGAGCTTCCAACATGAGTGGATAGTCGCATATATCTCAATCCTTTTTATGTGTAAACTATGGTGAATTTGAACCAATTTGCTTATCTATTTTTAATCAACTTATAAAGTAAGGTGTATGACACATTATGTACCCAAGGATATGAATGTTAAAGGTCATTTTGGGTCGCATATCTTATATTACATACAAACAAAAGATGATTCTTAAAGAAAAAGGAGATCACTAACAAGTCATCCTAGTCTTTATGCCTTGATGCTTAGGTTTATTTTTGACATTGCATCCAATAAAAATAGTATTCATACTTTCATGATACTTTCTTGGTATCAGTGACATTTGTACTATCAGATGATGTCCATTGCACAAACACCCTATGATGATAAAATGCTAAAATGTAAAAAGATTAGTGACAGTCCCAAAAGTCTACATTTAGTTGCATTTAAGATTGCTTGATTCATTTTTAAATAGCATAAGGACTTGAGCTCAAAATGATTTCTTGGTTCATTCAAAATCCAATTTTGACTACTTAATCTATATTACTGATATATTCATGTTGTTGCATATCCATGGCATTCATTTTGCATTCATAATGGGAAAGAGAAAATCCATTTTTACATCCTAAGTGCATCCATACATATATTTGCATACAGAAAATCTCAAAAACATACATTTACATATTCATATAGAATCATCTAACACATCTATATATCAGTAATAATCAAAGAGCATAAATGATGTTAACAAATGAATCTATTCTAAATCATCATACAGACCAAGTACATTATCAAGTATGAATCAATCTAATCATCTATCATTTATAGCAAAAGAGAACCAATGAGCATATCAGAATCAGAAGAGGCTATCTCATATATATTAGTGACTATCAGATCAAAAATGTGGAAATGTCTACAACAGTATCAGCGAGATCATGATAAAGCATATACACATGTATCAAAGGTCTAAAGTACAAAGGATGATCACAGAAGGATCAATATACAAAAATCTCAAATATAATCATAAAATTCATGTCTGACTGCCACCCTCTCCCTAATCAAGAGGAGGAGGAGGTGCATCAGCTTGTGGATGATGAGCTAGTGGAGGCATAGCTCCCTCTGACTGTTGTTCTATCATTGAGTACAAGGGTGCTCTTTGTGCCTGTGGAACTGTAGTACAATAAAAGGAAAAATAATATGTGACTCTTTGTCCCTGATGTGTGGTCATGCATGCCTAGATATCCCTCTCTGATCTCATAACATCAAGCTGCATGTCCTTGTCTGCCAGCAATGTCTCCAATGTAGTAATGCAGCCATGAGTTTCTCTCTCTCTATGGAACTATGACAGTGGATCTTCATCCCTACCTGTATCCATCCTCATACCTCATGAAGGATCCTGTCTTGGAGGTCCACCTCCCCCACTAGGTCTTTTCCCTGAAGATCTTTGTTGCTACTATTGTTGTTGTCTCGTCAGTAATGGACCTAGATCCATGCGTGGAGGCACAAATCTGAGATGAGTGTGTCTGCCCTTCGCACCACCACCACCACCCCTGTCATCACTAGTACATTTGAGACCTATTTTTGATGCCTATGCATCGCAATTACAATACTACTTCATTAGGAAAGTGACACAGACTGGTGTTGCAGTTTTGGTGTTGGAATCACCGACGGTAGCTATGTCCATCGTTATTGTGATGGTCATGACCGTCGCAATATGCACTGGCTATGAGGGTTAGTATGCCTTCATTACACATTATGAGTATCACCATTATGATGGGTATGTGATGGACATGTTATACATGCGACATCCATCTGTCAGAGTATCTGGACGTCGTGTGTAGTGTTTTGGCATCAGTCGTCCACTCAATACTGTTGCAATTGCGACAGTATGCTATATTTTAAAAAAATTGTCGTGTGCATGGAGTGGGACCTTAAAATATTGAGCTTCTCTTTGTTTTGAGAATAGATTAACATTCTCTACTTAACAAGGAAAACCACGTGAAGGTAGAAGCTCATCTAGCCCCTCCTAGGAGCCTCTTATGACCCTTTACGACACTTTAAGATCTCTAAGATGTAATCTTAGGGATCGTAAAGGGTCATAAGGGATCTTGGGACAAAACAGATGAGAAACATAAATGTAGGCATCATGGTCACAATTGTTTGGAGACACAACATAATTGAGTGGTATACCCAAACAATGCAATGCAACCACTACTCCAGTTCTAAGTTGGCACTGCAGGATCCAAAAACCATAGATAAGGAATAAATTTAGAGAGCAAAGGAGGAGGGCCATAATGACCAAAATAATATAGGGATCCTGTATTATTTTGGTCATTACGACCCTCCTCTGCTCTCTAAATTTATTCCTTATCTATGGTTTTTGGATCATGCAGTGCCAACTTAGAACTGGAGGAGTAGTGGTTTCTTTGTATCGTCTAGGTATACCACTCAATTATGTTGTCTCCAAACAATTGTGACCATGATATCTATATTTATGTTTCTCACCTGTTGTGATATCTACATTTATGTTTCCCAGGTATCGTGTTTATGTGCATGTTCTTTATGTGTTTGGCTTCTCTCCCTCACATCCAAAATAAGATTTTCCCACTCTAAATCGAGAATGCACATGCAGGTGCATAGAATATATAGTGTTAGAAGGCCCCAAATGGGTATAAATTCAATGTACAATTATGGTCTTGAATAGATAAAGTGGAACTGGAATTTCAGGAAGGCTAGGAAAAGTTTGTGCATAATTATGAACTGAAGATGGGGAATTTTCTAGTGTTCAAATATGTTTCAAAATATTTTTTTAAAGTGAAGATATTCGATACAGCAGCTTGTGAGAAAAATCAAACAGAAAGGAAATTGTCCTTTCTTTGTAAGAGATAGTTTTTCCAAGAAAGGATGATTTCCTTTCTGTTTGATTTTTCTCACAAGCTGTTGTATCGAATATCTTCACTTTAAAAACATATTTGAATACTAGAAAATTCCCCATCTTCAGTTCATAATTATGCACAAACTTTTTCCAAAATTTCAGTTTTAGTTTATCTTTACAAGACCATAATTATTCCATTGAATTTCTGCCCATCTGGGCCTTCTAACACCATATATTCTCCTGGTTATTTATGTTGTCTTCAAAGAATTTTGACCATGATGCCTACATTTATGTTTCTCAGGTGTTGTCAGATTAAAAGTCTTTTAAGGAACGTGTCATGTCTATGTGGAACTGCATAGGATCGTCACCAAAGGGGGTTCTAGATTAGAGAAGTCCCTTTCACTTAATAATTATGAAGTCATCAATGGTATACTAGTTTTTTAGGATTGTAAGTTTCCATTGATGGCTTCAAATTACCAAGCAAAAGGTATACAAAATACCTAGCAGCCTCTAGAACCTTTTGCTTGAATTTCTTCCTGTCTAGGCCTTCTAACACCATATAGAATGTGATGTGTTTATAGAAGAGATCATACAGACCTGTCTAGTGATCATATTGTGTTGAAGGTGACTCCTGATGTTGCTACAATGACTACAGACATTAAATTTTCATCACTGCCTGATGGCATTAAAGCAACATCAGACTCCACCTTCATCATAATATGATCACTAAATAGGTTTGTATGTCTTCTAATTTTAAGTTGGGTTGTTTCCATTCTTGTTTTATGAAGTTGGGTGATCCTTGCCAATGTCTCCGGGGTTGAATATAGTATGCTCATGTATGATCCAAAACCTACAAGGAAGGAAAAGATGGGGTTAGATCTAAAGGATCTAAGCAATGTCTGGCACCCTATTACTGATCTTCATCTACAATTATGCATGTGCATAGTCAAGCCATACACTTCTAAAAGGAACAAGGATAAAATTTACAAAAACCCATCCAAGATATAGAAAATCATAACGAAGTCATAAACAACAATAAGTTCATGAGTTTATCAAAATATGTCCAACATATCTACATGAAATTATAAAAAAAAAATAGTATCTACAATAGCCCTATGTTAATCATATTTATGCATATGGTCCCAACAAAGTAGTACACAAACTACACAAAGAAGGCATCACAGAAACATGATTTCTACTTTTTCCATTAAAGCAATCTCAGTGGCACTAACTGCCTCTCGAGCCTTGCCCAAGTTGCACTCATTTCCTACATCAGATATAGACGTAGATGGGGTATATGTAAATGTGGTTTCATCGACCCACCAAAAGTATTGACATCCACTATTTTCCTGCAATATCAAATCTACATCAGTTCTTCCTAAAATGATTATAACTTGTCACATTACTTTTAAACATTAAAATATAATTCCATATCCAGACCTTTTTCCTATTTGGGAAACCCCAAAATAGATGCCCAGGATTACTTTTTGTGTGTGACATCTTCAACACACAAGGGCCAACACCACATTGACATAGGCACATTGACCGAAGCCATCGACGCTATATCAATAAATATTGCACTGTCATTCCAACATATCATTTTATTTAGTCGATTATTTTGTTCATTCATACTAATTATAATTGCAATAAAAAGAAACATACTAATCATGTAGAAAACATCTCAAATCAAATTGAAAAATAACTATTGTCAATCACAGTACAAAATGATAATGCTTTGTATTTGATGATATAATTAATGAATCTGAACAACATGTAAATGCAACGTCCTAACTGCACTTGATGGAAACCATATGCAAAGTTGTGATTGGGACTTTTAGTCCTTACCACACATTGAAATGCATGTAAATGCATCTACAGTTGGGGGCATGTCAAATTGTGATATTGCTATCATGATTCAAGTGTATAGTTTGACATTCACAAATTACCTTGTGTCAGCTGCAGTTAACAAACTAATCTCATGAAAATTGTTGATGTTTCGACAATTCCTCTCATTACTTCTTCTCCGCTTGAAACAATTGGGACTACCTGGGAAAGATGAGTAGGCTCTACTATACCCTTTTCTATGTCCACTACATGCATGGCTAATTTCTTCTTTTCTATCTCCATTCCTCATCATATTTCGTCCTTGTTATATTTGTGGCCAAAATATTGATATTTAGAGTCTACTCACTTTCTCGGGTACTCCCAATTGTATGAATTGGAGTTGAACCATGTGTCACCTACACTCTTGCAATTCATTGTCGACACATCAAGGATTTTCATGACATGATAAGCAATTTGTGCATGTCAAATTCATGGATGAAACATGGGTCAATGAGTTTGACTCAAAAAACTATACACTTGAATCCAGATAGCAATATCACAAGATAATGAAAATTTTTGATGAAATTTTAATGGGAGATGTAGTCGGGTATAAAAAAGAATGGTCCATGAAGAACAAAAGAACAAAAGAATGGCATCAAGCATTCCAAATGCATAGATGTAAACAATGTCAGTATTAAACAGTGAGCTCATAAACAATGCATGATGCCCTAGCTTGCAGCCCGCGATCCATCAAGATATTTTCTCATGAAATGATCATCAACGGGGAGTACCACAGTGAATATCAACAACAAAACAAATAAAGAGAGATACATATATATATACATACATATATACATATATACATATATACATATACATATACATATATACATATACAGATATACATATATATATACATATACATACTGTTATACATTGAATTTGCGCTTCTGATCTCAAGCTCTCTTGGTCTTGATAATCTAGTATAACAAGGGAATCATCTCCAGGTTGTGGGACCTATGCTAACTGAGATGAAACCTCCATATTCTAGGCTGGTTCCTCTTGGATAATCACCTTAATTTGCTTCTTAAACAGGAAAGTAAAACTTT
>MU226980.1:2079891-2113290 GCA_018584345.1 Thuja plicata | reverse complement strand
TAGCCAACTTTCAGAAGAATATGCAAGAGTACAGGCATACATAAGAGGATGAACATAAATAATAAGGGTACCAGACATTGCCTGAAGTGATGAATTTTTTACCCGGGTATGAATCCAGTGTGCTCCTGCATGATCCAGAACCTGCAAATAAAAGAGATATGGGGGTTAGATCAAGAATATCTAAGCAATGAATGACATCCTAATATTGATCCTCATCTACAATTATGCATGTGCATAGTCAAGCCATACACTTCTAAAAGAAAAACCATGCTACAAGACATGTGCACTCAGAAGAATGCTGCAGAAAGGAAAGAAGATACCATGTTTTTCCTCATGAAATTATCATAAACGGGGAGTACCACATAGTGAATATCAACATATAAACAAATAAAGAGATATCAAACACTTCAAAGAATGTCTTGAAGGTAATAGCAACGATGCCCTAGCTCTCAAATCTCGCAGGTCATCAAGCATTCCAAATGCAAAGATGTAAACGAATGCCAGTATTAAACAGTGAGCTCATAAACAATGCATAATGCCCTAGCTTGCAGCCCGTGAGCCATCAAGACATTTCCTCATGAAATGATCATAAACGGGGAGTACCACATATTGAATATCAACAACAAAACAAATAAAGAGAGATCAAACACTTCATGCAATGCCTTGAAGGTAATAGCAACAATGCCCTAGCTCTCAAAGCTTGCGGGTCATCAAGCATTCCATATGGGTAAAAGCAAAATCAGGTGTCACCTTTTAGGCTAACTTATCAACATAGCTGAATTTTAGTATTTCAAACTAAAATTTAATTTTAGATAAGTGCTTTAACTTTTCCAATTGGAAATGTCTATTAAATTCATGTTTTATACCACTTTGAGTCCAATTACCATAGAAATAAAATTATTTCAAAAAAGTGACATTCCAATAACTCTTAGTCTTTTTTATGATATTTTTTTTAAAAATAAAAAATTGCTCTTTTATAGAGATTAGAGTCAAGAATATCCTCATATAGATTTTATAGTGTTTTAATTAGACATAGTCTATTGTAATTAAAAAAGATTGCAAGTAGGTATTTTAACATTCAAGGAGATGTTGATTCGGAGAAAGAAAAAAATAGTAAATCATATTAAATAAATTTGAAAAAAATATGGTGCACTAGAGGAGAGTCTTCTTCAAGAAATTTTTTTTTTTTTTATTGAGATAGATTTGTTATGAAAAATATGGCGAGAGATGAAACTGTCGATTTCAGGTGAGTTAGAATTTGAATTGTTATAAAAAGAGAAAATATAGTTCACAAACCAATTTGTCTTTCATCATGCACTAGATATATATGTCATCTATAACATATTTTTAAATTAGGGGAAAAAACATTTATTTACATATAAATTTTTGGTGGGAACTAGACCCCTAAATTTCAGCATTTTTCAACAACTAAAATATCATCTTTAAAAATTAAAAAAACATATCAATTCTTATTCAAAAAAAATATTAAAAATATTAATCATAAACTTCATCCATTTTAATATCTTTTATTAGTTTACATCATCTTCAAATTCCAAACATAAATATCAATTTTATACTATTGAAGTTGAACAACTCTGATTTTGTTAGCATTTTCCTTTATAAAAGGGTGACAGATTATTGTGCTTTTACCCATATACAAAGATGTAAACAATGTCGGTATTAAACAGTGAGCTAATAAACAATGCATGATGCCCAAGCTTGCAGCCCGCGAGCCATCAAGACAATTCCTCATGAAATGATCATCAACAGGGAGTACCACATAGTGAATATCAACAGCAAAACAAATAAAGAGAGATCAAACACTTCACACAATGCCTTGAAGGTAATAGCAACGATGCCCTAGCTCTCAAAGCTCGCGGGTCATCAAGCATTCGAAATGAAAAGATGTAAACAATGATAGTATTAAATAGTGAGCTAATAAACAATGCATGATACCCTAACTTGCAGCCCGCGAGCCATCAAGATATTTCTTCATGAAATGAACATAAACGGGGAGTACCACATAGTGAATATCAACAACAAAACAAATAAAGAGAGATCAAACACTTCACACAATGCCTTGAAGGTAATATCAATGATGTCATAGCTCTCAAAGCTCGCGGGTTATCAAGCATTCGAAATGCAAAGATGTAAATAATGCCAATATTAAACGGTGAGCTCATAAATAATGCATAATGCCCTAGCTTGCAGCCCGTGATCCATCAAGACATTTCCAGTATTAACAATGCCAGTATTAACATTCATATTATGCCATTAAATCAACAAATTCCATCAAAATGAAGTTGAGTTCATGAGAATACAAAGCTCGAATGCCTACCTGATCAAGTCGTGGCTACCATATATGAAGATTCCAATCTTCCACAGTTAGGCCCTCTTTGCGCACGACGGTATGCGATCACACTAAATTAGAAATGAGCCTTTCTTTTTCTTTTTTTGTTTATAATCACGCAGGTGTTGCAATTCCAACAGTACCATCGCTATTACGACAGCATCAGGGGCACTTGAGAAAAAAATACAAAAATCACACACAAATGGTAGTGTCGTCGCAAATTGGCATTGAAATTTGACCCCAAATGTTGTAGTACGTCACCATCATCACCCCTATCATCATGGCCATGTCTCTGACCTCTGTCCACAGGAGGGTGCTTGTCATCTCTACCACCACCACCCCTACCATCTCTCCCACCACCACCTCTGTCTCCTCTGCCCCTACCTCTCACGGGTCCATCATCAGCAGGATCATAATCTAAAGCATCCTCAATGCGAGGTGCTATCTCATTAGGAGATGTAAAACAAGGAAATGGATAGTGAAGAAGATGAGTAAGATAAACATCAGTGCACCCAACATTGGTAACATCAACGTGGTTGTCCCAGCCTATTGCCACCATCTGACTGATCTCTAATTGTGCAGTCTCATAAGATAGACATGCACCCCAATGTGCCTCCTCGTCACGAATACGAGCATATGCAGTCAGATCCTACGACATGCCCTGTACCCGGTCGTACTATCTGAGGACGCGTGTGACTATAAATCGCTCAACACTGTATCGCGTCTGACCAATCAGGTACCTACTCTGAAATAAATATGGCATCTTTCGCCTATCAGAGGTCCACTCCTCACAATCTAGATATGGTCTCCACTCGACCACTATGACATCATCAAGGACTCGCCGCCAATATTCCATCTTACCCAGATGGGGCTGCTAGATATAACCTGAATACATGTATACATAAGACTCCTCTGGTGCTCATTGCCTGTCTACTATTGGGCGTGTCACTGGGATGTGCTCCTAGGCCCAGATCAGTAAAATCAGAATCTCAACAGTCATACTTCATAGATACCCATAAACAATCTCATGGAGCTCTCTATACATATGTGCCAAAATCCAGCTACCCCAGCCAAATTTGTGTGTGGAGACAATCATCTGCTCCAACATACCGACCCATCCGCAAATAAACCCAAGATGTCCACGGTCTAGCATCAAGATCCCTCATATCAACCCATCAAGAAAAATAGGCAAACGCTCATAGTGATCAATCATGTAGTCCCATTTCAGGTATCTCCGTACTATGGATGGATCTGCAAAGAATCTTTGTGCGTTTGCAATAGCAACAATAGACCGAGACTCAAATCGAACTTCGCATCCCATGACAGGATTGCGCAGGATACGCCACACATCCCAGGGATCATTGTCATCTCACCAATCATGAGATGGAAGGTGTTGTGCTCTGAGTGTCATATGTCGGCAAGAGCAGTCAACAACCCTCAATTTACCCTAATATCGGGTAAATCTATCAGAGAAGATAGACCAAGGCATCCAATGATCTGTAGCTATGCATCACTCAGGGAGCAAGATAATGCAAGGTCTAGTGTAGGTCGAGGTCCTCAAAATGACACAACAACAAAATCAGTCTGCCAAGCACAAGTTACAGACTTCTATCAATATTCTAGCTAAGTCAACTACACAAAAAATCTAACAGCTAAGTCTTTTGTTTTCAAAAAGAGGAAAAACACTCAAAAGGGACAACTTAACAAATTTTATTAAAAATGATTTTGTTTTTCCTGGATGCAAGCTCGCATCCCATATGCGATCCTAAATTGACAGGATGCAATGGGGAAATCGGGAAGCGATCCTGTTCTGACAAGATGCGACGTGGGATTCCAGATGCGACCTTGTTTTCACAGGATGCGACAAAATTCAAAAGTTGGCCACCAAAATCCTAAAAATGATACTTTAAAGACCTATGGGAAGCGACCCTATTTTTACGGATTGCGATCCAGAAATTTGTAATTTTACCGGATGCAACACAGGATTGACAGGATGCGATCTGGAACCCTGGATGCGATTCAGAACTAAAATGCCTATAACTACTGCAAAAAGCGACAAAACAAAAAATAGAAAGCATAAAAGGTAGGTCTCGATGTACTCACTGGTTGTGCATAATGTGTGAGATGTTCGTGACGATGTGCAAGCTCAAATCGATGCCTCTCGACAGGGACCACCATCTTCTTTGTAGAGCTCAAGAATTTACCAAGGATGAAAGTGAAAATGAATGGGTAAAAAGTGATTTGTGAGACTTATATTAACCATTTTGAGCTAATCAAAAGCTCTGGAACCCTCAACGGACTATCAAATTTCTATTTTGTTCTTCTCAGATCAATCGGGAAGGAAATCGAACACAAGGACAATATTTTCAACAGTACAGTGAAAATTTTGCGATAGTCTCCAACAAATGCAAAATTGCTCTATATGTTCAGAAAATGATTCGCAAGCTTTACGCATTCAATTTTTCATGGTTCTCTATCAACAAATTGCACATCAGACATAAAAATCTTGGTCATACATCATTTTATCAAGCTCACAATTAATATTTTCAAGTAGTCAACTTGGTAAAATTGTGTTTTCTCTTAACGCACTTTCGTTTCATCTTGCCTTCTAATTGCTTCTTTCTTGATCCAATTGACCTGTTCCATTTATCTGTCATTCTAAAGAGGGATTCTATTCTATTTCCTTTGATTTCGTTCCCGAGGGGGCATGATCACACTTAAAATCAATTAAATTCTTGCTCAAAAAGCAAAATTGACTTCATCATCAAAAGACTAGGGGCATGACTATTTCTTCAATCAAGTTGGGACTGTTGGATAGAAGGCTTCAGCGCTAAACAAGCCAAATATCTATGCCTACAATCTCTCATATCTTTATCAAGCTCTCAGCAGCTTCGTACTGACCTTCGTTCGATCAAGTTCAGAGTCAGTATTATCAATTCTTGTTCGATCAAGTCAGAATTGATACCTCACAGCTCTAGGCAGCTTCGTACTCACCTTCATTCGATCAAGTTCGGAGTCAGTATTATCAATTCTTGTTCAATCAAGTTCAGAATTGGTATCTTTAGATCTTTTTTTAATCGACATTTGTTCGATCAAGTTCAAAGTCGATACTATCAGTCTTAGTTTAATCAAGTTCGAGACTGATCTCATCAGCTATATTACGTTCAATCAAGGGCGGAATTCTCAAACTTTCTGAAGTCGACATCAGACATTCTTTGAATCAATGCGCTGCTCGCACATCATTTCAAAGAGGGGCAAATGTAACCACCCTAATTTGGTCTACTCTAACTAGAGACCCCATTTTTCCTAAATGTGATCGTACCCCTAATTATGTTAATCCAACTATTTGATTATTGGCATAATTCATCAAATTCAATTTAATCTCCTAAAATCAAAGTGATTTCATCACTAACTCGCATTAATTACCTTAGCCTATTTAAATCAAATCAACCCAATTAAATCCTTGGCTATAGTAATTAATTAAAAGGAATTAAATAAACTCTCTAATTACAACTCATCACTTGCACATGGAAAGTCAATCCATGAACCAATGAGAGTTCACTCACATGGATCACCAAAGATTCAATCCTCCCCTCTCCTCACAAGTTGATCTCAACCACTCATTTCTCAAATTCTTCCATAAAAGGATTGAATTTTGAGCTCATTTGGCCCCAAATTTTAGAAAGTTTAATGTACTCTTATGTTGTCATTTTTGCTTCATAATTTCACATAGCTAATTAGATAATCTTCATTTGTCTTCAATTGAATCTTTGTATCAACTTTTAAGCATGAATTCAATTCTCAATAAATCTTTTATTCTAGGACTGAATGTGTCACTGATTTAATGCATAATTTGAGGGCAATTATAGCTTAAATCATACTCTTCTTAGATAGGAAGCAATATGTCGATTTCCATGGTTTCCTTATGCTTTTCAATTGATTTTCATATATCTAACCATTGATGCAATGACATATTGAAGTGTTGTGTTGCAGCTTGCAGGTATAATATTTGCACACAGTAGATGCATGCTCTCACAAAAAATATAATTTGATAGACTTTTTAATTGAGAATTCACATGAGATCATCATTTTGTCGAAGAAGAGCAATCATATTTAAGGATTAGAAAAGGTCCAATTTTTTCATATTCAAAATTCATTAAGATTGGCTTCAATTGCATTAATTTCACTTCTTAACTTTGAAAGTTTGATGTTAGGAAGAAATATGAGATTGAAGTTTCTAATAAGCTTTGTTGTCTTGTAGGTAGCAGATGTCAGAACCTAAAGATCAAAAATTTGAAGGTGCCAAGGCAAACTCAATTAAAGAATGAACAAAAGAAATGGTGCCAAAATCTAGCTTCCCTCAAAACGGAGAAAGATTAGGGACATGAACCTTGGACCGATCAACATGGTACATGTTAGAGATTGAATTTTTTAGAGGCAATCCTTCAAAGTTGGCAAGGAGAATAATGAATAATGGAATAGTTCAAACAGCAGCTTTCCTACCAACGATGCATTGCCTGAATTTGATAAGAGTGTATCAAGCATCATGATACTCAAACAAGAACAATTTGTTATGGGCCACACAAGAGAATATTGGTGTCACTCACATAGCGAGCAATAGAAGAGACATTCAACATTCCACATCACAAGATGGATGTCTACATCACAAAATATCAAGCCATGAAGCAATACAATGACAAACCTGATGCTTGAACCTCCATGATTAGCAGTGATTGGCTACTTGAACTCAGGAAGCATCACACCAAGTTGTCCAAGCTATCCAAATCAGATTTTCACGAAGACCATGGTGATCTCATCATAATACTAAGTAGAGTAAAGGTGTAATTTTTGAACCTTGGATGTTTTATTTTAGGGATAAGATATCTACTAGAGAAGTCATCTTTGAGTGGGCCAAGATTATCAGTGTCAACCTGGATCTTCAACTAAGGATGTTAGAAACAACAAAGACATTCTACATGGGTTCATATTTATTCTATATGTTGGCAATGATGTTTAGTTATCCTTGATTGAGATATTTGGGCCAAGTTGGAACATAAACGAGACAATTCCATGTACATGAATGTTATCCACAGTTGCACCTCCACAATAACAAGCATTTCAAGATATTCAATGATGCATTTTCCATGTGCATTGTGAGAAGACTACAAGAAGCCACTCATGAGAGGATATTCGATGAAGCGATGAAGTTTATCAAGAAGTATGGTGCGTGGTATATATAGTTTCCTAAGTTCACATACATTAGAGTGTTGGGAAGTACATGTTGCCCAAAGAGACTTCTAAGGTATCCGCCCAACAAACTAGTGGTGATGGAGGTGGCCAAACAATTTATCACCTATGACAAGATATAAAAGAACAAGCACAGGCAAGGGGTCACATTCCACATTTTGAAGACTATTGGGCAAATGCGGCTAATGATTTTGAAGTAAGGAAGAGGGTGTTCTCAAGGCTAACATTGGACATAATTTGGGAGTACAAATGGCAACAAGTTCAAGTGCTTGATCAATTGGAAGATGATGATAATCTCATTAGAAAGGATTTTGTGACGACGAAGGGGTGGGAGCTAGAACCCATCTATTGGTTGGACAAATGTGATATCAACTTGGAAGATTTAATGATACCAATCACACTTTTCACTCAAGAATGGTTGGATAGAAAGATGGCAAACTTAAAGAGAAGAGGAATCCCACTAACTTTATATGAAAAGATGAAAGAAGAGGAAGAAATTGAAGATGAATCATCTAAGCAACAGCAAAGAAGTCAATGATAGACAAAAGGGTGAAAGCAGCAAGAAAAGAAAGAGTGGTGATAAAGCTTCGCTAACCAAAGACACAAAAGGGAAAGAAATACTAAGTCAAGAGCCTCCATCCAAGAAGAAAAAACCAAGCGCACCTTCATCAAAAGAATGTGTTATTTTGGCACAAGAGAAGATCATGCCAGCCAAGAATAAAGAAGCATATGAAGAGGTTGTGATAGAGTCAGAGGCTAGTATAAGCCAAAGTTTTAGTTACTCTCCCTTGAGTCAAAGAAAGCAAGAAAAAGAGTCTCCTCCACAAAGAGTGAAACATGA
Organism: Thuja plicata; assembly: GCA_018584345.1. Classification (NCBI taxonomy): domain Eukaryota; kingdom Viridiplantae; phylum Streptophyta; class Pinopsida; order Cupressales; family Cupressaceae; genus Thuja; species Thuja plicata. The sequence goes on along the minus strand of MU226980.1, from coordinate 2,104,852 downwards.
TGAAATGATTAATATTGTTGATACTCCGGAAGATAGTGAGGTTGGCATCCCAAACGAAGACATGATCATGGAACCAACGGGAAATCAAGATGAAGATCAAGGAAATGATGATCAAAAGAATGAAGATCAAGGTCAAGAAGAACCAAACAATGAGTTAAGAGAGTGCACAACACCTGCTTGATTGAGAGATATGCTAAAGAAAGAGGAAGTTGCAAACAAACAGTCAGTTGAGAATATTGAAAATATCTTAGAAAATATTAGGAAGGAAAAGGAAAAGAGGCCAATGAAAAGGCTTGCAAAGATCTTTAGAGATAGTTCAAGTGTTTGCACAGTTCAAATTATCATTCAAAGAAGTGACAAGGAAAGAACGGATATTTTTCCTCGGAATTATGATATCGCGGAGCATAATTTGGGAACCACCACAAAGAACCAAGAGTTTGAAGATGCCCATGGAACCATCCCAGTCTTAGAGAAAAGATTGGGCAGGGACGTTGAAAAGAAGCTGCAGTACAAGGAAGAAGCTTGACAGTTGAAAGAGTATATCAAACACTTGATGGATCGTATACAACAAAATGATCAAGCATTTGCCCCTCCCATCACACTTCCAAGAGAATCCATTGATAATTTAGAAGTCATGAAGATGGCACTTCAAGAGGCAAAGGCATTAGTTGAGGAAGTTTCCAAAGAAGCAGATATTTTCCTTTCTAAGTTCATGGAAAGTTACAAGATAATTACATCCATTTGAATGAGAACGCAAGCTTTCTATATGATTTGTGAAGAGTTTCAATTCATCAAGGAGAAAACCATCACACGATTGCAAGCAATGAGGGAATCTTCTAGGTTCATGTTGGAAAAGGGCAAGGTGATAAAAGCAAATGCGATGGATGTTATTATTCATCGGTTTTGAAATGGGATACTCTTGAGAAGGTTAGTGTGGTTGTCAATGGCTCAGTGAAACAATTTGAGCAATCTGAGAAGAAATTCTTGAAGTAGTTAGGATAACATTTTAGTTTAGTGAAAGCAAAGAAGAGAGATTTGGAAATCTTGAGAGAAAAGATGAAAGCTAACTATTTCAAGATAGTAACATCGTCAAGAGGAAATAGTTGAAACATGTCGCGTCATTCAATACATTCATAGTCAACTGTCGTGACAATGCACCTAATTGGGAAAATACTTTTGCCACATGTACTACTGAGATAGATGTTGTTGAATGGAAGGTCTAGAATGCACCAAGTGTCCCAATGGGAGACGTCAATGATATTGTCTCTAGGTTCGTTGAACTTGCTAAAAGAGAAAAAGCCAAAGCAAATAATCTTCTAAACAAAGATTTGATGTAAGCTCATGTCGCATTGAAATTTCTTATTGGTTCGTAGATAGTTGTTTCATTTTGATTGACTCGTTCTTTGGTGTCTTTTTGCTATTGGTTTCTACCTAACTCATTTTCTTGTTGGTTCGCAAAAGCTATGTAATTTTCTTATTGGCCCACAAGGTGGTGCTTTGATGTGATTGGGTTAGCATTTAATAATTGTTAGTAGTAGTTGTGGAAACCTAAAGTAGAGTTTAGACAGATTAATCTAGACCCTTGATTTCAACTTAATTGTGGTCATTCATTGTACTAGAGCTCTCTATATAAGACTTGATCTCCTCATTTGTAAAGGAGATTGTTGGAAACATTGTTGCCAATATACTGTCAGAATTGCTTTATATGCATTGTTGTCTTTACATGGTGAATACTTTTGAACGTTTTTAGAGTATTGCATGGTTTCCTACATTCCTCACTCAAGAATTTGCTTCAAGTGTTTAGTTTCAAATTTGCTTAAGTTGAAGTAAAGTTAGAATAGTTGAAGTAAAATAGTTGGGTAAATTAGATGATGAAATATTGTATTATTGTTGAGCATATGGTGAAACAAGTGTCCATACCTTTTGGTGTTTGTTGATTGCAAACAACATTGCAAGGTTAGCTCTAGGCCCAATTGCAAGAATTTCACTTCAATTGCTTGTTGATCATTGATTTGCATTTCTCATGACATTGATGAGCATTGGTAATTTGAACATCATACTTGCATCCTTTGAAGATTGTGCCCTCCTAAGCATAGTTGACTAGGCAAAGCTACGACTGATTCGTTCTCACCACAACATCAACATCGCCTTGCATTAGTAGAAATAGAAGTATAAGTAGTTTAGCTTTAAAAACCCATATCCTATTTGCACTTTATTCCATAGTCAGTTAGAAGTAGTTTGTGCACTCACATCGCCATATCATTCACAATTCAAGTCAAGAAGCATAAGCGAACCAGCATAAGTCCCCTAGTGATACCACCATATCACATCATTATAGCTGTGTGGAAGTCCACAACTAGAAGGAACCTTGGTGTTGTCTTATTTTATCACGCAATCCATAAAACATTGTTTAACATATGAGCTTCCTTGTTCAAGAGAGATGGAGATTTAGAGTTTCATTTGGAATACTAAGCATTTGATTCTGCATGTTGAAGTGGTCATAAAACTTGCATCAACACTAACTGATTGGGAGAAATTGATACCATCTGACTAATACACAACCTTTGATGTGACATTGAAGTGAATCAACTGGATAAGGGGGTTAAATTTTCATCAATGGGCCAAAATTTGCATTCCCTCCCTCTACTCCATCTTCCATTGTTTGCATACATATGGATGTCCTATATACAATGTGTCTAGAGACTTGCAACATCTATGCATACAAGCATAGTTTTATATCATCTAGGAGGAAAACCTCTTTCTTTCCATGATTTGGTGAACCATCAATAATTCCTTGAACTTTCTAAGATTTATTTGTTAAAACTCTTTACAAAGAAGATTTTGGTTGAGATATTCTAGACTTGAATGGTAAGGTGCCTTGATAGTCAAGTGCATGAAAATAGAGCAAGACCTAATACAATCAACTCCTTTTGCTTATCTTGCATTAGCTTGGAGGTAACATCCATGAGAAAAAGAGTTTATTCTTATTAGATTTTAGCTCAAAGTTGTTCCATTTGCAAAGAACTGAAAACTACAACCTTCTTGCAACTTTTTTTATAAATATTGTGAGACTTTTACATTGAATTTAAAAGTATGGTCCTAACCTAGTTGATTTCTATGGAGAAATATATATTTAATGTGCATATACAATGTGTCTAGAGACTTCCAAAATCTATACATATAAGCATAGTATTATAATCATTTGGGAGGAAAATCTCTTTCCATGATTTTATGAGCCATTAATCATTCCTAGAACTTCCTAAGATTTATTTGCTAAAATTCTTTATATAGAAGATTTTGGTTGAGACATTCTATACTTACCATTGTAAGGTAAGGTGTCTTGATAGTAAGGTGCATGAAAATAGAGCAAGATCTATACAATCAACTCCTTTTGCATATCTTGCATTAGCTTGGAGGTAGCATCTATGAGAAAAAGTGCTTAATCTTATTAGATTTTGGCTCAAAGTTGTTCCATCTGCACAGAGAGCTGAAACCTAGAACCTTATTGCAACTATGTTATGAATACTCTGAGACTTTTGCATTGAATTTAAAAGTATGGTCCTGCCATAATTGATTTCAATGGAGAAATCCATATCTGATTATCATAAAGGCAATTCAAAGTAATGATTTTGAAATGCGTTATCTAAAAGGCTAAATTGATAAACCAAAAAGCAGAAATATGCAGCAACATGACATCTTTCATTTGAAGGTAAAACTTCCTTTAATCAACAAAAAAATGGATAGTACTTGTATATGTAAAAAGATGTCATCAATTAAAAGCATACTCTGGCCTATCAAAACTAAAGAAAAACATATTTCTAGTGCTCCGCAGAGTTTCCTAACGGGGGGACGGGGTGACCAAGGGCTTAACGTTGGGTGGTGCCATAAATATAGTACTTGAAACTTTAGTTATAAAGAGATTTGTAAGGAATAAGTATAAGAACTGTAAATGAAACTTTATCACACTGTAATGTTCACAGTAATTAAAAACATGAAAATGGTTGCATTGAAATTTGAACATTAACAATGGAGAGCAGAGTTTCGGAACTTTGGGAGAAAAGTGCAAACCAAGAATAAAGTATAAGAATTGCAAATGAAACTTTGGCATAATGAGTGAAGTTTAAAGTTCTAAATTAATAAACATAAAAAACATGAAAATGATTACATAAACAATAAACAATAAGAATGGTGGAGGTTTGGGGTTACATAAGACCTCCAAAACCTAATGAACTTCATTATGAATGCCATTTTCAGAAAGTTTTCACCATTTTTTGCTTAAAGACGGAGTTTCAAGTGAGGGCTATGGGAGACTCCTAGGCATCCCCGAGACAATTAGAGGACTCCTGGGGTGTCCCGTTGTCCCAACCGCCCCTGCAGAATCCACGGCGGTGGCAGGTTGGCAGAAGGACGTGCCTGCCCTGTCCCCATCCCCATCCCCATCCCAAAAACAAAGGGGTGGGGGGAGCATCCCCGTGTTTCAATGCATATTGCATTAGATTAATGAACTGTCTAAAGAAACAAACATGGTGCTTGCACTTAATAATTGGCATGCAATTCATAAATGAACACAGCAGTGAATGAATCAGCTGAGTGTAAATTTGGCATCACTCGTAATATGTATATTTATATATACAAAAACTCAATATCATAAAGCACTTGATATCTGCATCTCAAGTGCCCATTACATGTTCTTAATATAAATGGAAACCCTCCACTGTAGAGGACTTGTGGACTCGCTAACCGCTTGGATAACAATTCAATTTCACATAAATTGACTTCAAAACTGCAATTAAATTAACAAGCTTACTTCCTTTTACCTTTTACCTTTTCCTTTGAATGGCCTTTTCCCACTTTTACTGCCCTTACCACTTTTGCCACCCTTGCCACTTCTACCCTTTCCGAACTTTTCTTTTTTACTAGAAGTAAGAATATGCTTTGTTTCTTTTCTTTGCCTTTGTTTCCGTACTTGCTCAACATTCCGAAGTTCGCTGCGGACATTGGCATTGGGAATTGATTTTTTATTCTTAAACCGTCCATTATTTCTGTATTTTCCTCCTCCTGCTAGATTATCTACACATACAAACAAAGATCCTTAGTGACTTTGGTAAGCAGTGTACTTGGTCCTATATTTTGAACAAGTTTGCACTCTTAATAAAAGTTCAGATTGTCATTAGTTCATATAAGAAAATAGAAGTGTGTCAATATTCGAACCATGACCCTGTCATTCTATCCTCATGTCCACAAGATCTTTTATAGTAAAGATATATTTGTACATACAGACAAACAATGCACTTAACACATAATTTATATCCAGAAGTTTGATGCCTGTTAACCACTCATAGGGAGATGAATACAGCAATTTCTGGTGAATTCTAAAATGCATCATTTTATACACAATTTCAAGTGTTCAAAATAATTGGTAAATGATCGAGGGAAGTTTGGAACTTTTGGAAATGTTTCTTGATATGAACACAGAAGCAATGTTGACATCTAAACTCAAGAAAGGAACACTATCCTAGCCAGTTGACTGTGCAAGAGTACCCTAGTCTGTCCCATGTATTTTATTGCAGATGTTTGCCTTCCGAATTCCAAGGACAGAAATTCAAATTGACTGTTACATTAAGACACTATACAGAAATATTTGGGAAAACATTTCCAAGCATTAAAATTTGCTTTAGCCAGGTACATGCAGCTGAAAACATGGAATTTTATTTAGTCTACCCGACTACATCATTAAACATAATAAAAAGCTAGAATAAGAAACTCTATCTGGTTTGCTCAATTACATTATGAAAATGCTAAGGCACACAACTCTAATATTACATTACCTGGGAGGGAAGAACATTATAAAGAAATTATTAAAAAAAAATTACCTGTACCACCTTCACTGTATTCCACATGACCATCATCCCCTTGTCCCTGAGCAGATATTTGCAGGTGTGAGCGCTCTTTCCACTTTTTGTATAGGCCACCCTTGCCAGGGTCTACTTTTGAACCACTTTCATTTTTTATCTGCAAAAATTGATCAATTTATCAGGAAAATAGAGTTTTCTGCATTTTAGAAATAAAAAGCTGCATCATTTAATATCATACACAAGCATATTGATTCAGAAATTATAAACTCTCCTCAGGTCCCAGCCCTGCTTGAGCTAAACCTGAGATATTGGAGCCCATTATGAATATATAGTTGTCTCAGATGACAGATGAACAAATATGACAGCCATGAGGTTACATAGAACACTTGCTTCTTTCCAAGTTCTGAACATCTTGTTTCAAATTTTAACATGTTCATTGTTTACCCACAACCCAATAGTATTTGGGATGAACATGAAAAATTTCTTTACAGATGGATAACAGATTTGCAAATAAGGCATTCAACTTGAAGACTGCATTAACCCTGATTGAGATGAGCATCACCTTATCTCCTGCAGGTTTTGATTAAAACATGAATAAACCATGGTTACCAGGAGAGGCTGGGGTACCATTAGCAGTACAGGGACAGGGATACCAATTAATTTAAGAAATATGAGTAAAGCAATAAGGAGATGGCCCTATATATATAAATGTAGTTACCAGAGATTGTAAATCAGGGACAGGTATGTGATCTGCATTCCTATAATGAGGTTTCCTGGCAACCATGAAATAAGGACATGCCTCCAGGCCGTGAGGAAAGCAGAAAACAGACAGAAATTTAACAAGCATCAGTGTTTTGGACATCTAAAGTGTAATGATTGCTATTACACAGTGGCATAGGAACCGCGCTGAAAATGGAGACAATGAAAAACAATTCCAAAGTAACACACTAAATACCAAGATTCCTTATATCGACTTCTTGGGAAGTAAATTGCAAAAGGACTTAATGTGCTTTAAAAGATTCAATTATAATGATAACATCTACCATATTTTTGAGATGGAAGAATCAAAGATTGAATATTTATTTTATCTTTGATTTCTTGACAACTACTACGACATATAAGCATTTAACCCAAATGAGTCAAATAAGATGATTCCTCAAACACTAATCTACTAAGAAAAGGTCAAGAAGTAGGCCAGAGCAACTATCCTGAGTCCTGACAATTATCTGGATTCAACACCCACTAAACATATAAGAGGCCACCTTAAGGCAGAACATGCAGGGTAGATCTCCATCGAAGGCAGAAACTTAGCCAAAATGGTTCCAGAGACTCATCATGCATCCTTCCAGCACAGGGTGGGGAAATTGACAAAATTAACCATAAGAACAAATATAATCCTCATGCAATAGATCATTTGTCCTAGTAATTAAAGCCAAAAAATAGGAATATTAGTCTACAAAAAAGTTTAAGGGTCAAAGGCATATACATATAAATATTAAAAACAATAGCACAAACCTTTCCTGAGGCTGTTACTCTCTCCCCACTGTTTAATTTGATATACTTTTTACCACGCTGCATCCAAAAAATATTCCAAAAACCAACTCGTTACAAAATAAACATTAAGAAAGATATAATATAATTTGCCTATCATATTCACAGCAGCAAAAACAATATACAGAATATACCAAAGACAGTTGAAAATCAAATAAACTGTTTAACTTTAAAAACAATTAGTAATAAAACAAAATCTTCTACCTTGTCCCAGTGATATAATGATTTCTGTTTTTGTAAACCAGCACTATCATCTGCAACAAGGTCAAGAACTGCTGCATCCATACTGCACCCAGCCAAAAGATTATTAATCATCTGAAGAAAAGTATTCCAAAAAAATCTACATATAGAAACTATGAATATAAACTGCTGAGAACATTACTTCAGCAATGCATCACACAACTAACTGCATTTGTATATATGAGAGTAAAGATTCCAGTGTATCCAGTATCCAAACGGTTATTATTTAACAGAATATTCTACAGGGAGACCAAAAAAGATTATTTAATGTTACCCTTGTTTTGTCTGCAACTAAGACACCTAACATGTATTACACTGTTATTGTCCAAAGAATAAGTTGCACAAAGGAATAACAGCGACCTAAAGATTGTGAACAGAAAGAAAACAATTTCAAGATTTAAAGACTTTAGAAAAGCAAGAACATATTAGAACAATAATTTAATGACTAAATTTAGGACTTCAGTAGGCAATACTTTGTGAGATTGCAGACCCCTTTTCCTTACATGATTCTGAAGACCCAACCAGCTATAACTTATTCCAAATTGAGTTTGACGTCTTGAATTAAAGATTTTTGATACGCACGTCTCATGTTAAATAAACTTACAAGATTTATTATGAAGGATCATGGATAAATTTGATGGTTTAACTCTATCCTGAAATTGTTATTCAATGATCAGTAGGTGAAAAAAGGAAGCTAGCTCATTGACAATAACTAAAAGGTAATATTCTCCAATCAACATAAAATTCAGAGTTTATAAGAACTTTGATGTAAGATAAATGCCCTTGATTCCTTTCCTGAACTCATAACAAAAGGAATTAATGAAAAACAGGCTGTCTAACTTAAGTACATCACACCAAAATATAGCTTTATTCCAAATTTGAAGGGCACAAGACATGGAAGGGACTGATTATAATAACTAAGGACCATGAAATTTAATTGATAAGTAACGAAAAAATTTTTGGGCATAACTTATATTAAGGTCGAAACTCCTGTTGAAGTGATCACTCAAGCGTGTTCATTTTCTTGATGGCGTGATCAGTAGATCTGTGAAGGACTCTCTACAACAAAGATGGTGTAAGCGTATGAAGTGCAATCTGGTTGAGAAGGCAGCTGATCCAAATCTGAATTCTTCCTTAAGTATTTCTTCGTGTGTTGAGAATCTTCTGAAGGGTAATCAATCCACAGAGATTAGAGTGCATGATCATTTCTGTGCCTGCGGTGCAGATAATGTATGTCGGACCACTGGTGTCGAAACTGCTGCTTTTGAACTATTTATATACTTTCAAATGCCTTTTATATCTTTAGAAAAATCAAGGGGGAGCAACAAAGTTTAGAGAGAGGGAGAGGCAAAGCTGCACCACAATGTGATTTTTCTGGTATGTTTTCCAAGCTTACAGATCCAATTGTTGTATCGGCAAGTCTTGTCTACATCATTGGTTTTCTGGTCATGTCGCCCCCTTATCTTGGGTTTGGAAAGAGTTTCCTTTGGGCTAAATCCTAAAAGGAATTTGCTACAGGTCTTGTGTGGATGAATTGAATTTGCAGAGTTCATTATATATCTGTCACCAGTAATTGAACTACGGGCACACTTTTTCTGGCAGTTAGCATCTGTAGCAGTAGCTTTGGTTGGATCTTAGTGCCACCTTTCCCTCTTCAGCTTCTCGAACAACTTTCCATCCAAGGGACACCTTGATCTCATTCAGTTCCTTCACATCTTGTTTAAGAATCTTGCAATTGAAGTAGTCAAGCATTAAGCCAAGAAGAAGAGTACATGTGCAGCGTTTGCAGCCTCTTATATGCCATGAATTGAAACCATTTGTGAGTCTGCATTGAAGCATATGCTTTTTCCTGTGTTATCGATTCATCATTCAAAGAATTCTAAAAAAGCATATCATCAAGGTGATTCACCATAATGAAGGTATCAGTCCCACTTTAGGAGGTGGCATACTACAAGTCCCATTTTTTATTCATTTATGTTTGCTTATTTTGAACGATAGAGCAAAGGTTGACATGAGCTACAGCCAAATCAATATTTAAATGTTTTCTATTTTTATTTTCTTGCCTTATAGTTGCTATAAAATCACGTCATCGGTCTCATTTACATCTGGTCCAAGAAATCTTTAGAATGAGCTATTGTGAGGTTGAGGAGTGTTTATTGTTCAACTCAGCTATATTCATAACAAATTAATTTTGTTCCTATATTATCCTCTCCTCTGTGGTGAAATATTGATTTGAGTGATGAGAAATAGGACAAAATAACTCACAAACACAATGGCAGGAAGTTCTCCCAAATTCCTTTTTCCAGACTCTTAGGTGGTACACAAGAATAACTATTCCACGTGGAAGACCAAACTCAAAAATCAGCTTCAGTTAAGGCAAGTTTGGGATGTGGTCAACGCCACCATGACACAACATAAAACTGATGTTGATGAGAAGAAGAAATTTGATCAAGCTGATAGAAAATCAAAATTGATCACCATGTTCAATGTATCTAACGAAGTTTAGCCTCATCCACAGTAAAAGATGCATTGGACAAGCTCACAATAGTGTATGAGGAAAATAATCAGAAGCAAATCTTGAATAGCAGAATCAACTACACAGTCTGAAGATGAGGAATGGAGAACAATTGGAGTCATTTCTCAAAAGGATTGTTGAGTTTAGAGCTTTGCTACAAGTGTTGGGAGAAACCATTGAAGATGCAATCTTGGTGCCTATTCTGACAACTTTGAATGTCATAGAACAAACACCCACTTTTAAGAAGTTGGTGAATCTACTTCAAAGATAGAGAGTCAATAAGTTAGGATCATGGTGAGGATGGTCATGCCATTACCACACGTCATAAAGGCAAGAATCCTCTGAAGCAGTTTGGTGGACCACCCAAATCTGGTAATTTATCCAAATCTCAGAAGAAGTGTCAAATATGTGACAGAATTGGACATGATTTGAAAAATTGTTACTAAAACTCTTTGGCCAAGCGATCATCCAACAAACTGCATCAAAAGAAGCCATTTCAAAGTGCCAATACATGACAGGAAAAGAAGAGCAACCAAAAACTACATCGCAATGTTGCTGAGGAACAAGACTCTCAAGAAGAAAAGGAATGTGTGTTTTCAGCCCAAACTTGAGAGGCCAATTCACAATCAAAATCTATTTGGTATGTTGACTTAAGTGCTACCAAGCACATGACTAGACAGAAGAAGTTTCTCATATTGAAACCCCATCATGGTAAAGTCTCTCTTGGAGATGATACCACCTATAACATCCAAGGTATTGGTGACATCTCTTCGCAATTTAGCATTCATCATTGCACGATCACTTAAGTTTTCTATGTGCCAGGACTAACCAACAATCTCCTATGAGTAAATCAGTTTCTTTATCACAACCTGAGAATTGAGTTTGATAACAAGGTATCTGTCATCTGCAATAAGGAAAAATTAAGAGATTGTTGCTAGTGCCTACGTAAATGGTATTGGTGACATCTCTTTGCAATTTCGAATTCATTTTTGCAGGCTCACTGAAGTTTTGTATGCGGCAGGATTAAACAAAAATCTCCTATGTGTTAATAAGTTTCTTGATCACAACTTGACAGTTGACTTTGATAAAAACCACAGTTAAGAGGTACATGTCATTGGCGATAAGTCTAAAAATCAAAAGATTGTTGCAAGTGCCTCAGAAACTGGTAAAATGATTAGGCTTCATACAAATGACAATAATCAAGCCTTAGCAACCAAGGATAATAAACTAGCTATGTTATGGCATCGTAGATTTGGTCATTGGAACACCAGTTATTTGCTTACACTTAGTAAGAAAAGCATAGTCAATGGGTTTCCCTCACTTGAGAGGTCGAGTGTTATTTGTTCTAGTTCTATTGCTGGAAAACAAAATCAAGCACCTGTCTACTCTAGTGAGCATCGTGCAAGCCAATCTTTGCAGCTAGTGATACTAATCTACGCAAGTCCATAGCACCTAGTCACAATGGATACAGGCACTCTCAACTTTTTGTTGATCAAAAAGGAAAATGTAGTTATATTGCTTCCAGAGAAAAGATTAAGTTTTTTCCTACTTCAAAGAGTTCCACACTCTTGTGGAGAACAATACGAATCATTGTATTCGTGTTTTCCACTCAGATCGAGGGGGGAGAATACACTAGCATAGAATACACCTACTTGAAAGAAAATGAAATTTGATGTCAATTGACTGCTGCATGCACACATGAGCAAAATGGAGTTGTTGAACAACAAAATTATGTCATCATGAGGACGGTATGTAGAATGTTAAAGGATTCTCAATTAGGACAAGCATATTGGGCTGACGTTGTGCATATGTGTAATGTCCCCTTTCAGAAATAGGATGGTATAATAAATAATAATAAAAAAATTAAAATATAAAAGTAAATAAATAAACAATAAATATAATATAAAAACAAGAGAATTAAGTTTAATGAAAGGTCAAGAGATATGCAATGAAGAGTTGTGACCCTCTCAAAAGAGATAAGGAGGAAGGAAGAAAGAGGGGAGCATGGGAATAGAATTAAACAAGGATTAATGTAAGAAGAAAGGAATGGAAAGGAAATAAGGAAGTTACTTTTTCAAAGGGCAACAATAATGAAGGGTTGTGACTCTATCGAAGGGTGATAAATATGAAAGGTCCTAACACTCTCAAAAGGTGGTTATTATGGAAGGTTGTGCCCATTGCAAAAGGGAATGGTACTTATATAAGGAAAGTTGGAGATGAGTAAGGGAAGTTGAAAAAGAGCAGTATCAATAAAAGAATATTATTCAGATTTCAAGAGCAGACTGTGAAGATGAATAAGAGCGGGTATTAAGGAAATAAAATAGAAGAACTCCATTTGATGAAAAGGATCCATCTAAGAGATTAATCTGATATGAGAAATCAGACTTCAGATAGATATATATATATATATATATATATATATATATATATATATACAGAGCTGTTGACATTACATCCATGAATAACAATAGAACTTAAGTATTTTATGCACTCAATCTGCCCATATGGCCATTATGGATAATGATGCATTGGACCTGCCTATATACAATCAATTCAGTTATATGCATTACTTATTGAGTGCAAGCAGGTTAATACTTAAACTACATGTTTGCATACATAAGTATGTTGACAGTCCTGCCTTTTGTGGGCCGAGAGGCGATTTAGTTAATCCAAAGGGGGGGAATTGGTCATAGTTGACATTCTGCTGCTTGTGGGATATGAGCAAGTTTGCCATAATATGAATATGATATGCTCTCCACCTTAGTTAGGCTGGGCAGTTTACTCACACCCTCTCAAGGTTCCTACCAGACTAAGTTATGATTCGCTATGAGATACTGAACTCCGATTTGGGACATTACAAAGAAGCTCCATTAATGAGATTAGTTATATCATATAATTGAGTTAATATTCCTAACCCTAGTGGGAAAGGTGTGTTTTATGGATTATGTTGGAATTGTATTTTTATGGCAAAACTAGGGTATTGGAAAAAGGGAGACATTACAAATGGTATTAGACCATTGTTCCTGCCAGCCTGAGAGACAGACTGTGGTTAATACAATTTAGTCAAAGAGCTTTAAGGGCTCTAGACAGAGAAAAGAAGAAAATTACAATACATCAAAGGTTAGCTCTCAATTCCACAAACTCTGTAAAATGGAGAACCAAATAAAATAGTATGTTTTTGACATAAAATTTCTGAAAGATATGGACTTGTCAACCTTAAAAGGATTCAATTCGATATTGAAGCACTTGGTTGAAAATTGGATTCGAAAATTGGATTCTAAGACGCAAGAACATGAAGTAAATTTACTGATCACAGAGATAGTCATATCCCTAGACCAGTGTAAAAGTTTGTAGAAACAATTTATTTGGAATGCTATGAAGAAATATTCCATTAACATATAACAATGATGTGTCTCTTTGCAATAACAAACAAGATATAGGATAGAAAATATAACTCCTGTGAAAGAGGCAAAGGTAAAGAGAAATGCAGTCCACTAAAAATCATGAATGAATACAACACCTCCTTATAATAAAACAGCTTTGTTGGCGGCCAGGAATATTTTCATTTAAAACATGTTCATTTTGAATAGAAAATATAATGTCGGTAACTCATGTAAAGACTCAACTCCAAATGTTCATATGAAGAGTGAAAGACATCATAAAATTCTCTGGCAAAAATATTTGAAAGAAATGGCAAAGCATCCATGAAGTAGGTTTGATGCAAATTGACCTAGTCAATATTCTCTGACTAATCTATCTCATTAGATTGCCAACTTTAGCGGCAAATCAAAATATTAATAGAATTATAATAATTAAGCTTGAGGGTTATGTCAAGAAGGACCCCCCTTAATACGAAATGATGTTGAGCCCGTTTTTGTCTGTAAAAGAAATGAGAATCATGGCCATGGCCTAGCAACAAGAAAGGAATTTTCATCAGTGTGGGCAAAGAAAGAGAGCAAATGAGAAGTACAAACCCATTATGCCATTATGCCATCCTCTTGAACAAATTAGAAACAAGAAAAACATCATCCCAAGAAGCTGGGGCTTAACAGTAGCTTTGAAAATAAGTAAAGACACTAAGGACACTCCACTGACCTAAAGAATGAGAGCATAAATCCTTGCTCTAATGAGGCAAAAGGAAAAAAATGCAGAATACAGTACGTTTGCAACACAAAAATAGTATTTGGAAGGTTTCAACTTTCCCTACTATTGCTAAAGTCTTAATTGAATAGATTAAAATACGGCAGATATATCACCGATAAGTAAACTTATTGCGATAAGTTGGAGATCGCGATAAAACATGTAAATTTATGGCGGAGTACTTATCGCCGAAAAGAACATGAACTTATCGCCAAAATATCTGCCACAGTCTGCTACTAGGGACTGACGGCCCAAAGAGCAGTTATTTCACATTTTCTTGTTTGCAAATTGGTGTTTGGGAGAGGAAAAACGGGTTTGAAGGAGAAAAAATGTGATTTGCAGCGTTTTAGAGCAATTTGCAAAAAAATGCATTTCAAATTAAATTTAAGCAATTTTTTTAGTTCCCGATATTTTTGCCGATAAGTTGCCGGTTTATCTCCGATATTTTCCCGATATTTTTTTTTGCCCTTGGCGATAAGTTGCCGATAACAATATTTTGAACTATGGTTAATGCAGTTTGTCAAATTTAGTAAATGAGAAATTCAAAAACTGAAAACTAGAAAAAGCAGCAGCAGAAATAATAATAACCACAGCATACACGACAATTATGAGTGCTAAATTTATATAAGACTTAGCAGCTTGAGTGGAGGAAGACATTTCAGTATTTTACGGATTGGTACCAAAAAATGATAATTTAAAAAAATGAACTTCTAAAGTTATGCCGCTTGTGGGATAAGAAGCCAGATAGATTACCCCAAGAGATGGATATGGTCCTAGTTGGATGTTCCTGCCTCTTGTGGGCTAAGAGACAAATTGAATAACCCAAAAGATGGAATTGGTCCTGGTTGGGCGTTCCTGCCTCTTGTGGGCTGATTGACGAATTGATTACCCCAAGAGATGGATCTGGTCTTGGTTGAACATTCCTACCTCTTGTGGGCTGTGATGAATTGATTACCACAAGAGATGGATCTAGTCCTGGTTGGATCTTCCTGCCTCTTGTGGGCTAAGTGATGAATAAACTATCCCAAGAGATGGATCTGGTCTTGGTTGAATGTTCCTCCCTCTTATGGGCTAAGTGATGAATTTATTAACCTAAGTAATGAATTGATTACACCAAGAGATGGCTCTGGTCTTGGTTGGATGTTCCTACCTCTTGTGGACCAAATGATAAATTATTTACCCCAAGGGATGGAACTGGTCATACTTGGACATTCCTGCCTTTTGTGGACCAAGTGAACTATGTCTTCATACATTCACACGTATGCTTTGTGTCTCCATACATTCATGTGTATGCTTCATGTTTTCAAGTGTATGTTCCATGTTTGGTTCTATTTTTTGGTTGATCTAGAATAAGAAAATAACTAGAGTAAACCCAAAAGATGTATTCAAGCCCACAAGTGTTAGTCATGCTATTGGCAAACATTGGTCAATCCAAATCAGTTTTCATGTTATTACAAGATGACCATGTTCCTTCTCTCAGAGTGATGAGAAATAACTTGTCTTAAACTTACAAACCTTGAAAATTCTAAATGCCTCAGTTAAATCTGAGTTGTGCAACAAAAGATAGTCGCATTGAAGGATTTGGATAAAATTGGCATTGTTTGAGGACAACCAATTTTGGGAAGGATGGACTATAATGTCCCTTTCCAGAAAAGGGATTTAATAATAAGTAATAATAAAATTAAAATTAAAAAATAAATATTATATAATATAATTAAAAGTTAATTAAGTTTAATGAAAGGTCGAGATATGCAATGAAGAGCTGTGACTCTCTCAAAAGAGATAAGGAGGAAGGAAGAAAGAGATGACCATGGGAATAGAATTAAACAAGGATGAATGTAAGAAGAAAGGAATGAGAAGGAAATAATGAAGTGACTCTTTCAAAGAGCAGCAATGATGAAGGGTTACGACTCTTTCAAAGGGTAATAATTACAAAAGGTTGTGACTCTCTCAAAAGGGGGTCATTATGAAAGGTTGTGATTGCAAAAGGGAATGGTATTTATGTAAGGAAAGTTGGAGATGAGTAAGGGGAGTTGAAAAAGAGCAGCAGCAATAAAAGAATATTATTCGCATTTTAAGAACATACTGTGAAGATAAATAAGAGCGGGCATTAAAAAAAATTAGAAAATAAAATAGACGAACTCCATTTGAGGAAGGGGATCGATCCAATAGATTAATCTGATATGAGAAATCAGACTTCAGATATATATACAGCTGTTGACATTGCATCCAAGAATCAGTATGGAACTTAACTCTTTTTTGCAATCAATCTGCCTATGTGCAGGATTAGATAATAATGCACTTGATCTGCCCAAATGGCCACTATTGATAATGATACATTTGACCTACCTATATACAATCAATTCTGTTATATGCATTACTAGTTATTGAGTGCAATAGGGTTGATACTTAAACTATGTGTTTACATATATGAGTGTTTTTATTTAGTAATCAATCACAAATGAGTTGGAGGAAATAAGAAAAGGAGATGCAGTTTACTGACTCCCTTGGACTAAGTACGCCACCCCAAGAGCAGGAATTTGGTCATAGTTGGTATTCCTGCCTCTTGTGGGCCAAGAGGCGATTTGGTTGATCCAAGGGGGAATTGGTCGTAGTTGACATCCCTGCCACTTGTGGTATACCCCAAGGGGGGGAACAGGTCCATCAATGGATGTTGCTACCATTTGTGGGATGTGGGCAAGTTTGCCCTAATATGAATATGACGTGCACTAGGGCTTAGTTAGGCTAGGCAGTTTACTCATGCCTTCTCAAGGTTCCAACCAGACTAAGTTATGACTGGTTATGAGATAGTAAACTCCAATTTGGAACATTACAGAGAAACTCCATTAATGAGATTAGTTATATCATATGATTGAGTCAATGTTCCTAACACCAGTGGAAAGATATAATTTATGGATTATGTTGGAATTTTAATTTTAAGGCAAAATCTAGGGCATTGGAAAAAGGTGACCTTACCAATAGTATTAGAGCATTGTTCCTGCCAACCTGAGGAACAGACTGCGGTAAATGCAACTTAGTCAAAGAGCTTTAAGGGCACTAGAAAGAGAAGATGAAAATTACAGTACATCAAAGGCGAGCTCTCAATTCCACAAACTTTGTAAAATGGAGAGCCAATTGAAAAAGTATGTTTTTGAAATAACATTTCTGAAAGAAATGGACTTGCCAACCTTAAACGGATTCAATTGGGCATTCAAGCACTCGGTTGAAAATTAGATTCTAAGAACAACGAACGTGAAGTAAATTTACTGATCACTGAGATAGTCATATCCCTAGACCAGTGTAAAAGTTTGTAAGAACAATTTATTTGGTATGCTATGAAAAAAAATTCCCATAACATGTAACAATGATGTGTCTCTTTGCAATAACGAACAAGATCTGGGATAGAAAAAATAAATCCTGTGAAAGAGGCAAAGGTAAAGACAAATGTAATCCACTAAAAATCAGGAATGAATACAACAACCTCCTTATAATCAAACAGCTTTGTTGGAGGCCAGAAATATTTTGTTTCAAAACATGTGTGTTTGGGGTAGAAAACGGAATGTTGGTAACTCATAAAGACTCAAACCCAGATGTTCATATAAAGAGTGAAAGATCATAAAATTCTACAGAAAAAGTATGCGAAAGAAATAGTAAAGGATCTATGAAGTAGGTCTGGTGAAAATTGACCTAGTCAATATTCTCTGACTAATCTATATCATAAGATTGTTAACTTGAGGGGCAAATGAAAAAAGTAATAGAATTATAACGATTAAGCTGGAGGGTTATGTCAAGAAGGACCCCCCTTAATACAAAATGATGTTAAGCCCCTTTTTGTCTGCAAAAAAAAACAGAATCATGGCCTAGCAAAAAGAAAGGAATCTTCATCAGTGTGGGTAAAAGAAAGAGAGCAAATGGTATGTAGGAACCCTTATCCCATATTCTTGAACAAATTAGAAACGAAAAAAACATCATCCCAAGAAGCTGGGGCTTAACAATAGCTTTGAGAATAAGGAAAGGCACTAAGGACACTCCACTAGACTCAAAAATGAGAGCGTAAATCCTTGCTCCAATGAGGCGAAAGGAAAAAAAAATGTGGAATTGCAGTATGTTTGCAAAACCAAAAATAGTACTTGGAAGCTTTCCCCGATACTGTTAATGCAGTTTGTCAAATTTAGTGAGTGAGAAGTTTCAGAAATTAAAAATTAGAAACAACAGAAGCAAAAATAATAATAATCGCAGAATACAAGACAACTATGAATGCTAAATTATATAAGGCTTAGCAGTTCCAATGGAGGAAGCCATTTTAGCAGTTTACAGATTGGTACCAAAAAAATGACATTGAAAATTGAACTTGTAAATTTATGCCGCATGTGGGATAAGAAGCAAGATAGATTACACCAAGAAATGGATCTGGTAGTAGTTGGACGTTCCTGCCTCCTGTGGGCTAAGAGACAAATTGAATACCCCAAGAGATGGATTTGGTCCTGGTTGGGCATTCCTGCCTCTTGTGGGCTAAGTGATGAATTTGTTACCCCAAGACATGGATCTGATCTTGGTTGAACGGTCCTGCCTCTTGTGGGTTAAGTGAGAAATTGATTACCCCAAGAGATGGATTTGGTCTTGGTTGGACGTTCCTGCCTCTTGTGTGCTAAGTGATGAATTGATTACCCAAGAAATGGATTTGTTACTGGTTGGACGTTCCTGCCTCTTGTGAGTTAAGTGGTGAATTGATTACCCTAAGAGATGGATTTGGTCCTAGTTGGAGGTCCCTCCCTCTTGTGGGCTAAGTGATGAATTGATTACCCCAAGAGAAGGATCTGGTCCTAGTTGGACATTCCTGCCTCTTGTTGGCTAAATGATAAATTGATTACACCAAGAGATGGTTCTAGTCTTGGTTGGATGTTCTTGCCTCTTGTGCACCAAATGATAAATTGATTACCCCGAGCAATGGAACTGGTTATATTTGGGCGTTCCTACCTCTTGTGGACCAAGTGAACTATGTACTCATACATTCATGTGTATACTATGTATGCTTCGTGTCTTCATACAATCATGCGTATGCTTCGTGTCTTCATATATTCATGTGTACACTTTGTGTTTTCAAGTGTATGCTCCATGTTTGAATCTTGTTTTTGGTTGATCTAGAATAATAGAATAACTAGACTGAACCAAAAAGACGTGAATTTATTCGAGGCCATATGTTCGAGTTATGATATTGGAAAACATTGGTCAATCCAAATCAGATTTGATGCTATTACAAGATGACCTTACTCCTCTCAGAGTGATGACAGAAAACTTGTCTTAAAATTGCAAACCTTGCAAATTCTCATGCCTTGGTTAAATCAGAGTTGTGCAGCAGAAGCTACGCGTATTGAAGGATTTGGACAAAATTGGCTTTACTTCAGGACAAGCAATTTTGGGAAGGGTGGATTTAATAATAAAATTAAAATATAAAAAATAAATATATATATATATAATATAATATAATTACCTAAGTTTAATGAAAGGTCCAGAGATATGCAATGAATAGTTTTGACTCAAACAACATAAGATATAAAAGGGAGGAGAATTCATTTGAAAGTAGATAAGGAAGAAGGAAGAAAGAGGGAAGCATAGGAATCAAACAAGTATTTATGTAAGAAAAAAGGAATGGGAGGGATAAAAGGAAGTCGGTCTTTCAAAGGGTGGCAATGATGAAGGATTGCAACTCTTTCTAAGGGTGATAATTATTAAGGTTGTGACTCTCTCAAAAGGGCTTTATTATGAAAGGTTGTGAACATTAAAAAAGGGAATGGAAAGTTGGAGATGAGGAAGGGAAGTTGAAAAGGAGCAGCAGCAGTAAAAGAAAACTATTCAGATTTTAAGAGCAGACTGAAGATGAATAAGAGCAGGCATTAAGGAAATAAAATAGAAGAACTCCATTTGATGAAGGGGATCAATCTAATAGATTAATTTGATATGAGAAATCAAACTTCAGATATATACACAGCTGTTGACATTGCATCCATGAATCAGTATGGAACTTAAGTATCTTATGCATTCAATCTGCCTATGTGCAATAATAGATGGTAATGCACTCAATCTGCCCACATGGCCATTATGACAACGATCAGTGTTACCCGGGGATGCATTTCCGGAATAATTTGACCCGTCCCAGAAACGGGGACGTCCCAGAAACTCGGAAACCCATCCCCTGGCTGTCCCATAAAATTAATTTAAATAATGTTTAAGTTTTGATAATTTGTTTGACTTCAACTCTCATATGAACTCTCAATTTGAATTATTTAACACAAACATTATATGTTAAGGTTCTATAATGTATATAAGCATGCTCTATCCATGTTTTCACGTGAAAATTTAAAATTTTTCTATATATTTTAAATTTTCCTTATCTTTTATATAGTTGTCCCCACAATCGTCCTCTGCCATCCCTTGCCCCAGGAAAAAAAATCTGCCCCAGAAACTCATATCCACGTCCCCCATCCCAGAAACCTAGGGTAACATAGATAACAATGCATTTGACCTGTCTATACAACCAATTTTGTTATATGCATTACAAGTTATTGAGAGCAAGAGGGTTAATACTTAAACTATGTGTTTACATATATGAGTGT
This sequence comes from Thuja plicata, assembly GCA_018584345.1. Lineage (NCBI taxonomy): Eukaryota > Viridiplantae > Streptophyta > Pinopsida > Cupressales > Cupressaceae > Thuja > Thuja plicata. The sequence continues at coordinate 2,083,937 of MU226980.1, read as the reverse complement.
GTTTATTCCATAATCAATCACATATTAGTAGGAGGAAATAAGATAGGGCGATGTGGTTTACTAGCCCCCCCTCCGACTAAGTTTTATATAATTGTCCCCACTATTGTCCTCTGTTGTCCCCTGCCCCAAGAAAAAAAAATCTGTCCCAGAAACCCAGGGTAACATTGATAACGATGCATTTGACATATCTATACAACCAATTTTGTTATATGTATTAAAGTTATTGAGAGCAAGGGGGTTAATACTTAAACTATGTGTTTACATATATTAGTGTGTTTATCCCGCAATCAATCACATATTAGTAGGAGGAAATAAGATAGGGAGATGCAGTTTACCAGCCCCCCTAGACTAAGTACACCACCGCAAGAGGGGGAATTTGGTCATAGTTGACATTCCTACCTCTTGTGGGCCGAGAGGCAATTTGGTTGATCCAACGGAGGAATTGGCCGTAGTTGACATTCCTGCCACTTGTGGTTTACCCCAACTGGGGAACTAGTCCATCGTTGGATGTTCCCGCCACTTGTGGGATGTGGGCAAGTTTGCCATAATATGAATATAATGTGTTCTTGGGCTTAGTTACGCTAGGCAATTTACTCGCACCCTCTCGAGGTTCCTACCAGACTACTATGTTAGGATTGGTTACGACTTGGGACATTACAAAGGACATTAATGAGATTAATTATATCATATGATGAGTTAATGTTCCTAACCACAGTGGGAAAGATAAGTTTAATGGATTATGTTGGAACTATAATTTTAGGGCAAGAACTAGGGCATTGGAAAAAGGGGACATTACCTACCACAGCACTTGATAGCATCACACTAAAAGCCTAGGCAAGTGTAAAACCCTCTATCTCTCATCTTCGAGTATTTGGATGCACAACATACATGCACATTTCTAAGAAACAAAGAAAGAAGCATATAACTTAATGCATTTAATGAATAATAGTCCAGCAGGTCACTATGTGAGCCTTGTTAAAAGATGGTAATGTAAGAACTTCAATCAGATAAACTCAGAAGTTTATAGAATAAATCTACTAATTCTAAGCAGCAAATACTATAAAGCCTGTTCTGGTGAAATTGTGTACCTGTTGGATGCAAATTCCTGACTGCCTCTGACTAACAAGCCGGCTTCTGAATGCTGGAAATTTTAAAAACCCAAAGGTATTTTGAGCTTAAGCATTACATATCATTCCCAGTAAAACACACTAAACATTTACTTTGCACAAAAACTCAATTATGACCCATTGCACAAACAATTGTAAATAGTAAATACCAGAGAAGCATGGGTTCAAGGACAACATACTTGATTTGAAGGAACGGGATTTATATAGTACTCCTGATCCCTAAAACTCTTTGCAATGAATGTTTTATGATCTGAGTCATAACAATAAGTTAGGCTAGCATAATTAATAGTCGTGTATGTAACAAAAACAGATAGCCATGATTTATATCAAAAACAAATGTCGAAGTCAATTTTAGTTATTCATATATAAGACATTCATCATTTATTTTATGTAGCCACATTACAGCTGAATTGAGAATTCACACAAGAGTCCCACACAAATAAGAAAATATACAAATATTGGGAATCCATTATATAAAACAAAATGGGCATCCACCATATTCATTGTTTAAGCATATTATGAAACATTAGAGCTGAATTAAGAAATCACCTGAATCAACATACAAATTAACAACATTTCAATGACTGATTATTTGTGTTTACAAAACTAATGTGTCCATACAGTCTTTGTGGCCATTAGATCAACCTCTTTAAACTAGAACTTGACTGTACTTGAAAATCAAAAAGTACTATTTGATATTCATTTAAAGACCATGGAAGTGTCTTACCAAGCATGTATATCGTGATAGAATTAGAGACTGATACCAGAAACCAGATTGAATTATAAGCTTGGTTGGGTCAAAACATTTCTCTTCTCAGCTGCTTTTAATGAATACAATCAGCTTTCAATATTAGATAATAAATTATTTTTCGGTCTTATTCTGGGGGGAATATCTATTTCAATCTAAGTACTCTACCAAATAAGATAACGACATTTTCTACAATATAAGCAGTAATGCTTATCATTGGTCATGATTCAAAAATATTTATATGTGCTAATACACATATCTTAAATAAACTGGTGTGGTCTTAGTCAATTGCTACCTATAAGGAAGTCGGCATGTTAGTGGATCTATTAGACTGACTCTTCTAAAAATATTTTCTGAAGACCTGCAATGGCAAAAGCTCACTCCCAGCTTAGAGATCATGCAGAAAACTTTCAAGCCCATTACATGTATATTATCCTACTTAAATATTGATATTTGAGAAATTTGAATTCCGTTCTGCTACATAGGGATCCATAACATGATAATTCTGAACTTCGAGATTATCACATGAATAAATTCAAAAACAATTCTATAGTAATGGATTGGGTTCTAAATTTAATTGACATGGAATATGCTCTATTCTTAGTCAATAATAAAAAAAATTGTCATAAAAATATTGCTACAACTTACCTTTCATGTTTTTTTTCTTAAATTGCATTCTTTGCAAGCTGGACAATAGGGAACGGCTAGCCATCCCTTCCCATACCCTTTTGTCCCTGTGGCAAACCCAGGACATTTCACAAAAATATCTTAATAGGAGATGGCCCAAGGGATGTTTTTGTAGAACACAATTACACTACTAAGAGGGGGGGGGTGAATTAGTAGTGTACAAATCTTTAGTATACTTCAACTTTATTCCAAGTTAATTTGCTTAAAGCATTAGATAAAACATTTTCACAATTTAAACAAATCAAGAGAAAAGCCACACAATATAAGACACAACAATATGACGTGGAAACCCGATGTGGGAAAAACCACGGTGAGAAATGCTGCTAGGATCTACCGTCCTAATCCAGCCTCACTATCTTCGAACCAAGTACAAATTTAAGGGCTTCAACCCTATGGAGCAACAACCCCACTCTTAAGAGCTTCAACTCTTTTACTTTAGAAGCACCAACTTACATAAGATTTGAACACCAATTCAATCATTACAAAACAACAGTGTACCCCGGGGACGCATCCCGCCCCCCCAAAATCCCCAACGTTCCCGAGATGGGGACGCACCCAGGACAGGGGGACGTCGTTCCCGTGTTTCCAGCAAAGCCACCCATTGGTCGCCATTTCGTCGGGGACGCGGGGACGGGGGACGCAAAAGAGTCTCCGATGGAGAACGGGGACGCAAAAACGTCCCTCGACCCCAAAAGAGGAAGCACGGGCATCCCCCGTCAAAGCACACAAAAAAGGTAATTTAAAAAAAAAAACACAACATTATAATATTGTTTAGTTGGTCGTTTTTCAACCCTAGGCCATGTGGGGCCTACGTCTTGTGCTAAAATCATAGAAAACCATATGGGGCTTCATTTGCATTCATTTTATGGTTTTTTTGTGTTTGCAACAGCAACAAGAAGAAGAGTGAAGAGCTCATAAAAGTGTTTGTAAGAGTGAAAAGAGTGATTGCAAACCAAAGAGGAGTGACAAGGAGCAAGAAGATGAGGAGGAAGATACTTCACCTTGTTCAAAAGATTTTTCAAGCAAAAGGTAGGGTTTCTCACTATTTTTTTATTTTATTTTCTGATTTTCAAATGAATGCATTGTTCATTGTTTTGAGTTTTACTTTTATATTTCTCGTTGTTTCATTTTGATATAGTTATTTGAGTTTCATTTCTAGATTGAAGTAGATTCTTGTTGTTTCATTTCTAAATTCTTGTTGCTTAAATTTTAATTTAAAATTTTGTTGTTTTAAAGAAAGATATAGGCTGAAAGCTGAAAGTTTGAAACCATGTTGATGTATTTATTGATTTTGTTTTCATTTGGTGAAATGCAGTGTGAAAATGAGCTCCCACGGTCATGAAACAAGTCAAAGTGCTGATGAGATGGAATTGGAAACTCATTCTCATAGTGATAGTAGCCAAGAAGATTATGAACCTGAGCATGATGATGACACCAATGTGGGGGATGAGCATGAGCAAACTGAATCTCAATCCACAGATAAT
>MU226980.1:2069748-2079796 GCA_018584345.1 Thuja plicata | reverse complement strand
GGTGGTGGCACAAGAAAGTGGAAATGCAACATTTGTGGTACAGATTGGTTTGGTAGCATCACTAGAGTGAATGCACACTTCCTCTTTTGGACAGGAAAAGGTGTGGGAGCATGTGAGTTTTTGAAGCCCACTAAAAATTTGCATTATAGAATTGAATTCAACAATCTTTGGGGTATTCCAGATGACTTGGGAATTGCAATGCCTACTACCTTATCTGGTAGGCAACAGATTCAGAGTATTCAGCAGTCACATGAGCAGCAATTACAAAGGAGTCCACGTATTCCTACTCCTAGATTGCAACCGAGAGCAACATCATTCATAGGGGCAGCCTCGGGACCTTCTTCTACTTTTAGTGTTGTGGCTGAAGCACAACCCAACAAGGGGAAACGAAAAGTGACAGCTGAAAGTAACTCCATAGCAGATTTATTTAATGTGCGCTTGAAAGAGGAGATAAAGGAATACATTGGTAGATTCTTTTTTTCCAATGGCATACCACTTCATGTAGCTCGATCTCATTATAAGGACATGATGCAGTTGGTTGCGAAGGGGGGAGGACCATCATTTGTGCCACCAGGTGAGCACAAATTGAGGACCACAATCTTGGATAAAGAGTATGCCAAGATCAGTACAACGATGGAGACCATGAGGGAGTGTTGGGAGGAGTTTGGATGCAGCATTATCATGGATGGGTGGACGAACATTAAGAACTGTCCACTCATCAATATCATAGTTACATGCTCAGAGGGCCCATTCTTTCTCAGGGTAATTGATTGTTCAGGGCATCAAAAGGATGTTTTTCAGTTTGACATCCTTTGGACAGCTATTGAGGAGATTGGGCCACAAAATGTGGTCCAAGTAGTGACAGATGCAACACACCGATTAAGGATGATGAGGTGATTCATATCATGCTACTCATTGTAATCATCTTTATGTCTTATACATCTTTTCATAACTAGCATCTTTTGTTTGCCAATAATTTGAATTTTAAAAATTTTAATTTTTTCAAGTGAAGGGTTCTTCAGGTGCTTTGATAGGATGTATGACTCTGAGACTGCTGGGATAATTTGCATTGATTGGACCAAATTTGCTACTCTTAAGGGTAATAATGTTGTGGCAAAGGCAGACATAAAAACTATGGCACAGCAGGATCCACTTTTGTGGTGGACTTGTCATGGACCAAAATCAATGACTACCACACTAGCCATTCGTTTCTTGTCTCAGGTTTCTAGTTCTTCAGCTTCTAAGAGGAACTGGTCTACATATAGCTTCATCCACTCTCTGAAGAGGAACAGACTTACCTCTCAGAGAGCAGAGAAGCTAGTGGCTGTACATAGTGCCTTGCGTATCACTGACAGCAGGACACATGTGTACAAGGAGATCCCAGCAGCACGATGGGATGTAGAGCCAGAGGAGCCATCACAGATAAATGAGGATGAGGATGCTTCAGATGCAGGGCTGGTTGGTGTTCCTTTCACGGCTCTTGACCTTGGAGAGTCTGATAGTTCCGATGATGACGAGTTTGCCGACCTCCCGAGGGATGATTAGAGGCCTCCTTCACTACATTTTGCGCCTTCGCATTTTGATTTTGTAGCTTGTTCTTGTTTTGATATTCATATCATGCTACTCAATGTAATCATCTTTATGATTACATTAATAGATACTCTTAACTTTGATACTCGTAGAACTCTTCCATTTGCTGATTCGACTATTTATAATTATAATTCTATTGTTCAAACTTCAAACTTCAATGTTCAATGTTATTGTTCCATGTTCAAACTTCAATGCAATGTCTTAGACTCTTATATTGTTATACATTTTTTCATAACTAGCATTTTAAGTACCACATGTATAGTATATAGTATATACACCCCCCCCCCCCCCCGCCCCCGTAGTCCCCAAATTGAGGCCCCTCTGTCCCCCCTGCCCGGAAACCTGTCCCCCCGTCCCCCAAGGCAGTGTAACTATGCAAAACAACCATTAGAATCACAGCATGATAAGTACTACGTGCTGGTGAGATCAATACAGTTCTGAAAAATACTGATATATCCAGTAATAACTTTGTAAAAGCAATTGTCAATTAAGACCCTGTAAAAACATTACAATCTGATAATAAAATGAACAGTACGGTCTAAGATCTTCCCAGAAATCTGTATTTGAACAGGTGTTTAACTTGACATAAAATTCTGTTTACTTTCTGCAAAAATCTGACTGTGTAACGACTGTATCAATTCTGTATAAATCTAGAGTCAATTCAGAATTCAAACTCAGTGAAAATAAAAGTTATTCAAATATGGAAGTAACACTTTTATACCAGATTGATTTTCAGTCTGTTGACTGCAACCTCCTCTCTGAGATGACACACTGCTTGTATATCAGACAAAAGCTTTTTATTTTTCTGTATCATAATTATACTAATTGCAACATCCTCCCATACTTCTTTTATATTTATATATTCTGCTCTGCACTTTATAATAACTCTTTCTATATCACCCCAAACACATGAAGTTGTATCTTTTTATATTTCCACACCACCAATTGTCTTATTCAAAATATCTCATATAGAAAGAAGTGAAGAGGTGTAAGTTGAAGTTGGTTCCAACTACATTTGTCAAGTATGGGAACCAATATATTACAAACTAACAACAATCGAAAGCGGTATGTCTTATATCGTTGTTAAACAGTTTGTCTTATTCAGTTAGAAGACAAAACGGTGTCCTCTCCAAAAACTTCGTATTTGTTAAAATCTTCGCACAATTTCGATTGTGAAAACATCTCTTCTCCTAACGGCACGTCAGTCGTCTCCCGATATCTTCTACACATATGCTCAATGAAATAAGTATCATCAGTCATGTTGTCGACAACCGATAATCTCCAACATAAAACTATAGAACAGGACCTGGCGACAATTTTGTCTTTATTTGATTTTGACCTCCTTGGCTGCAATGTATCAGTTCCTCCTTGGTTGCCTGTGTGCCGAGTCATCAAAGATTTGTCTTATTATGCTGTCAAAACAGATTTAGTCTTATTTCATCTGGCACTTCTCCTTCCACAGAGATTAAATAACTCCATCAATACTATTGTGCCAGGAATGTGAAACAACCGTGCTTTGACATCAATGACTATTTATCTCAACAGTTTTCTACCTATCCACAACTCCTCGAAACATCATGGTGCAGAGACAGTTGAAATCTCACTTTTCTTCAAAAAAAATGTGAGATCCCTTGTTATTTCATCTCTGATTAAGAAGTATCTTTAGCTTGATATTTTACCTCTTCCATTTGTGTTTCTTCTTGTAGGTCATCTGGTTCTTTGACTTCAGATCTATGATCATATTTGCAACATTGGGCAGATGCATTTATTTGCAATATTGGGCAGATGCATTCAAACGATAAGGTACTATTCTTGGTCATCAAGAACAAAGACAATACTGCTCTACATGGAATAGAATAATCCAAATCTTGGATCATTGATTCTAGCTGCTCAAATTACATGACCAGAGACGGAGAAGTATTTGTCCATCTAGAAAACTATGACAGAGGGTCAGATTCAAATTGCTAACAAATGCTCAGCACCTATTTGTGGTAAGGGGACTTTCAATTCATAATAAGCATAAAGCTATTGATGTTTATTACGTAAAAGGATTGAAGCAGAGCCTTTTAATTGTTAGTCAACTATGTAACAAGGGTTTTCAAGTCAGTTTTCTTGGAGGAAGTCTGAGAACAAAAATGAGTCTAGGAAACTTATTGCAGAAGGAATAAGAAATGGAAATATTTATTATCTCAAAAAGAACAATGGAGGAAATTGCTCCTTGGCATTGAAGAATTAATGTTGGCTCTAGCAAAGGAGGATGGAACACATTAACTTCAAAAAGTGGACTGCATTGAGTATTTCTATTTCAAGGTGGCTGACTTTGTATCAATAATGCCTATTTTTCTGTGGCCAACCTTGTTGGTGTGTCCGATGGACAATTCACTATATATTTTGATGGAAATGAATGAGAATGACAAGAGAGTGTGTGAGGATAACTGTAAAGATTGTGTGACTTGAGTGTAAGGAAAGACTGTGCGAACAAGACATAACTGAGAAGCTGTTTTTGATGGATCAGACAGGGAGGTCATTATTGTTTATCAGAAGTTTCTTTCTGTTCTTTGAGGATTAGTATAATCCATGGCAGTGTGCTTGAATTGGTAGGGGCAGTGAGTTCTTTGGCTACTAACCTAGAACATTGTCAACAATTATTTGTATATAGTGAGTATATTTCTCACCATGGTTTTTCCCATCTTGGGATTTCCAAGTAAATCTGGTGTTCTTATGTGTATCTAGAATCGTTTCTTTAAATGCACCAGATTGTGTTGATCATAAGTTTAAAAGTGTGTTGTTACCCCCCACCCCGCACCCCTACCCCACTGCACCAGATTGTGTTTATCATAAATTTAAAAGTGTGTGAGTTACCCCCCACCCCGCACCCCTACCCCACTGCACCGGATTGTGTTTATCAAATATTGCTTATATTTTTCATGGCCAACCACTATATATGTATAAGCAAAAGGTGAGAGATGCAAGTGAGAGTGTGTGAGTTGTGTAGATGCAAAGTATGTGTGGTTTAAATGTGAAGACTGAGTAATACAGATAAGAGAGAGCAGAAGTGTGAATTGCTTAATCAAACAAACAAGTTACAAAAGTTGATTAGGAGATCCTACATCTTTGTCTCCGTGCTTGCTGGAAGGTTGTGCGCTCTTTTGGCAGCATTGTGAAGATCTATATTTGTTGTGCAAGTTCTCTTTGGAACGATGAGTTCCATGGCAATGCGCCCAAACAATCAGGGACAGCATGTTCCTTCGCTTCTGGCCTAAAACTTTGTAATCAATTATTTCATATAGTGAGTAAGATTCTCTCTATAGTTTTTCTCAAATTGGTTTTCCACGTAAATCTAGTGTTCATGTTTGTATGCTCTCATTACTATTTTTTTGTTGATAATTAGTTGGATTAATAACCAGTAATTGAGAAGTGTGGCAAAATATTTAAAATGTGTTTATGTTGATTCACCCTTCCNATTCCCCCCCCCCCCCCCCCCCCCCCCCACGGCATCTAGAGGTGTTCAGCACTAATAACTACCCTACAAAAGACTTGACATAATCTACAAATCTTTTGACCATGAAAACATAGAAGGTTGTCCCCTTCTCTTCAAAATGCTCTATAACATGAGCCTACTGCTAAGACCCTCCCTGGTGTGGCAGAACTTCTGGATATGACCAAATCCACTGTAATCCTTCCAACCTGACGTCTAGGAGCAAAATTATCGCTCCCTCTATCCAAAGACACTGAGATCAGCTTCAAAAAACTTCACAATTCTGAAAAAACAACAATTTGGCCAAAAATCGTCAATAGTACCAACAACCACGATTTTGTAAAACAATCATCAAAAACTTTTGAAGAACACCGTTTGCCCCAGAAACCCTAGGTGTGACCCAAAACAAGCTGCAAGAAACCACGATTTTATCCAAAAATCGTCAAACAAAAGTTGTTGTAAGATAGCACCACAATTTTGTGGAAAATCGTCAAACCCTTGATGCAATGTTGAAATCACACAATTTTGTGAAAAAAAATGGCAAAAACCTTCGTTTTGTGGGAAAACAGTAAAATCCCATAAACTCGAAAATCTAGAGAAAACCCACCATATTTTTTTTTGGAGAAAATATGCAAAACCCTTCCATGTTTTTTTGTTAACAAAATCAAAAAACCCTCCCTCCATGAGCAAATGCAGAAACCGTCGAGCGCAGCAAACAAAACCTCCAAAAAATACAATTTTGAGACAGAAAGCCCTCACACCTCGTAGAAAAACCTTCGAAATCTTCAGAAAATTGCAATTTTAAAATCCCTTGTTTCCTAAACCTTCGATTTTTATCAAAAACAAAAACAAAAAAATTACTTATAATTTCTAGGATTCTACACAATTTTTCATAGAAAAATTTGTTAAAAACTTCTAGAATTTAATTCCAGGAAGGAAACTACGAAAAACTAACCTACGGGATCTGATACCATGAAATGACAATTAATTGATATTCAATGAGTTAAACAAAGGAGAGGAATACTCCTTAAATAAGCAATTGTAAGATCTTTCCATAACGGTAACAATCGAGAACTAAAGACAAAAAAGAAACGTTCTATAGAAGAACTAACTACGAAAAAGAAAGACCCTAACTGGATGACCATTATAGAAACATTACCTAATTACTTTAACAATCTTTAGCAAAACTAAACCTGTAATACCTGCGATTTTTATCAAAAAATCGGTTAAAAACTTCTGAAAAATAATTTCCAGGTGAGCATGAATTTTATTATACAAAAAAATTGTCAAAAAACTTTTCTTGGCTCTGATACTACAAAATGAAATTTTGATATATAATAAGGAGACGAAAGGCTCCTTAAATAACAAATTACAAATGATGTTTCTATAAATTCACATCATAAACTGAACTAAACTAAGAAACAGGGAAAGTTTCTAAATACATAAATGAACATTATATATGACAATAATTACTTTAATAGTTTGCTACCCAGTTTATTTGCAAAGATACAAGATTGAAACCTCGAGTGTTAAAGGCATATTTGTTGAGCACAAAGGGGTACAAATCTGCCTGGATAGAGGAAGATGGCAATGGCCTGAGATGTCGAATTCAAGGAAGACGGATGGGCTTCCAGTACATCTGACACCTCTCCAATGGTTGAAGAGACTGATACTCCTGCTGATCTGTTTTTTGATCCAACTAAAGTGCTCATCAATCAAGTCCAAAATCCAGTTCTGGTGGTACAAAGTCACAAGGTACACCAAAAAAATATACATAGCTTACATAGGTGCTATAGGACACAGAAAAGTTTGTGAGTAATCCACAATCAGTAAGTAAGCTTCCCAAGAAATTTATTGTTGATCTTGCTCTTATGTCTTCAATTGTTAATGCAGAACTTATTACCTATGAGAAGACAGTAAAAGAGCTTGTATGGTATGCAGCCATGCAACAAGAGTATTCTTCATTTTCTGAAGAACTTTGTTTGGGAGGTGTCTTGACCTGTGGTGAGCCCAAAGATTGATTCCAACTGGCTATAGAAGAACAAAAATTCAGCCAATGGAACTATAGGGAAATACAAAATTAGGTTCATAGTTCAAAGATTCTCTCAAAGGGAAGGAATAGACTATGAGGAGATGTTTGCTGCAGTGACCAAAAATACTTCTATTTGTTCCATCACTTCATTAGTAACCTTTTTTGGATGGACTTTACATTAGATTGGTGTAAACACAAATTTCCTGAATGCAAAAATTACTGAGGAAAACTGCTTAGAGCTACCTAGAGATTTCTAGTCCACGAGTAAGATGATTTTGTGTGAAGACTAAAGAAAGTCCTATATGGGATCAAGGAGGAACTCACAATTGGTATACCCAAATCAATGAGAACTTCGCTCAAATTGGTTCTGTTAGAACAGCAGCTGATCCAAGTTTGTAAGTCCTTAAAAGTGAATCTGACTTGTTTGTTTTAGTGCTGTGTGGACAGCTTGTAGCTCTTCACAGCTTGGTATTGACAAGTAGCTCTTCAAAGCTTGTTCCTTAGTTCAAGGAAGAGCCAAGACAATAGTTTAAAAGGATGGATGCCGACACCCAGTTGCACTTTCTATGAGAAAACATGAAAAAAGGTTGTGTCCTGATACAAGTATGTACCTAGAGATTCTTAAGCGGCCAAAATTTTAAACAAGCATTTTCCAAAGGGGAAATTAAGATGATAGGAAAACATCTTTGCATCTTAGAGCTTAGTACACATTATTTATTTTATGAAAATTATTTTTAGTGATTTTTGAGCAATCTTTTGAGAAAGAAATAAAGAAAAAAATTATATTAATTTCCACGAACGACCAAAATAGATTATGGAACTCAAGAGTACACCAGTTTATAAAGAAATCTGACTTGTTTGTTTTAGTGCTGTGTGGACAGCTTGTTATTGACAAGTAGCTCTTCACAGCTTGTTATTGACAAGCAGCTCTTCACACCTTGTTCCTTAGTTCAAGGAAGAGCCAAAACATTAGTTTAATATGATGGATTGTAATGTTCCCTTACTAGAATATGATTTAATAAAATAATAATAAAAAATTATAATATGAATTATTATTAAAATAACTATATTGTTAAGATAATAATACAGGAGTATAATGATATAATATTATATTAACGAATGAGCTAATAATATTATAGCATAATTTATTATTTAATATAATATATTATTAATAAAATGAATAGGAAATTTAATAAAAAACTAATAATATACATATATATATATATATTACCCCTCTTAGCTGAAAAATAATAATAATATTAAAATAGATAGTTAAATAAATAATAATATTATAAATAATAAAAATTTTACAAATACATTAGTCAATGATAGTTAATAAATAATGATATGCCATTAATAAAAGTATATTTATATGTTAAAAATGAATATGATTATATGTTAAATAAATAAATAATATAAATAAATAATCATATGTTAATAATTAATGATATAATATTATAATGAATAAAGATATAATGGTCGATAATTAAAATTATATCATTTTACAAAGAATAGTAATAAATTAAATATAAATATAAATGAATATATTAAAATAAATGAAGAAGGAACCAAAGAATATAAAGCAATGGATTTCGATAAAACACATTAAAGCATTGACCTTATTCAAATTCCTACGTTATTAATACCCTATAAACACAAGAGTGTCCCATCTTTATGGACTCGAGTTTTGGTTTATCCCGATCTATTCTTCCTGTGTCGTGAACGATCTTCCTCCTATCAAACGACTATTGTGACGATCCTTTGACTTTCATTGCCATTTTTCTCCACTCCATCGATGTATTTATTATCAATAAAGGAAGTAACCAACGAAGAATCGATATGGATTACTGACATAGGAGAAAGTGATTAATATACACAGTCCATTACACCTGCAAATCTTCTATACGATGATCATAGGATATGAAGTTAATATCAATAAATAGATACGATGATAACATAACTATCATCGGTGATAAGTTTAGGATTAATCCTAACAAATGCTAAAAGATGTAATTAATAAGATACATTGATCGATATTATTAAGTAATCACCATTATGATTCTAAAACGATTATGATATATTAAGAGGTATGACTGGGAAGACTAAAGCAGCGATTACTAAATATAAAAGGAATCTGTTAAGAACTAGCAATCGCACCTTGGTGTGCAATGGGTATGCCGAAGAGGTGTACTGGATAGTTAATTAGGCAAAAAAATTGGTCTTTTTTTGTATGCATAGGTTTGTGTAGTGCATGAGGTCAATGGGAAGTCATTTAGATAATCTGTTTTTTTTGTACGAAAAGTAGTTCGTATTAAAATAGGTTAAAAAAAGATGAGGAAGGAAAAACAAATCTCACATTAGGAAATTATATATAGTAAACTAATACTTTTCAATTAATATATAATTGTTCAATAAACATAATTTAATATTTTTAATATCTACTATTAACAAAAATAAAGGATGATTGTTTTTGGTCTTCTTTGTTGTGAGAGAAAGAGGGGGGAGAGGGGGTGGAAGCAATATGGAGTGAAAAAAAAACACACCGAGAGAGGTATTAGATTGTTAGCTTGAAACAACTATTCAAAAATTAATTTGTATTTTCTCTCTCTTTCTCTTTTTATCTATTTTGTTTCTCTCTCTTGTTCTATTTGTCTTTGTGTATACCTCTCTCTTTGTATATATTATAACCATTTTTCATCATACATCATATGTCATTATGTTTGTACAATCAAATCCTAAACCTTTAAGAAATTTAATATCTTATCGTATGTAAATAATAAAATATTTTTAATTAAAAAATTAACACAATAATGTGAAGCGGCCCTAATCATCCTAAGATGAACCCACTATAACCTACAAAATATAAACATCTTTTACTTTTATGAGACAATTCTTTTTAATTTTGATTAAATGGAAAACTATGAAAATGAGGGGAAAATATCCTATCG
>MU226980.1:2026326-2062317 GCA_018584345.1 Thuja plicata | reverse complement strand
TCTTATGAATTGATGAATATCATGGACTTGATATTCATCATATGGATCAGGGATCCATTGTTGAGCACTTGGTAGACATCATGGACTTGATGTCTGGAGACCATTGCTCGGAGCATTTGGTGAATATAATGGACTTGATATTCGTTAGACCAATGCTCATGATATCATGGACTTGATATCTCATGGATCAGGGATCCACATCTGAGTAATTGGTGGACATCATGGACTTGATGTTGATAGATCATTACTCCGAGCACATGGTAAACATCATGGACTTGACATAAAGTGGATCTAGGAAGTCCACAATTTGGATAGAAACATCATGGTTTTGATGTTTGAGTCAAGATGACTTGAGTTTTGAAAGTATCATGGACTTGATGCTACCTTGAATATCATGGACTTGATATTCAAAAGAGTTAAGGTGACTCGTGGATCTAGGATATCCACATTCGTTAGGTAAGCATCATATGACTTGATGTTATTTTGATATCATGGACTTGATATCACTCATGGTTGGTAAACATCATGGACTTAATGTTACCTTGAATATCATGGACTTGATATTCTATCGGTTGAGTCAAGGTGACTCGTGCATCTAGGAAATCCACAAAATTGATTGGAAAACATCATGGACTTGATGTTATTTTGATATTTCGTGGTTGGAAAGCATCATGGACTTGATGCTACCTTCAATTTCATGGACTTGATATTCTTAAGGAGACTTGTGGATCTAGGAAATCCACATCCAGATGGTAAGCATCATGTGATTTGATGTTACCAAGGAAAGATGATTTTCATATGGATATGAAATCTAGAGTTGGGAATGATAAAGAACATATGTGTTCTTATCAAAATTGGTAGAATGGAGATCTACCTTCATAGATGTGAGATCTATGGATTTTTTATATGGAATCCATTTTGGTTATGTTTTATGATGAAGAATCCATGAGTGGATCTTTGCCTCAAGTCCAAGAGGGAGTGTTGATATTATGGCCTTTACGGCAAATATCTTATACCTTGGATAATAATAATAAATATATAGAATATATATTTATTATTATAATTCGATATATAAATAATAATATTTGATATAAGGGAATATTTAATATTTATTGTTTATTAATAAGATCGATTTTATGAGCATGAGCTCACAAAGCAGCGGTGGCTGTGAGCCCCAGTAACTGAGAGGTTCAATGTTCGAACCACGGGAAGTGAAATCAAGCGAGATAGTCTATGCTGGGCACAAGAGTCGGAAGGAATTGTTGGTCAACATAATTCATGGTTCAAATTTCACAGGCAGCACTCGACGTATGCTCTGCATAGTAATCACGGGAGTCGGAAAGGATCGTCGACGAGGGAGTGCACTGTAATTGCGATGGAGGAGGTTGCAGATAGTGGTGTTCATGATCCAGTTGTCAGACCCCCGTTGGTCTTGGAGTGCTCGCAGACCCGGACGACCCAAGCCGGTGTCCTTGCTGGGCTCTCTGGATCGTGGGTCTGATGTGTTGGTTTCTTGGGGATGAGGTCCCCCAGATTTGTGGCCTCACTTGTTATCGCTGCAGTCAAAAAGCGAATATAAAAATATGTTATAGGTCAAAAAAAAAAAAAGATCGATTTTATATGCTTAAATGGTTTACTTTAAAAAATAAAATAAAGGGGGCCCAAGTCGTCCTCTTGGGTAAATATATTTATTATTTAAATTATCCACGTTGGCCTCTTGAGGAGGCACTCCATTTGCATATATAAGTAAATCAATTATGGGAGAAGACATATCAAAAACATAACATATTGTCTCCTATCCAAGAATCGATCATCCTTGTGCGATTTGGAGCAGCGATTTGGATCTGCTATGCATGGTTAACAAAATCGAGCATCCTAGAGTGGAATTCGGCAAGCTTAGTATTGGGCAAATTTTGTCAAGTGCTAGCCCTTTTGAGCGAGCTCCTTAAGTGATTGCATTGAGCGAAATCTATCTATGTACTGAAGTGAATTCATGCATTAGTAGCTGTGAATTGTATTAAAGATGTTGATCCACCTTACTTGTGAACATGTGATTTCTATTATAAGCAGATCATACCAGCATTGATTAGGCGTCTAAAACTGGAACATATTGCAGACTTCTCCATCTTGTGTAAGCATAAAAGGCAGATCGATATCTACCCTAGATGGCATATTGAAGAACCATTTGGAGAGACATAAAGTTGCAGGTCGGGGGTCAACATTTATTGAAGTCATTGGGAAACTTGATTTCCGGATACTATCTCTCCTACCTTGGTTACTTCATTCTAAATCCTGTGCTTAGTTTAATTGAAAGATCTCTATAGTTTGAACATTCCTTCTTAAATCTGCAAAATATTAACATTTCCCGGGGGGAAATTGAGATAATGGGAAAACATCTTTGCACCTTAGAGCTTAGTACACATTATTTATTTTATGAAAAATATTTTTAGGGATTTTTTAGCAGTGTTACCCAGGCCTCGGCCTAAAATCCCCCATCCTCGTACAAGAAATGTTTCAGGGACTCAGGGATGGCTAGGGGACATCCACACCCCGTCCCCTTTTTTTGAGAATTCACAAGAAACATCCCGGAAACTCGGGGACTTCAAGGATTTTTGGGCGGGACACTCGTACATCTCGAGGACAGTTGGGGACGCCTTGGAAGTCCCCGGGATAGATGGGAATCCCCAATGGGATAGGTGACATCCGCACTTTAAAAACAAATTTTTCTTTTATAAAACTCTATTTTTTTAAAAAATTAAAGTGGGCCCCTCCTTCCAAGTTCACCTTAACATGCTCATTATTGTTTGGTAGTTAATTCCTCCTATTTGGTGTCCTCTGATTAGCATTTCGCAACATTACATTAAGAATCGTGAAATTAAGGATGTTGTTACAGTCATGCTACATGCTGAGAATCGTATAGCAGACTGTTTGCAAGGTGTTGGTAAAGTCTGAAAAGTACATTACACACCTGGAACATGCATCTTTATGTCATTTTGTGGCAACACACCAGTGCTGGGTTGGTTTTGGGTTGATTTGGGTCCATTGTGGAAGATTTGGTGAATATTGGAGGTTGCATCAAGGTACCATCTTACTGTAACAGACCTATATCACAATTGGAACAGTATAGCAGAGCTGTTCGTATTAAAATCAGTCCACTTACGATGAGCTGGAGGTGTAGTTTCAAAATTAAATGATAGTAGTGTGTTTTAATTTGGAGGTTGGGTTATTGTGCTTGTTGCTATTGACAATGAATTACAGCTTATGTTCTTGGGTGTATTTCATTTTTTTATGTTATTATTTTAATATTACATGCATATCGACAATAATTCTGAATTATGAATGTATATTGAGCATTTAGTTTCACTATTGAAATGTTCTATGTTAAGGTTCTATGATGTTTAAATGGCATGCTTTATCCATGTTTTCATATGAATGTAATGTATATATGCAAATTAAATGATAGTAGTGTGTTTTAATGCTTGTTGCTATTGACAATGAATTACAGCTTATGTTCTTGGGTGTATTTCATTTTTTTATGTTATAATTTTAATATTACATGCATATTGACAATAATTCTGAATTATGAATGTATATTGAGCATTGAGTTTCACTATTGAAATGTTCTATGTTAAGGTTCTATGATGTTTAAATGGCCATGCTTTATCCATGTTTTCATATGAATGTAATGTATATATGCAAATTTCTCTATATATTTTAAATTTTCCCTATATTTATATAGCCGTCCCCTTGCCATCCCCAAACTTGGCAAAAAAAATTATCGTCCTGGAAACTCGTCCCCCCCGTCCCCGTCCCCGTCCCTGTCCTGGAAACTTGGGGTAACACTGTTTTCGAGTAATCTTTTGAGAGAGAAATAAAGAAAAAAATTACATTAATTTCCACGGACAAACGAGATAGATTATGGACTCAAGAGTACACCAGTTAATAAAGGAAATTCTAGGAGGAAATTTCTACAGAAAACCAAAACCAAAATACAAACCAGTAGAGGAGTATCAACAAAGTTGGTAAAGAAACCAATACAAATAGCCAAGCAGGGGAACAAGAATCCAGAAGACCATAAGCTCAGTACTGGAAACAGAAGAGGCTCTCATCAAGAATCACATTTAAGAAGAGTTAACCTAAAGGACACTGTATCATGAAACCCTATTTAGAGTTTAGAAATAGTAATAAATGAAGTTAGAATTCTAGTGATTGCAGGCTTAATAATCTAAACTGCCCACTTGGAGGAGAAAGTAAGGCATCCTCTCTATTTTTTATTTTGAACTTAGTCACAATGAATGAGTTGCAAGTAGGCAGACCAGTTTGGAGGAGATTTGTATTTTAAATGATGGCGAGTTTGAAATTGCTCCACTTGAGGCTAGTGTCCTGCTGATTGACAATAATTTTATTTGTGTCTAACTCACAATTGAGTTTGATGGGAGATTCTTGTTTACTCCTCTATCTAATAATGCTAATACTTAAAATCATGATAAAATAATAAATATCAATGCATATCAAACAAAGAAGTAAAATCTATCTTTATTGACACATGAAATTATTACAGAAGTAAACCAGAAATGATTGGCCAAGGATTAGACTTGATCATACCCTCTCCCTTGATGATACAAAGCCTCTTTCAAGAACCTAATGGTTGCCAAGAAGATCACAACTGTCAACCAACAAATTCTTACAACTACCCAAAACTGACAAATAATTAATATATAGTCTGCTAAACCATATTATCAAAAATAATAATAGGCATTGAACACAAACTACAATTCTTTCTCAAAGGGAAAAGGGTCATCCTCATTTAGAGAGATTATTTATGTGCTTTAGATACTGATTCGCTTCATTCTTGCACCTGTAATTTCAAAAGAAGATCCATCCTATTAAGAGTGCCTCGTGGGAAACCCCATCTTTAAAAAATAATAGTCTTTCTCTTCCTATGCCTCGAGGAAAGCATCTCAAAGAAGGAAGACTTTGTTACATAGTAATATAGCTTATTGTAAAACATACTAACTGTAATGTTGAGAAGGCATACTTATCAAGATCATGAGCTTTAAAAAATATATCTAGTAATATGTTTGTGTATGCCAATACAATATATTTAGTGCAATATTTTAAATCCTATTATAGAGTGCAACAAACAACAGATTAAAAACATATACATACATACATACATATAAATATAAATACACACACACACACAAATTTTCTAGTTTCCATACAGGGAAATAAATCAAAGGATACAAAAAACATGTAAATCTGGGAAAAAGTAATTGAGCTTTGACATTGGTCAAATCACATCAATATTCATCTTTCTGAATGGGCAGCCAGAAATGCATACCTTTCCTCTTCCTCTTATTAGTGCTTGCTGCTTCAAATTCTGTTTCCTGTTATCGAAAGCAAGGAAAAATGTGTATACAATCAGCACATGAAGAGGTAGATAGAAGCAACATTACATTCAATTTCCAAACCATCAAGCAAATCACCTCCAACAATTTTATTGTAGTGAACCCAATTCCTACCTTGGATAACAATATATATACCATCATAAACTTTTACGGTGTTGTGTATTAAAAGCAAGGTTCGATACATAAGCTACCTGTTGTGTTGTAAACACAGACGCCCTATTGCAAATCGGGACCCCTACTTTTTGCTTAGTGGTCTAGTTACTAATGTTTTGCCTAGGTTGGCCTTACTTTGGCAGCAATTTATGAGGTCTCAGGTGTTGATGAGGTTTGAAACTTAGACATCATGAGGAAGCAAGGGATGAGAGATTGAGCATTTGAACAATGAAAGAATGGGAAGTGTAAGGAAACGCTAAGATTATGAATGAAAATCCTTAAGGGAGATAGGAATTCCGGGTGTGACAAACCAAAAATCCTTACACTTCCCTAATTTCCGACCTGATCTTGAGGAGTGATGAAGTTTGCTCAATGGAAAATCCAAACAGGTTGCGAAAATCTGATCTGTTTGGGCAAAATTTCAAACACCATGCTAATTTCCGACCTTTTGTTTGATGAAATTCCTAACAATCATAAGATTTCCGAACACATTTCAAAGCCTAGTCTTTACAAGTATAAGATCTCCAAGCATTTGTCCTAACAACAAACAAATTTCCACCCAGCTTGTGAGGTTTTGTCCCAACTAGTGTTGAAATCCTGACCTAGATGTGCAGGGCAAAATTTCAAACACCTTGCTAATTTCCGACCTTTTGTTTGATGAAATTCCTAACAATCATAAGATTTCCGAACACATTTCAAAGCCTAGTATTTACAAGTATAAGATCTCCAAGCATTTGTCCTAACAACATGCAAATTTCCACCCAGCTTGTGAGGCTTTGTCCCAACTAGTGTTGAAATCCTGACCTAGATGAGCAAGGCTAAATCTTAACAAGTGTGCAATCGCAACACATGCTTTTTCTGACCAGTTTGAGCAAAGGGAAGCCCTAAGGCATGGTGGAAATTTGACTTGCATATTGATGAAATATCTTAAGTGAAGGGAAATCTAGGTGTTGTCAATGAAATTTCCAAACATCTATCAAGGAATTCAACCTGATCGCCATGCATTTGTCAAAGACTCAAAACCTTCAAACAGCATTATACAAATTCCAAACAAAGATGGGAAATCCAATTTTCTGTTGAAGTAGAAATCCAAGAACGAGGTGAAAAATCTGATTTTTTTCAACACTTCGCAAATTTTTTGAGATGACCTTAATGTAAATTCCTAAGGTTGAAAATCCAACCTCCCTTGGAACAAAATTCCTAAGAGAGGTCGGAAATCCGACCTCCCCCGGGACAAAATCCTAAGCATATGACAAAATCTGCCCAGCAATGAAACTAATTCCCAAACACTTGATGAAATCCGATCTACAATGAGATGAAAAATCCAAACAATTGAAGGAAATCCAGTTTGCACAAAGTCAATAACCGAATGAATGAGGGAAATCCGATCCAATTTGGAGATGGCAATGCACGTTCAATTTTGACCAAGCCAAAATCCTAAGCAAGGTCATAAATCCAACCTCTTAGGACAGATTTCAAAAGCCTTTTAGAGAAAATCATTCTCCATTGAGGGGGGAATTCAAGTTGTAAAGGAAAACAGCCTGAAAAGGAGAGTAAACAGTGACAAACAAATCAAATTCATAAGCAAGCCGGCCTTCTTTATCCAATGGCCATGGCTATTGGAAGTGAGGCATATAGGAAGAACACATAACATCTCATTTCAATCATCATCCAATGCAAACAAACAGCAAATCAAGTGCAGACCAGAAATAAGGGAGGTGAAAATTAGAATTACAAGTGGGAGTTGAGTGTTTGACAAAACCTGAGGAGAATCAAGATTGCAAGCTGAAGAGTGCAAATTGTATCATACTTAAACTTTGAGGGAAATCAAAAAATTTCAAAAATTCAATCAAGGATGAGACTGAAGTTAATTATGCAATGTAAAATCCTGACTGAACTAGTGATTTGCTGGGCGTGCTTAAGTGAGAAATCAGGTGTTTCAAACACAGGAAGTCAGAACTTAAGTCAGGAATCAGAAGTTGATTTTGTGAGATCGATAGGCTGTAATTAAGATGTTAATGATTTTAGAATGAAAGTTGTGAGTCATGTGAAAAGAAGTCTTCATAAGTTGATTTCCCTCAAATTCTGATTGAAAGTGTTAATGATTATCTTCTTACAAAATATTTTACTTCTAACACAAGTATTTCCTCTTGTTTTGCAAGGATCTATGCATGATGGTGGGTTGGACATGACCTTGGAGGCTGAAGCTCAAGCAAGTGCATGAAGGAAGGAAGGCTTCAAGAAAAAATGTGATAGAAGAGGTTCAAGATGACGATGACAAGCAAAAGATGGCATGGGGTCAAGCATTTCATGAACAAGGTTGATTGCAACACCAAGGTCAACAAAGAAGCATCAAAAAGGCAGCTAGAAGTGATTTATCGAGCAAGCAAAGAAGATTAGGACTGGAAACCAAAAGTCCAAGTGCAAGTGTAATGGCTTAAGTCAGCAGTTTCAACAATGTAGAGGAAAGGATTATGAGATGTCTTGCTTACATTATGCCTTGCAAAATGATTCAGTGTTCCACAAAGAAAGGATCATTAAGATGATCAATGTTGTACATCCAAATCTGTTGGAAACCTCAACCAAGGGTGATGATCAAATTGCAAATATGCACATCTCATGGAATAAGGGAAGTCAAGATGCAAACCAACTTTGAAGACATAAATGATTGCATGGAAGATGATGGTGAACAAACAATGCAAGTGACAGCATCATGATCAAGCCCAAACAAGGGAAGATGAAGGTCGACAAGTTCAAGTCAAAAGAAGGATCATGATCAAGCCCAAATAAGGGAAGATGATGGTCGACAAGTTCAAGTCAAAAGAATGATCAAAGCAAGACATCAAGACAAGAACAATTTCCAGAACATTTCAATGAGAACATATCCAAAGTGAAGAGGATGAAGAAGTGGAGTTGATATGAAGTTTACAAGTTAAACATGCTGAGGTGGTGCCCTTTCAATTCAACCAATCAAGTTATTCCAAGTTGGCATGTGAAATGCATTTAAGGTATTCCCCCAATGAATTTTCTCATTGGTCCATCCTCAAAAGGATATGTATTTCAAAGCAATGTAATTTTCTCATTGGTCAACATTTAATGCTTGTAGGTGGTAGTCAAGACAAATCCTAATTAGAATTATTTAGAATTATCTGGGCCGCTGATCTTGAATCAAAGTCATCCATTGTACCTAAAGCCTCTATATAAGGCTTTCTCATTTCATTTGTAAAGGAAATTTTGGAGAAATTGTTGTTGAGATATTGCCAAAGTAATTGTAGATTCATTGTTGATTCATGGTGAATTACTTGTGTTATTTTGGAGTGTTACATGGTTTCCTACTTCTCACTTAGATAGGATTTGCTTATGTTGAGTAGAAGTTGTTTATGTTGAAGTAGATGATGGAAGATATTATTGCTGATTCATAGTGAAACTTATGTTCATCCACGCATCCTTAGAAGATAGCACCCTGTGATGTCCCATTTCTGAAATAGGATTTAATAATAAATAAAGATAAAATAAATAAATAATATAATACAATATAAATTAACTAAATTTAATGAAAGGTCAAGAGATAGGTAATAAACGGTGACTCCCTCAAAATAAGATATAGAAGGAAGGAGAGTTCATTTGAAAGGGATAGGGAGGAAGGAAGAAGAGGAGAGCATAGGAGTTAAAGAAGGATTAATTGAAGAATAAAGGAATGTGAAGAAAATAAGGAAGTGAATCTTTCAAAAGGCAGCAATGATGAAGGGTTGTGAGTCGTGACTCTTTGAAAGGGTTGTAATTATGAAATGTTGACTCTTCGAAAAAGGGACAGTTATGAAGGGTTGTGACTCTTGCCACAAGGTAGACATGTTGAGGAGGTATGACCTCTCTAAAATGGGAAGATATAAAAGGGACAAGGATTCATTTGAAATGGGCATCCAAAAAGGATGAAGGAAATAAGTGTTTATTTTGTAATCAGAAAAGGACGAATCAGAAGTGCAGATCTGATTTAATAAGAAATGCAGATCTAATTGTGAAAGGTTGTGTCCCTTTCAAAGGGCAGAAATAATGAAGAGTTGCACTCTTTCAAGGGTGCTAGTGGTGAAAGGTTGTGTCTCTTGCCAAAGGGCATTTATGATACAAAGGTGTGACCTCTCCCTCACATTGAGAGATAAACGGAAGAAGGTTCACTTGCGCAAAGGGGCCAAATTGGATTAAATAAGAAATGGAATACACATCATATTCAAATACATATATTGTAGTCTTGGAATATATGCATGCTACTAGAATTTGAATTGTTATGATAGGCGTACTTAATTTCACTTATATGCATGTACATTTGTAATACATAAAAGACTAGTATAATCAATGGCTTGGTCCTTAGTTTTCCGCCAATGCCTTCGTAAATATAGGATTTTTGTGTAGGGAGAAGTGGAGTAATTCCTCACAAGATGGGTAAGTCCCAAGATGGCGTAAGGACATGTATTTCTGAAGCCTTGTGGGAGAAGTCCCAAGATGGGTATAAAAATGAGTTCCTAAAACATTAAGGGAGCCTGCTTGTAGATGGTTTCCAAGCGCCCTAGCATAGTAATTCCACCATCCTCTGTTAGGGTTAGAGAAGTGATCTAATATGTATGTTGTAGCATTTATATATGTTAAGAATACTGAAATTAGAATTATATCAGTTATTATTTATTATATATATTCCATAATACACGAGATATTAGTATACTCGTAGCCTAATCCTTAACCACTCACTATAGCCCCTTAAGAGGATAGGCTGGTGTTGTGTAGGGAGAGGCGGAGTAAATCCTCACAAGGTAGGTGAATCTCATGATGGGATATGGACAGGGTCCTGAAGCCTTGAGGGAGCCTACTTGTAGTTAATGTCCAAGCGTCCTATGACAAGTAAATGCCCATCCTTCTCAGGTTGATGTTTGGGAGAGAAGTAAGGAATCCATTATTAATTCTTTTGTAATTCCCTCAATTCTCTCTCTGAATGAATATTTCATCTTTCAGATCATTATGAGTTGTCTCCACTTTTTGCTTTTGTGATAGGTATTTTGCATTCAGTGGATCTTGGTGATTGAATTATTCGAATTCTAACATGGTATCAGAGCCTTGCTGTTGCAACCCGTTCTTGAGTTTTTTGAAGATTTTTTGGAGCGCCGAGGGTTTAAAGTTTTCAGAGTTTTTTGTGTGGATCTGGAGAGGAGCTATTTTTTGGAGCACTTTGGGCACAAAAAACCCTATTTAGCATGCACGACCTTGGCATGCTTTTCGAGGCAAAAAATGTCTCAGTTTTCACGTTGCCTCGATTTTTGTGCAGCCTCGAAATTCACGCCATCGTTGCAGCGAAAAAAACATTTATTGTTTTTTTTTTATTCCTCGGTACCTCAGCCAATTTTTGCCGAAATTTTGGCAGTTTTGCCAGATTTACCGGCATCGCCAAATTTAGTGGAGCTCTGCCAGATTTAGCAGAGGTTTCTTGGAGTTCTTGTTTTGGAGCCCTTTTCGGTTTTTTGCTCATATCTTGAGCAAACATAGGCGTTTTTAGCCAAACGAGCTCAATATTTGTTAACTATCATGGTTACCCACAGACTTGGCACCCAACCCTGGAGACGCGTCTCGGAGACAAAGACGTCTCTGTTATACGTCTCTAAAAACTTCTCAGCACACAAGATTCTTTTGGCTGCCCTCTCCAAAGCCTCCCAACCAGAAATTGACGTCTCCGGCTAGAAAACTTAGGGCAAAATGTGTTAAAAAGCAAAAAAGGAAGGCAAAGAAAAAAATCCTGCATAATGTTTCATGCAGATATTTTGAATGATACAAAAATCCATGCAAAGTTATAGTGATGGGATCTACTAATGGTGTAAAGTTTTTGAGGGACATAAATAGTTGGATGATGGGTTTCCTGTCATTGTAATCATCTAAAAAGAAATTGCCTTTACTATTTATTGTTCTTGTATGACCAATTTACTATTCTTGTTTTCAGAGTCCTATGTCATGATATTTTTTGAAAATTATTAAATTATATTAAAAAGGCATCTCCAAGTACCCCTGTCTCCTATTTTTGAAGATTACTTGTACCAGTATCAGTACCAGCCTCCAAGTACCCCCGTATCCTAGTAACTATGTTAACTGTCAAATGTATTATGAATCATTCATTGTTTCAATATTCAATTCGATTTAAACGTATAGTGATGTATGTTAATCATTGGGAATTCGCAGCTTCCTAGTAGGGAACATTACAGTGACTAAGTAAATTGTCATTTCCAAGCGAGATCAAAACCCTAGTTAGGGTAAATCATGTAAAGTTTGAATATGGGACATTACACACCCTCTTTTGCGTAGTTGTTTAAGTTGGCGAAGCAAGGATTAGTTAGTTTCATGTCATCATCAATAGTCTCTTGCATTGGTAGAGTTAGAAATAGAGTTAGCTTAGATTCCTAAACCCACATCCTATTTGCATTTTATTTTAAAAACCTGATTAGAAGTAGTTGAAGAGCACTTGCATTGCCAAATCATTTGTCATTTGAAAAATTTATAGATGTCCATGAATGAATAGTGTAAGTCCCTTTGTGATAACCAGCACATCACATCATTAAATTGAGTTGTGTCCAGCACTAAAGTCGCAAGTACACATTGTAAACCTTGGGGTCACTTCACTTGATCACACAATTACCACATTGTTTAGCATTTGGAGTTTCCTTGTTCAAGAGAGGATAGAATAGTATTTTATTCTGCATGTTGGAGTGGTCACAAAACTCACATCAACACTACCATTGGCATAAATTTAAGTTAAAGTTTGGGCTCAGGTTTGGGTATTGTCGGTATGGCAAAAAAAAACAATTGTAATTAGATTTTTATGGGTACACATGTACAAAAACAGATAAAAGTCACAAGTGTATACATGTGTGGATCCTAAAAACAGAATTGAATTTCAAAATACCACCTAGGCTGCATACAATAAACAAAACAGCCATAAAAATTAAGAATAGTACTTTAATGTCAATTTGTCAAAATTTGAATGTCATGAAAGCTATTCACTGTTCAATATCAAAATAATAATATCAGCAATCTGCGTCATATGGGTCTTCATGAAGGTCGTCATCCTAATTGATGTTAGCTGATCTAGGTAGATTAGAAGAACCACAAGAAATGTCACTAGCCCTCACACTAAAATTATGTTAACTATGTAACTTAATGCAGATACCAAGAAAAAGGATCCCGACAAGGAAAAGCCTGATCTTGCAGCCCTAGAAACATACCAGAATTTATGCATAAACTAATATTTTGGTGGAACGTAATATAGAACAATGACGATAATATCACCTTTAATATTATTAGGGAAGGATTACATTTAGGATACACTTGCAAGGTATCATGCCCTATTCCGCACACTCTACTATGTGAGTTCCACAACTCCCAACTTATAGTCCACCCACAGGCAGCCATTCAACTCACCAAGCACCCCCCGCCCCTCATCACCCCCTAACCTCCTTTTTGCACCTCACAAGGACCCTTCTAATCTGTCTTCTCCTACTAGCATGGCCTTGCAGCTGGTTGGTCCATTTCTAAGGCAACCTGCACCCTAGTTGGCTAGTATCTCAACAATGCTTTCCACCATTCTTTCGTTTAGTATCCCATCAGCCCTATTTTTCTATTAACTACATGCTCAACTCGTAGCTCTCCTCCAATAGCTTCTTGACCATCTTTCCACCAGCTTCCTCTTTAAAAGATTTTTTCTGCACATCTTCAGTGTCCCTCCAAAAAGTCACACTCAAGACACTCCAAAGGTCCTCTTTCTACCACCTCTATCCTATTGTATAGCCACTTATTGGATTTCAAAATCCCCTTCTTGTTGGACTATTACATTAGTTAAGGTTTAGGTTAGTAGTTTAGGTTAATAAATAACAAATTAGGTATGTTAAAATAATGGGAAGTTACATTCCCGTAGGTAGTTATTTGCAGGAATTATGGCTTTATATAGCCAATGCTAATCTATGTAAAATGATCCCATTTGCATTAAGAATATTTACACTTTTCATTTTTACTGTGCAATGATCTGAATACACCATTTTTATCATTTGGTATCAGAGCCTGCATGTAAGGATGGCAGTTAGTTACAGTTTTGGGTATTGATCTGATGGAGATTTAATATTTAGTTTTATGGAATGGTTGTTTTACATGTAGCTTTGCCTCTTCACAAGGATTTGCATTCTGATTGATTTTTCCCATATCCTAGATTCCCAATACCACACATGCCAGAATTGTTGAAGAGAGAAACATGTGGTTTGTTAAAGTATATGGTCTATGTGCCTGTGCACTAGTAATGGCATGAAAGAGGAGATGCACGGCAACTGTTTTGTAGCAAATTTTGTAGCAGATTTGAAAATGACGACTACATGTAATGACATTGGTGCAGAAGGTGTGAACAATGGTTATAAAGAACAATTCATTGCATATGTTTCTAGAAGTTCATGGTTGCCAAGGACTGCTGTATTGCGCACTGTCAAGCATTGAAGGTTGTGTTGTGTGCCTCGTCCTTTTGTCATTGCTTTGATGTTGTTTCTGCTTATGCACTGTGCCGCATGCCTCGCGCTTCTGTCATTGCTTTGTTTAGACTATGCCAACAATACCCGATGACTCGCTGTTGTATAAGGAAGATAAGTATTTTCTACCTGTTTATTAATGTGCAAAATCAGGGTCAACTCTTCATTCAAGACCGCAACATAGAGAGGAAACTATTTGCAAGGAAGATAAGTATTTTTCAGGCCATTAATGAAGATAACTGAATCATCCTATGTTTTATTACATCGATATATATTGTGTTTGGAAAGAGATGTGAGTGATAGAATGGAAGCATAGAGAAGGCATGTAAAATGCTCAAAAAAGGTTTTTAACCCATTTAGGTCTTAATTGAGGGATTATATAAGTTAAAAGATTTCTAGGTTTTTGCGGTATATAAAATTATTGCAAGAGATTTGTGGGTGAGAGAATTGATGTGAAGTTGAATATTGTATTTCAAAGATATGATGTTTTTGGAGTAATAAGGTGTCTTTAGAATAATTGGTGATTTGACTTGGAGCTTGCTATTTAAAGTTGACAATTTTGATGTGCTTGTGACTTGATCTAACGTGCAAATGTTGATGTGTTCGTAACTTGGAGAATTTTTTGTGTTTGGGTCCATTATTGGTTTAATCAACATCGTCTTGAATATGGCCACTCATATGTTAAAGATTGTTTGTGCTTTTGAGTCCATTTTTGTTACACATAAGGAAGATTTGAAAAATTGAAATGCTTGTGTTATTGGAGAACCTAATACATCGAATGTAAAGCATATCATACAGGAGGAGGCTGGAGGCAATAGAGGTAGGAAGATATCTATCATCCTGAGCTAGCTTCTTGCTCAGGGATGATTCATTGCATGAGAAGCATCCTATTTGTGTCCCTGAAGAAAAGAGGGGGCTTGGCATCATGATTGTTCCTTCAAGAAGCAAGGGGGAGCAAGATTTGGTTGATGATTTGTAGCGCACTTGATGAGGCATTTGTCACACTTAGAGGAAGTGTGGACTTTCAGAGGAATGGTTGTCTCATGTGCAGGTAGGCTTTGATTGGTGATTTGTGCAACAAAGGAGGGATTGTTTCCACAACACTTGAGGAGGCATTAGACACACTCGGAGGAGACATGGACTTTCGGAGAAAAAACGTCTCAGGCGCATCACTAGAGGGGGCATTAGACACACTCGGAGGTGATGTAGAATTTGGGAGGAAATGTGTCTCATTGTGCATGGGAGGTGGGAACACTCATGTTTCGCAAATGGTTTCAAGTTCTACGGTCAGGAGATCCACTGGTGCAGTTCGTTTGGTGTTTCTTGGGCGAGCAAGGAGGATTGGTGAAGATGCTTCATCAAAGTCTCCAGAAGGGTTGGGTTCAAAACCCTTGCAATATTCCACTCTTATTCGAATTAATGTAATAACGAGGAGAATGTTGGAGTGTAACATTAGTTTAGGTTTAGGTTAGTAGTTTATGTTAATAAATAATAAATTAGGTATGTTAAAATAATGGGAAGTTACATTCCCATAGGTAGTTATTTGCAGGAATTATGGCTTTATATAGCCAATGCAAATCTATGTAAAATGATCCTGTTTGCATTAATAATATTTATAGTTTTCATTTTACTGTGCAATGATCTGAATACACCATTTTTATCACTTCTCATACCTAATCACTTGGCCATAACACCATCACAACCTATACTTTCCTAACATGATAAGTCATCCTACCTTGAGTATCATCTAATAAAGTGACCATGCATCCATCCTTGCCACATTCCTACTTTTGCACACCACTTCATGCACTTTTTTTCCTACCTATCTTGTTGGCCGCTTCTGGTGCCTCATTACTTGCACTCTTTCCTTAAGGCCCACAAAGCTAGAATTTGCTACAATTGTAAAACATATGGCAACAAGTTTAGAAAACAAGCCAAAGAGGGTTTTTTTGAAATCTCCCAAATCACAAACCATGGTCAAAGGTTACTCATACTATTTTAAAGAAAGGGTGCCCAAGTACTTTTTGCTCAATCACAGCTATAGACACCCCATCTACTACCTAAAATAAATCTATAATTGTCTACATGTGTCACTTGGTGGGTACCGAAAAATATATAATCGACACCAAAACATGGGTGGAAGTGGAAATAGGATTCAATATGTTGCCCAAGGTCAACCGGATGTACAATTTCATGTGTAATATGTGGATTCAATTCACAGAAAATTGCCCTGCTAGTCAAAGCAATGTTCGACTTCTCTGTCAATGGTCTAGAATATTAGACTATTTTTAGTATCTTAGGTTCTTGCTATTTTTAGCTCATTATTTGAGAATCTTAGTTAATGAACATTTAGGCTCTATTTTTCAGTTGTCTTAATTAGTTTATTTTTAGTCGTCTATATTTAGACAACTTTTCTTTTTGCTTTTTGCTTTTTGCTTTTTCATTAAAAGCTTTTGTAAACTCTATATATTTGTGTATTTGATTAATACAATCATTCCGTTTTTTAGAGTTTCATGGTATCAAAGCGTCGAGATTTTTTTGGGCATTTTTGGTGAAAAAGTTGAAGGCTTTTTTTTCACCATTTCTTTCGCAGTCGGTTTGAAACCCCTCTCTAGGGTTTACTACAAATACTTCCTGTGCATTTCGATTGGATTTATTATCCCATGCCTGAGATTTTTCACCTATCGTTCACGTCTCAGTTTTTATTCATCTGGGGCCAGCAATTAATGTTTAGCAGCTAAAAAAATGCCAATAAAAATCATGGCATTATGCACAAAATCACGTAGAAAGATTTTTAAAAAAATAAAAAATAAAATAAAGAAACCCATGATTTTTCATCTCTGCAACGCGATTTTTCATCGCTGCGATTTCCGGCCCGAGTGTAAAAATCGTGTGTTTTCTTCTAACATGATTTAGTTCTATAAACATAAAAATCGCGTGTTTTATTTCCACAATTGTACAAGCATTTTCACACGCGATTTTCGGCAATTTTTCGTCGAGAAATAACCTACGTTTTTAGAATTTTCAGTAGTGATTTCTCAGCTCTACATCACCTAGGGTTTTTTGGGAAATCTTTGCAAAATCGGCCAAAGTTTTGGCCATAAAACCCTAACTCGAATTTTTGTTTTAGGTTTTTCTGGAAATCAAGTTGACCCATAAACCCATTTAGGGTTTTGTGACCATTTTCAAAATAAAAATAATAATAAATGTATATATATATGACAAAACAAAGTTTTTTCAAGTTCATTACAGTCTGATTTTTTTAGTTTTTTCCAACGTGTTCAGTTGTGGAAATTGTGCATGTTCATCGCTGGTGCCTACCTCATTTTTTGTGCCATCACAGGGCTGACCAGCAACCTCAGATTTTGTGATGGCATCTTTGACCAACATTATGTAGCAGGGAAATCAACCCTTTAATGGCCGCAATTACAACACCTGGAAGCAGCACATGATGACAATATTCGAATATCGGTGCCTTGACAAAATTGTTCTAATATTCTAATACTAGAAATGGAGCACAACATCAGATTCTTAATGAAAGACATCAACAATGAACCTATGGAAACAGAATGGCTTCTCAAGTACTGGTGCGAGGAAGGTTTTGATATCCCCCCTTCCTATGATAAAGAAGATATTAATAATATTAGGGTCATCTCCCCATCGGTTATCAAACGTAGCAGAGTCTTGAAATTTGGCAAATCTACTGGATCCAACTCAATGGAGAGTAAGGAAGCCCCAAATGAAGAACTCATCATCATCCGCCGAGCATGAAAAATCTCTCTAGGTTCTTTAATTTTGTTCTTTAATACACTAATATGTCATAGGGTAGCGTTCAGCTTATGTATAGGTATATCTTCATGAACTACAATTCCAAAATCTTCAGAGGAGATCTGATCTTTTATAGATAATACTGCTTTAATACTGTTAACTCTGGACTTTGAAACAGTTTAAGTTACATTTAGGCTTTGAACAAACTAAGATTATTATATCTTTTTGTTTATCTTGGATGATAGATAATATACTATAAGCAATACTCATATATGTGAGTCTGTGTTTTACTCCTTACTCTGGCATGTTTCTTTTATATTAAGATTGGGATGCTCATTCATTTTATACACTATCATTAGTTTGGGCATATTGATAATTTTAAACAGAGTTACATAAAATGACAAAGATGGAAAATGGTTTCTCTACACACATACAAATTTAATACGGGATCAAAACTAGTAACTAAGAGGGTATAATAAAGATATGATCCCTGCTTTTAAGTTTGTATGTAAACATACACACTAGGATCATCTGAACAAAATACTTACACTAACTTTTATCCATATTTTCATATAACCATATATGAATGAATGCATATTTATATTTGTATACATGATTACGTATATGTATACTCACACACACACACACACACACGTATATATATATATATATATATATATATATTTACACATATACTTTTATATATATATACACTCATTCATATATATAATCATATAGACTCGTATAATTATCCATTTTTATTAAAACAATATAGATATGCAGTATTTCACTCCATCGCATATATATACATAAGAATGCATATATGTATATACATGCATGTATATAAAAAATACATACATATGTACATATGTATAGATAAGCTCTTATGTATATATACATAATCTATTAGCCCCATTTATGCTCTTCTACGCTTTTCCTTTTTACTGTTCAATGCTTCCAAGTTTATTATGGAAGGGTGGTCTTAGCTTATTATATTAGATCCCCCGTATTTATACAATCATTAGCTTTTCATTCCTTTAAACTATTGATTCCCTCTTAACTTTAAAATGTTCATGAGGTAGTAGTCCAATTGTCATTGGCATACTTTGGTCCATTTCCCCCTCTTCTCACTTCCGATAAGAAGTCCAACCATTCCAAAACCTTCTTATATATAGGTTTGAATGCCTCTCCTTTGGCTCTTATAAGAGCATCTCTGCTATCACTAAAAGATGGAAACTCCCATAAAACTGCGAGGCCCAAGACATCAGATAGCATTTGATGAACCTATTAAGAAGGGAAGGCTAAAAAATATAATGTCATGCACCCAATTTTTGGTTGTGAGAGCTGTCTTTAGGATTCTTGGCAGAGAATTCATCTCTAACACTGACAAATACAGGGTGAATTCGGACATACCAGCAATGTTCATTGCTTCTGCTCTCCAAGTGGACCCTGATAAATATGCTATTGAATGATTGTGTAGAAGAATAATCAAATGGAAGTATCTCAGTGATCTAGACCTGGTTATCAACAATATTAGAGAGGATTTAAGCATTCCTATGCCACGTCACTACGACTCCCCAGTCATTGGAGGAAGGCATGCCCCCTCTCATCCTATTCTAATCACTGAGGATATAATCTCTTTCATGGAAAGGCGCCCCATCATTAAAAGAAATCTTACCTTCCTTTTCAATTTTATGCACATTAGAAAGCCTAATGAAGATAATTGGGTAGATATCTTCATTCAAGCATATCTAGTTGGAAGATGGGGTTGGGAAGCTGAAGCAAATTATGAATTAGAGTGCTCAGATACCTCAAACGAACTCAAGGGTTTTTTCTACAATTGATTTCAATACTTGAAAGGACTGCTTTTTTTTCAAATGCATTGTGGTACTCCCATTTAAGTTTCTCTTGGTTTATTTCCTAATTTTCCATTCAGGAATATTTTCATTCAGTACATATTATGCTCTCATAATGAATACTCATTGCATGCTATGCTATTTCTGAAACTTCTGAGCATCTGCAAATTTTCCTAAGAGATTCTGACAAGATGCTTATGGTTTCGAATAAAGAGGAAACTCATTTACTCCTGGTGGTCTCCTGAGTTTGCTTTTCCAATCAAACTGCAATTTTTGTATCTCTCTCACTGCACTTACGTGTATGTTGGGCCTGGGTAGTTTGGTACTTAATTTTCCTAGGCCACTTGTTATCTTCTTTCTTGACCACTGAAAACTTTCTATGGATAAGTTTTTTCCAGCTATATTTAGACTTGTATGCCGTTTTTAATATATCTCTTATAAGTTCCTCTATTGGTCTTTTCCTAGAAGATCTTATAACTTGAAAGCCCACACAGCATCCGGCACCTCTGTGAGGACTTCAGGATCAAGTTCTTCAGATTCTCTTCCTCGGGCTTTCTCGCTTGTGGTGGTAGTCTGTTAGTTATCCCTCTAATTTTAGCTTTGCCTATGTTAGAATATTGTGCTAAGCGACCTAAATATCGATAATCATTTTCATAATTTTCAAAGAAGTTGCAAAGGAAAGGATAAATTTCTGCAAAATATTGTTTTTATATATATAATGGCATATATATTTATATAAATCAATATAAACAGTTATATTTATTTATATAAACATATTGTAATATATATATAAAACACCTATTACCATACTGTCAATGATGAAATGCATCTATAATATTACAGATAGTGCCTGGTAGGATAGCTAATAGGTTTGTTTTATAATGAAAAACATATACACTATAGCTAGCAAAGCATAT
Source organism: Thuja plicata (assembly GCA_018584345.1). Classification (NCBI taxonomy): domain Eukaryota; kingdom Viridiplantae; phylum Streptophyta; class Pinopsida; order Cupressales; family Cupressaceae; genus Thuja; species Thuja plicata. Next base: position 2,041,675 of record MU226980.1, on the reverse strand, counting down.
TCACATCTTCACCATTATGAGACTAAGGGTATTGATGTTAAGTAGTAGATTCTTAATAGCAAGAAACATGCATTGGTAAAATAGTTTCCCTTAAATGCAAACATTAAAATTAAGAATAAAATGGTAATGATAGATTTATTGAATCAAATTTGTGAATATTCAGAATATACCAAGACAAAGAGCTTCCCCCACACTACTTCGCTAAATTGGTTTTCTGACTTGTAGCTAAAGGATGGACCCGCTTTTGTTGTTGTATCCTTCACCTATTTAATTTATTAATGAAGGATACAACAACAGTAGGGTTTCATCCTTTATGATTACTTTCCCCATTTACGGATGAGTCCTTCCCACTACACTATATTCCACTTGTTAGCATCATCTATAGTACAGCAAGATAAAATTTGTTTGCAGACAACCAATCTTTAGTAATGTCTTTGTTTTGAAGTGCTGCTTTTTCCACATCTCTATCAGTTCTTAAAATTTGGATACTCAAATTTGTAGCCAAAGGGTTGTAGCTCAATTGGTTGGGCACAATTGGTGAGGATGATGGTATGACATTGCCATCCACCAAGGTTCAAACCCCCAGAGGCGCGTTTGGGCCAGGTTCGACCCCTGGGTGACTTTGACGGACTGGATCCCCCTGCACGTGGCAGCTTAGCCAAAGGATGACCTCTGGTTTAGATGTATGCTTACTCGTAATGTTGTAATCAGCTATGTAATGGCAGAGATGCCGATATCTATGTAATCCGGTTGTTTCCATCAAAAAAAAAAAAAAAAAATTTGGATACTTCAAATTTGTAGCCAATGGATGATTCATATTTTGTTGCTGTAGCCTTCAATTAATTAAACTATTAGGGGAAGGCTACAATAACAGAAAGGAATCATCCTTTTGACTACTACCTTACGCGGATGGTTCCCATACCTAATAAGCATTTTTTCTTAAAATCTTATAATACAGCCAGTTCTTACTTTGAGATTTTCTGTCGTAATATCAAGGAAAATGCTAAATGCACTCATGAGCGGTTTTTTAACATCATTAATAGTCTAGATCAAGATTTAAGGTCTATACAAACACATTGGCTTCTGGATTATTCAATGCCATCAAGGATTTTATTCATATTTATACTTATAATGATTCTTAAAGACACTAACCATTGATCTTAGTACAATAGCAGTGAAATGTAAGAATGCAGGTAACAGTATGCAAGAAAATAGTGAGATAGAAGGAACAACTCACATCAACTTTGAAGACTCAAAGAAATAAAAGCTCACACGATAATTTGCTGAAATCATTTATGTATTCTTAATTCTTGTATTATGATACCCCATATTAGAAAGGGGTTGTTGTAATAAGATATTGATCTTGGAACTATGTTTATTAATTATTTCTAAAGTAAACCGGACGAAAGTCCCAGGCAAAGTCGGGGGTTTTTCTTTGCCCGTTCTTTTCCCCCGAGGCATGTACTTGAACTGGCAAGATGTAAATTTAAAAAAAAATAATAAATAAATAAAAAAAGGCTTAGTTTGTTTATCGAGCAAAAAAAATGTTCTAGGTAAAGAAACACATCCTACTCAAACTGGGTCAGATCAGACAAATTTGATGAGCGTAATCAAGAAGTCGTCACGCTAATAAAACTTTCAATTACATATGATCAGCTCCCTCAAGTGCCTTTTGACAAAACAGATAAAAAGATCTAGGATCTCTTTAAGGATCTTCATGAGATGTCCAACAAGAGTCACGCTTTCCTTTGAAAAATATGTTGTTTCCTATCATGATGGATGAGATGTCTCTCCAGGCACATCCTACGAAGAGCAGGGACATTCGTGACAAGCGTGAGGCTATTGGCCACGAAGAAGATATGGTAGTGATCACACTAAAAAGCCTACCCCGATCCAATGAGCATTTCATTGAAATGCTCAAAATCACTTCTTCAAGTGTTGATTTGAAGTTTCCTGATCTATGCAACAAGCTTCTACAGCGGGATAGATGGAAGCAAGAGTTCAGAAGCAATGCTAGTTCATCCTCTTATGAGCAGGTGACCTTCACAGCCAAAGCCTTGGATAAGAACACAGGTAAACCTCAATCCTCCTAGCAGAAAGCACCAATTAAACCTCAGGCATCTTCAAAGAAGAAGTGTGTTCAGTGCAATTATTGTCACAAGTTTGCTCACATGAAGATCGATTGCAAAAAATAGTTGGCACTCACGCAATCTTCATATGTAGGGTCTCAGCAAAAAGCCCAAGCTACTAAGCATTCAGATCAAGAGTTTGCCTACTATGCGTTCATTGCTACATACCCATCAGATCATGCAACATCATCTCCCTAGTACACTGACTCCGGTGCCCCTCGGCATCAAAAAACTACACAATTGAATCCTAATAGCAATATCACAATTTGACTTGTTGTGGAAAATATCTCCTACTTATCAATTGATGAGCTTAAGGGGCTTTCTAATAAATGGTTCATAAGGCACAGCACTTGCTGAAGTTTTGCAAATGTGGTTGCAAGCAGAGTGTGCTTAACCATGGAGGAAACTTTGTAGTTAAGCGTGCTCAAGCCGGAGTAATACTAGGATGGGTGACCTCCCGAGAAGTCTCAGTGCTTCACCTCTGTGAGCATCACCTAGATGCAATGAGTGCTAAGTGTTCTATTCATTCTCATGAGAGATAGGTTCTTGTGAACCACTACTCATGAAACATGGGTCAATGAGTTGGACTCAAAAAACTACACAGTTGAATCCTGATAGCAATATCACAATTTGAGTTGCTGTGGAAAATATCTCCTACTTATTAATTTCGCACATCATCGGGATTGGTTAATAAAGTTAACACCTTTCTCTAACTCAGTGGTCTTTCGAGGAGGCAAGGAGTATACAGCTGTCAGCAAAGGCAAGTTTTAGATTTCACTTTGTGGGGGGAATTTGATCTTTCTCAATGTATAGTTTGTCCCAAGTATGAAGCTCAATCTATTGTCAGTCAGTCGGACTATGCTTCATTTTCCCCAACTGGATGTTGTCTTTTGTTCGCACAAGTGCAGTATTGTTGACAGGGAGTCTCACACTGCAGTTGTAGTTGGTCTTGAGGATCATGGTCTTTATAGACTCATCGATACAGGTGATTCTCAGGAGCAGACCATCAGCTAGAAGCACTCCCATCAACAGTATGGGCATCTGAATATCCACTATCTCTCTCAGTAGCTCGAGATAGTCTGGTTGTTGGATTACCTGAGATTCAAACACAAAATCATGGAGTTTGCAGAGCTTGTCAAGCTGGGAAGCAGAGCATCGGACTCTGTTTACAGCATAGTTACACCGCCCTAAGGGACGAGGGGACAGGTTTCCGGGCAGGGGGGATAGAGGGGCCTCAATTTGGGGACGGCGGCGGGGGACTGGGGGTGTATATACTATACATGTGGTACTTAAAAATGCTAGTTATGAAAAGATGTATAACAATATAAGACATAAAGATGTAAAACAGTTGTCAGTAACTGTAAAAAAGTAAACTAGAATTACTAAAAGTAAATACTTGAACATTGCATCGAAGTTTGAGCATTGAACATGGAACATTCTACATTGAAGTTTGAATAATACAATTATAAATAGTCGAATCAGCAAATGGAAGAGTTCTAAACTTCTATTATATAAATTTATAATAGATATGATATATCAAAATTATGAGCATTGAGTATCACTATCTAATCATAAAGATCAGATGATTACATCGAGTAGCATGATATTGTTGGCAAGTGATGCATTTTTGGAGTGTTATGAGACACTTGAGGGTTGTCATTTATGGCAACACATCTGGTATGATAATCGCTTGGAGTTGTTTACAGTTTTGGAGATGCAAATTGCAAAATGACTAAGTACAGTAAACAAAAAGACAGAGTATAGCAGTACAGTTTTGGACAGCGAAGTTAGTATATGGCGAATGAAGACTTGCGAGCTTAGGCAAGGACATTTTGGGGTATGTATGACCTTTTGTTAAGGTCGCTTGAGTTTTGGTGTTGATCGCAATGAGTTACAGTGTATTGAAGACATGCGAAGACAGAGTAACAGAGATACAAGGCAAATGAACAGTTGCGATGATTAAGGGAGTATGACATGGAATCCAAACGTTCTAAGTTGGATTGGGATTGTGGATTACCTATACTTTGGTTGTATAAGGTCATCAACTTTGTATTTACCCTTTGCATTAGTATTAACTCTATTTTGTAATGTATTTGAGAGCCGACTGGATAATGTAATACATATATATATATATATATATATATATATATGAAGAGCTTTTTGTAAAGCGAATAGTGGACATGGTATGAATGATAGACAGACGGAATGAATGCATTGTGATGTCAGCCAGATGTTGATGCGAGCTACAACTGGAACTATCTAAGCATAAGTTGATGCTTGTATTGTTCACTACTGAGATTGATCATAACAGAACTATTTATGATTGTGAGAGCAATGTGCTCAGTATACCTTTAACAGGGTTTTGTATTCCCCTAACAGGGAAATGTGCTAATGTAATATTCAGCTCCTAACAGGGACACTATACTTTTAGTACATATTTGTGGGTACCATCCCCACCAGGGTTTTCCCTTGATAAGGGTTTCCTCGACAACAATTCATGGGGTTATGAGTTGTGTTGTGTGCTCATATTCTTTTCATTTCAGTAAGTATATGGTTTAGTTGGAAATTATTAAGTTTATGTTTAAAGTGTTGTAATACTGATTCACACCACCTCTTAGTATTACTTAATCCTAACAGATATGAATATCAAAACAAGTACAAGCTACAAAATCAAAATGCCAAGGCCCAAAATGTAGTGATGGAGGCCTCTTTGGGGGACTCTTTTGCATCCCCCTGTCCCCTTCGAGGACTCTTTAGCGTCCCTCGTCCCCGAGGGGGACGTCGGGACGTCTCCAGCAGAACAGCGGCAAATGGGTGGCTCCGCCGGAAACGTCGGGACGGCATCCCCTACCCCCGGTGCGTCCCCGTTTCGAAGACGTTGGGGATTTTTTGGGGGGTACACGTCCCCGGGTTATACTGGTTTTCAAATGGTGACGCTTGGAGGGCATCCAAGGTTTTACAGTTGGTTCATGCAGATACTTGTGGACCCATGAGCACTCCATCAGTCACTAGCTATAGGTATTTTCTCTTGTTTGTTGATAATTTGAGCAGGAAAATGTGGGTGTATTTCGTTCAGCATAAATCAGAGGTGTTCAACATGTTTCAGAAGTTCAAGGCCTTAGTGGAAAAAGAGTCAAGTTGCCAAATTGTCACTCTTCAGTCCAACAATGGTGGAGAATTTTCCAACTTTTGTGCATCACATGGATTTAAGCATCAACTTACTACCCCTTACACCCAATACCAGAACGGTGTTGTTGAGCGCAGGAATTGTACAGTCACTGAGATGGCTCGATCGATGTTGGAGCATCGAAATGTTCCAAATAAGTTTTGGGTAGAGGCGATCTTTACTACAATTTGTCTTCTGAACGGCCTCCCACACAGGTTGTTAATAAGATGACTCCAGAGGAAGCTTGGTCTAGACAGAAGCCCAAAATTAGTCATCTGAAGGTTTTTGGCTCTACAGTTTATGTTTGGATTTTAGATGACAAGGGCACAGAACTGGATTCCAAGACTCAAAAAATTGATGTTCACAGGATACAGTGATACACAAAGCTTATCGGTTGATTGATGTGGATACCAATCATCTCATATTCAGTCGAGATGTGGTGTTTGACGAATGGGGTCCATTTTAGCCTTCCTCAGCTTTGAGCCCTCGGGATCAGTCTCCACACACTACAGATATGGAGTTTCGTCTTCCATTCGGTTCACCTGATGGGAGGGATTCAGCTGACATTGTGCCCCCTGCCCCTCCGCATGACATTTAGACTCCACATCCAGCAATTCAAGGTAATGTTGATCCTCTTGCAGTGGATGTAGGTTCTTCTACTCTCCGACCAAAGTGGTGAGCCAAGACCATTAGTGATCTTCATGATGATGAGCTTGTTGAGGGCAGATCTACAAGGAATAAGGGCAAGTAGCATGTCATAGTCATCTTTGCTCTTATGGCCAATATTCACAGTATTTTTGAGCCTCAGACATATTCAGAGGCTAAGGGCATACCAAAGTGGGAAAAAGCAATGGCCGCTAAACATCAGTCTCATGAAAAACAACACTTCAGTGTTGTCAAATCTTCCACGAGGGAAGAAGCCCATTGGCTGCAAATGGGTCTACAAGGTGAAATATAAGGTTGATGGCACACTTAATAAGTACAAGGCATGGTTAGTGGCTAAAGGGTTTTCACAAGAGGGCATTTGACTATGAGAAGGGATTTGCTCCCAATGCCAAAATGAGTACCATTTGTCTTGTCCTCGCCCTTTCAGCTCAGTTTGGATGGTGAATCCATCATATGGATGTCAAGAGTATTTTTCTCAATGGTGATTTGCAGGAAGAGGTCTACATGACACAACCTCTAGGTTTTAAGGTTGTAGGTAAAGAACATCAAGTTTGCAAATTGGTAATAGCTCTTTGTGGCCTCAAACAAGCATTTGACTGATCAAGAATTTCAATGGAGTCTTTTTTATTCTAATTTGTATGTCAAGCATGCTAGTGTTGAGATTCTTATCTTGTCATCTATGTTGATAATCTTATCATTACTAGTAGTGCAACACATTTGGTCGAGCAGGTCAAACAAGATTTGTGTCAGACTTTTGATATGACAGATTTGGGACTTCTCTATTATTGTCTTGGTGTAGAGGTTTGGGAGACCGATACTTCCATCTTTATTTCTCAGTCAAAGTATACCAAAAGTTTGTTGGAAAAAATTCAAACGCATGATTGCAAACCTATAGCTACACCTATGGAGAAAGGGCTGAAACTTTCAGCCAAATCAGATTCCGCGGTGCTGAATGAGTCAGCATTCAAGCAACTGGTGGGCAGCCTCATCTATCTCACTACCACTAGACCTAACATCAGCTATGTTGTGAGCTATATTTCTTGCTTCATGACAACCCCAAAAGCTGAACATTGGATTGCATCGAAGCATGTGCTGAGATATGTGAAGGGCACTCCTAATTTTTGCATTCTCCGTGGCAGAAACACAGATCCACCGCTCGTCGATTTTACAAACTCAAATTGTGTAGGTTCTATTGACGATAGAAAATCTACTTTAGGGTATGTTTTTAGTTTGGGCACAGGTGCAATCACATGGACCAACAAGAAGCAATAGGCAGTATCACTCTCCTCTACCGACGCTGAATATCAAGGAACTGTTAAGGCAGCTTGTGAGGCAGTTTGGCTTAGACGGATGCGTGTAGACATGCACATGCCTCAAGCAGGACCTACTCCCTTGTTCTGTGATAATCAAGGAATTCATAAGTTAGCCAAAATTCCAGTCTTCCATGAACGGACCAAGCATGTTGACCTTCATTGTCACTACATCTGCCAACTAGTCAAAGATGGATTCGTGATGTTGCAGTATGTCCCCACTAAGGACCAGACTATAGACATCCTCACCAAGTCTCTTAGTCCAAAAAAATTTGTCAAGTTTAGGGGCAACTTGGTGTAGTTGATAAAATGACCATTAAGGGGGGGTATTAGACTATTTTTAGTATCTTAGGTTCTTGCTATTTTTAGCTCGTTATTTACGAATCTTAGTTAATGGTCATTTAGGTTCTATTTTTCAGATGACTTAATTAGTTTATTTTTAGTCATCTGTATTTAGACGACTTTGCTTTTTTCATTAAAAGCTTTTGTAAACTCTATATATTTATGTATTTGATTAAGACAATCATTCCATTTTTTAGAGTTTCATGGAACTAGGGACTTGAAAGATGGTTATTGTCCAAAACAAGCCAATATTGTAACTGATTCTTTCATTTCTAATTTATTTATCCTCCATTGAGGGTTTCAGGTTAAATACCAATAATTTAGAAACAAATATAATAAATCTCAGTGTGGTGCTTGGTGTATTGATCTATATCGGAAAGGGAGTGTGTGCGAGTTGTATATTTGAATAATCTAGCTGGATCCAACCAACTGCATTTTGTAGATAGAAAAGTGCATGATCTCAACGAATTACTTCTAAAAGGGAAAAAAAAAAATATGGAAGAACTATAGCATTTCGTAATTGATTGGGAAATTTTTTTACCAATCCCAACCAACAAGAGAAAATCTTTAGAATGGTTAAAGCTAAACTGCTTTAAGTCCAAGCACAACTGGGTACTCTTTCTACCGTTGTGCTAATATGAGATGGGTTCAAAGGCATAGTTGGAGGTTGATCCGATATATAACATTCATATCAATGGAATTATTCAATCTATCTACTGAAAAATAGTCCTAATCTCCCATCCAATTTTTTGGGTTTAAATGCGGAACCGACGACCCTACACAAAAGCAAATTTATTCAAGAAAAAGTAAAGAGGAAATAAAGAAAAAAAAACAACTCAGTTGATAATTAAAAACCCCTTTTGGCAAAAGAGCCCTTCGTAGATTTCAGTCTTTGATAGATTGATCTTATTTTTACATAATATGAACGAAAAGGGTAGGCTTGGTAAAAAAAAGTCGAGCGGGAAAGCCGAATGAATCGAAAGGTTCGTGTTCGGTTTGGGAAGAGATTATAAATCCGTTCAACTTATGAATAGATAATCTACTTTCATTAAGTAATTTATTAGATAACCGTAAATAGAAAATATTGAGTACTATTCAAAATTTTGAAGAACTATGTAAAGGAGTTGCTAATCAGCTTGAGCAAGCTCGGGCTCGCTTATGGGAAGTAGAAATGCTTGCGCGCCAAATTTGGGTAAATGGATACTCTCAAATAGAACAAGAAAAAGAGGATCTTATCAATGTTGCTTCTGTTAATTTGAAACAATTAGAAAATTTAAAGAATGAAACCGTTCACTTTGAACAACAAAGAGTAATTGAACAGGTTTGACAACAAAGTTCTCGCCAAGCTGTCCAAAGAGCTCTAAGAACTCTGAATATTCGTTTGAATAGCAAGTTACATTTACGTATGATTGAGCAAAATGAAAATATCGACTTGCTCCTAGCCATGAAAAACATAACTGATTAACGTTATATATTATTAAAATCTCTCTATTATATAGAGGTCTTATTTTTCAAAAGAGAATTAACTAGCGTTAATGGTAACTATTCGACGCAATGAAATCAGTAGTATGATACGTAAACAGATTGAACAATATAATAACAAGTCAAAGTTGTTAATATTGGCACTGTACTTCAAGTAGGAGATGACACTGCTCCTATTCATGGTCTTGATAAAGTAATGGTAGGGGAATTAGTAGAATTTGTAGATGGTACAGTAGGTATTGCCCTAAATCTAGAATCAGATAATGTTGGAGCTGTATTAATGGGTGATGGCTTGATGATACAAGAGGGTAGTTTCGTGACAACAACAGGACAAATTGCTCAGATACCAATAAGTGATGGTAAGGGGAAGATCTCATCTTCTGAATCTTGATTGATCAAAATTCTCGCCCCAGGTATTATTTCAAGACGTTCTGTATATGAACCTCTTCAAACGGGTCTTATTGCTATTGATTCTATGATCCCTATAGGACGCGGTCAGCGAGAATTGATTATTGGGGACAGGCAGACCAGTAAGACGGTAGTAGCTACAAATACGATTATAAATCAAAAAAATCAGAATGTAATGTGTTTATGTCGCTATTGGTCAAAAAGCTTCTTCTGTAGCTCAGGTAGTTAATACGTTCCAAGAACGTGGCACAATGGAGTATACCATTGTGGTAGCAGAAACTGCAGATTCTCTTGCTACGTTATAATATCTTGCTCTTTATACAGGAGCAGCTTTAGCTGAATACTTTATGTATAAAGAACAACATACATTAATCATTTATGATGATCTTTCTAAACAAGCACAAGCTTATCGACAAATGTCTCTTCTATTAAGAAGACCACCTGGACGGGAAGCTTATCCAGGAGATGTTTTCTATTTACATTCTCGTTTATTAGAAAGAGCAGCTAAATTAAATTCTCAGTTAGGTGGAGGGAGTTTGACTGCTTTACCAATAGTCGAGACTCAAGCTGGAGATGTCTCAGCTTATATTCCCACTAACGTAATTCCTATTACTGACAGACAAATCTTCTTGTCAGCTGATCTATTCAATGCAACAATTCAACCTGCCATTAATGTTGGTCTTTCTGTATCTAGAGTAGGATTTGCAACTCAGATGAAAGCTATGAAACAAGTAGCTGCAAAATTATAATTAGAATTAGCTCAACTTGCAGAGTTAGAAGCTTTTGCACAATTCGCTTCTGATCTTGATAAAGCTACGCAAGATCAATTAGCAAGAGGTCAACGATTACGCGAGTTGTTCAAACAATCTCAATCAAATCCTTTGATAGCGGAAGAACAAATAGCTATGATTTATATCGGAACGAATGGATATCTAGATGTATTAGAGATCATTCAAGTTAAAAAAATTATTCTTAAGTTGCGCGAGTATTTAGTAAAAAATAAACCCCAGTTTGGAGAAATTATACGTTCTACTGGGACATTCATGGAACAAGCAAAAGAGCTCTTAAAAGAAGCTATTCAAGAAAATATCCAACTTTTTCTTATGCTCGGAACAAGATAAAAGAGCTTAATAATCATTTATAAAGCATAACGAATTATTACATCCAATAGGATTTGAACCTATACCTAAGGTTTAGAAGACCTCTGTCCTATCCATTAGACGATGGACGCTTTATTTTCATTATTCCTTGAAATACTTTATCGATCAAGAATTCAAAAAGAATGATTTTTTCTCCATCCACAACGAACGAGATTCGAGAACAGAAGAGAGAGTAGATAGGTAACATGGACATGAAAAAACATTTTGAATAAGAAATATGAATGAGTGGGTAGCGGAAATTGAACCCGCATCGTTAGCTTGGAAGGCTAGGGGTCATAGTCAACGTTGATTAACGCCTCTAATTCAAAACCAAACATGAAAATTTCATTTCATTTGGCTTCTCCGTGAGAGAGAGATAGAAAGGGAGGTATAATGAGAAATGATTGTTTACATAATACATAAATATTTATTTTTGCTCTGCTCCATAACATCTATGTTAGTTTCTTTGTAGTTCTTTCCTCTTAAATTCAGGTGAACAACCTTAAAAATCAAATACCTATTCACTTGATAGATGATCCCTGTAGAAAGATAAGACTGAAAAATCTTAATATTGAATTCAAAAATCTTTCTAATTACTTCGTTCCCTATTTCTACAAATTGCGATCCTAGAGGAAATCAAATTTCACCGAGCTCAAACAAAATCACGTTAACTAAAGTAAACCAAAAACACTATTATCTAGCTATTTGACTCCAACTTTTGCTATTCTCGCAATCGAACATTTGGCTACGATGAAAAACAATCTTTTGATATCCATGGATCTTTGATTGATCCGATTAGATAGATCGGTCTAATCCTTGAAAACATTCTACATTTTGTTTCGCCATCTTGGATGGAACGGAAAATATAGTCGTTTTATCATTCCAAATTCAAATTACGAGAATGCACACAATTCCTTTCTTGAACCAGGGTATTCATAGGAGAGGTTTGGAACCTATATAGAAATATAGTTTTTTCAAAATATAAACAAGAGTTGAAAGATCCTTCAACTCTGTTGAATATAATGATAGAACGAATCACACTTTTACAACTAAACTATACCCGCCACAATTTCATTGTATCATACAAATCGATTTTTTGTCCAATAGGGAAAAAAGTTCTTTTTAGATTCTAATAAGAATTTAATGCAAGTTCCTGTCATCATATTTTCCTATTCCTGAAAATTCAATAGCAAATGGTTTCTTTTCACTCCATCCCTTACCTTATTGTTTTTACTCTTGCAAGAATAATCCTTAATCAATATTATAAGTAATACCCTACTAATAGTATGATTTTATTTAGTAACCATTATCATTATATATATATATAGTTAATTATCATTAAATATATAGTTATAGTTGTTATGATTAACAACACATTCCATTAGAATGGTTCAAGTAATTTTGAATTAGTTTTTCTTTATGACAGATATAGAATAGAAAATGAAAATTATGATCATTTTCATATTTTCATAAAATAAAAATGATCCACTCTTAGTCTTTGAAATCTTTTTTTTAGCCTTCCAATATGATCTTATCCATTTTCAATCTAGAACATCTCATTCATATTAGAACCTGCAACAATTGCAATTATTCAAAAACATAGAAGTGCTTATCTATTATCTTATATAATACAGAAATCTTATATAATACAAAAAAGGAAATAAAGAAATGATATCACAAGGTCAAATTTTGATAGCCCTTTTTATTGTTTTTACTTTTATAACAATTATTTTAGCTTTCAGATTAGGTAGAGCACTGTATTCTTCATAATTATGGTCAATTATTCCTTATCTAAGAAAGATAATGGCCCGGCCAGATACTGGTCGGGCTAGAGAATTATTTGGAACGGAATAAAGAAATAAAATTGGATTCTCACAAATGTTGGTCTATATTTAGTGAAATGCTATATTCATTTTAGATCTGTCGTCTGGGAGAGATGGCTGAGCGGACTAAAGCAGTGGATTGCTAATCTGTTGTACAAACTATTTCTACCGAGGGTTCGAATCCCTCTCTCTGTTCAGTCACTTGAGATGACTCCTCAAAACCTATAGAAATAGGCCCTTTTACAAAATCTACTTTCTAATCCTTTTTCATCACTATTCTTTACGCCCAGGATTTCGTCCTGGATTGTTTGATAGGAATCCTAAGATAAAGATAGAAACAAAAAATATCACTACTACATAAACAAACAGCTTAAGAGTAAGCATTATGTAATCTCTAAGATCCTTATTAGAAAATGGAATAGATCATCAATTTTTGTATCATCTATTGTCTAAGCAAAAAAAAAAAAGCTGATTCAAAATTGAATCTATTATGTTTCTCTTTTCTTCTTTGCTCGGAATTGAACAGGCTACTACGTAAACAAACAGCTTAAGAGTAAGCATTATGTAATCCCCAAGATTCTTATTAGAAAACGGAATAGATCATCAATTTTTGTATCATATATTGTCCGAGCAAAGAAAAAAAGCAGATTCAAAATTGAATCTATTATGTTTCTCTTTTCTTCTTTGCTCGGAATTGAACAGGATAAATAGAAATTCGAGTACTAATTAAACTATCCTGCGAATACTAATTAAACTATCCTACAAGTACTAATTAAACTATCGTAAACTTATTGATTGATTATCACAATCAACAAATTTATCTATCAACAAAAAATAGAAACAAGTACAGTATATGTCTAAAATAGAAGAAAATTTAGAATACATAGATAAATTATCATCCTTGTTATTTAAATAAAAATCAAAGATATGTCCTCTATTAAATAAGAATAACATATTCTAATCACTAGCTAATAACCCAAACTGCAACTGTGATGCAGTTGATGTTGACTAAAGGTATATTGATCTGTTGAGAATAGATGTATCACAAAATAAACATCAGAAAAAGGAAAAAGAGTTTTACATCAATTTGGTTAATGAAAATGATCCATTCTAAATAGTTAGAATGTAACTATTCTAACTAATAAAATTAGAGAAAAAAATATATGTTTTTTTCCGTATCAAGTGAATACAAACAAAAAATCAATAAAAACTTTTTGTAAGATTATCGTATCGAAAACTTACGGCAGCTTGCCAAGCAAAGGATAATACAAAAAAGAACAGACGGATAATTGGCATTACATTAACAATTGGATCAAAAATTGCATAAGCTTCAGGCAATTTGGCAAAAAAGGGATTATTCAAATGAAAAGCGGCATCGTCTAGACAAATATGGAAGTTGAGGATAACTGGCATTTTGATTCTCCGATGAATAAAAATGATGTAAAGATCCAAAAGTATTTGGCCAATCAATCAAATTTTTTCGGCAAAATTAGACTTTTAGTCTTCGAGTTGGAAGGGATCATTTCTTCATATAACATTGTACCTATTCTGATAGAGAATGACCAATGAATGTATATTCTTGTTTCTTTTTAGGTTCCCCTATAGTAATATAGATATCTGATTCACTCAAGAATCTATGCCCCTCCGTTTTCTCTATGCATAATTGCATAGCACCAGATAAGAATGAATTAAAATGAAACATTGCATCAATTTATATTAATTGATTAAAATAAAACAATAATGGGGCGTGGCCAAGCAGTAAGGCAGCAAGTTTTGGTCTTGTTATTTCAAAGGTTTGAATCCTTCCATCCCAGGTGGAACAGTATGAAAAAAAGAAGACTATACTTATAAAACGGAAATATGATTTTGTTCTACAAAAAGAGGATGTGGCGAAGTCCGTAGATGCTACGGACTTAAATTTTTTGAGCCTTGGTATGTAAACTTACCAAGTGATAGCATCAAAATCCAGGGAACCCTGGGATATTTTGAATAGGCAATCTTGAGCCAAATCCGATTTCTAGAGACAATAGTTTCCTTTTCAAGAAAGGAATAGGTGCAGAGACTCAACAGAAGCTATTCTAACGAATCAACATAATTTGTATTGGATACAATCCATTATTTACATAATCTCTTTGGGCCCGTTTGGGTACTGGAATACCATATCCTAGATATGGTCAATTCTGGAAGATGCTGCAATTCAAGAAGATTCTTATCCTCAAAATGAAATCCAGAATATGGACTGACCCGTTTGGTCCACCCGGAAGATGACTGAGAAGATGCACAAGGAATTTTAATTCTTTATTTTTTAATTTCTTTGAATACGGTGTGTACATGTGTGTATATATACACACATGCACACATGTATATATACATAGATACATGTATGTATATATACATGTGTGTATATACACACACGTGTATATGTGTGTACATACACATGTATACACATATACACACATACACATGTGTATACACACACATACACACATGTGTGTATATATACACATACATGTGTGTATATATACACACATATATGTAAATACACATACAAGTGTGTATCCATGTATACACATATACACATATGTGTATATATACACACACATACACACATGTATGTGTATACACATATATATACATTTGTGTATATATACACACATTACATGTGTGTGTATATACATGTGTATATACACATGTGTGTATACATACGTGTCTATGTATACATGTGTGTATATATACACGTGCATGTATATACACATGTGTGTATATACACATGTATGTATATATACATCCTTATAGCAATATAATATACATCTTTATAGTCACAGATTCTACAAAATATTAAATTTGGTTTGTATATACACGCACATGTGTATATATACACACA
>MU226980.1:1989831-2009717 GCA_018584345.1 Thuja plicata | reverse complement strand
CTCAAGGGGCTACGTCCTCAAGAATATCAGTCACATTCAAGCAACCAAATGTATAAAATCTTAATTTCATAAATTCTCATTGTACTTTCCCAAGGAAGATCTCCTTCCTTTATCACCTCGAAATGAGAGCCATTACACCAAATAGGCAATGTGGGATAAAAAAGCACTTTCTTCTTTTAGTCACTTAAGTCACTTAATAAAATAAAGTAACTTAAAATTATAATATTAAAGTGACTTTATAACAATACTTTATGAAATAAAGTATCCCAACTATAGAGTCTGAACTCATATATAAAATAAATGCCCAAGTAACCCTGCGACTGACTGGCATCCTCTGAAAAGCGGCCATTAGACTATCCGGATGGCTAGATAGGCTAATCAGGCATAAAATTGCATTACTGCAGAAAAGGGGACATTACAAATAACAATTTGTAACGTTCCTTACTAGGAGAAAGCCAATTCCCAATGATTAACATACATCACTATGAATTTAAATTAAGAAAAAATCACTGATCCATAATACATACTTAAGCCCTAATTCCTTACTTCTCTCCTAATCAATAGCCTAAAGGAGGATGAGGATTTACTCTCCGTATGGCACTTGACACCAATCTACAAGTAGACTCCCTCAAGGCTTCAGGACCTCATCCTTATCCCATCTTGGGAGTTTCCTCCTACATTATGAGGTTTTATTCCGCCTCTCCCTACACAATACCAATCTATCCTCTTAACCATATTGATGAGTGAATAAGGAATAGGCTAGGTATATATCATTAGCTTATGTATTACTTTGTAATCTTTCTATTATTAATAAAATTAATATTATTACCGACCAAAAAATATATATATATAATTCTGACTTCATTATTATTATCAGCTATATATATATATATGAGGCCATATAAAAATTCCTTATCCCTAATAGTATTTAGATATATTATTTTATAAATCAGTGTTTAGTTTATAACTTCATAGATATGTTCAGCATAATTTACTGTCACATAATCTTGCCAGCATCGCAAACAATTTACTTCCTTACTCCTCAGTATCAAGCACTGTCACATAATGCTTGCCAGCATTGCAAATAATTTACTTCCTTACTCTTCAGTATGAAATATATTAATAATCTCTTATCTTTCTCCTGATCCAAATCCATCTGATTAGTACACAATTTATATTTAATAATCTATGATTCCATTTCCTTATTCATCCTTCAATGAATGCCAGATATAAATTATAATCTGATTCCTCATCTGATGCCCTGAATGAATGATCAGAACTGCTTCTTATGGCCGCATTCTTAAATGGGGAGTATATTGAATAAGACATGTTTGGCCATTGCACCATTTACTAACAATGGTACTGTATTGTGTTTCTTCATTAATGTTGATCTCTTCTTTAACATCATACCTCTTTGTACTGTCTTAAAGTGCCTTCTCATACCTGCCAATCATACTCTTAATTCTTTTATCCTCCTCCGTTTATTGAATATTATATGATTGTTGTTACGTATCTGTGTGTCATCAAATCATTACCTTATGTTTTGTTATCCCCTTCAGCTATATAATGTCTTAATATTCAATATTGTGCCCTTCCACAAGTATATAATCATTCTTTCTTGAGGATATTGCTCTCCAACTGGATAAGGTGTAAGACGGTGATAATTGTGAAGGCTATGATAGTTATGACTTTGTGGCATCTCAATTACTGCTGAAGCTTCCAACCTACAAAATACTGCTCATTACGAAGGAGATGACCCTTGAAACTGAAATAGTTCAGACACAGATTGCTCCACACCTCCCACAATTCCTGAAATAGTAATTTTGGACCACCATATCTTATAAACTCGTATCAACACGGAACTGAGAAGGGAGGAACGGACTTGGCTTTCTATTTCCAAAAGTTCTATAATATTTGTTTCTTCGTTGAAACCTTATAGTTTCATTTAATTTAATTGCCAAGCGAATATCTTATATATAGTTTGTGATTATTATATTATAGTATATTTATTTATTTTTATAATTAAATTTTATTATTATTATTATTTATTATTAAATTCTATTTCTGAAAGGGAACATTACACAGTAAGATAAATGAAGACTGTTCAAATCTAGGATGATCTTGAGATTCTTTACAGCTCTTAAGGAATGTTCTGGCTGGACTAGCACTTAGGTTCTGAGAGAATGCTAAGTACAGAATGATTCTAGAAAACATTAGGAAATTCATCAAACAAACCAATCTACCATATTTATGCTGATCAGAAGCTCACAGACCCTTAGTTCTTGAACACCATTCTCAACTGAAACAAGCACCCTGCAAACATGTGCAGAATGTCCTCAAATTTGCTAAAAAGCTAATAACCTCTTCAACTGGTTTCAATTAGAAGGACAAAACACTCTACATAAGATTTTCAGCCATCTCTAAACTCTTAACATTTCATTTGTAATATTGTATATTGTTAGGACAATCCTACTTTTTACTACAATACAATTGATCACTTTTTATTTATCGTTATTTATCAGATGCAAGAGCAAACAAAATTATATCTGCTAATGTCACTGGAATTAATTGGTAACAGGATCTTCAGGTATTAACTCAAAAGTGCAAAAGTAAGTTAGAAATTACAAGTGAAAAACAGATACATGCTCATAAAATAATATGCCTAATTCTTGCAAATTTCAGGTGCAATGAAATCCAGATAATTTTAAATCTTAGTCACTATCCAAGGAAAGTAAATGAGCTTGCATAAAAAATTATAAGCTTACATTGGCAGCATTGTCAGCCATCTGAGCTGTTTTTTGTTGTTGGACAGAACTTATTACTTGTTCATGTATAGCTCTCTTTCTCCTCATTATGTCAACTGCATGACTGACTGGTATCTGAAAGATTCAATAATACTTAAGATACAAAACTCTGTAAAATGTTCACACAGACATAGTACACCTGTAGACACTAAATTTATAATTTTGGAAAATGTGTTTGCCTAAACTATAAACTATAAACAGGAATACAAAGACTCAAAGAAAATGACTAAAAAAAATTGAAGCATCCTAAGTTTTGACTCCTTGATAATATGCACACTATTCTATCTTCACTTCATCACATCCATTCTCTACATACCTTGAAAATAACACATTGTAGCGAACCACTCAACACACAATAAATAATATTAGTCAAATTAAAATAATTAAGAAAATTGTAATGTGTTTACAAAAGGAAACATGAAATTTGTTAAAATGAATTCAATTCTTTAATCTTTAATGGAAAAGTTTTGAATATATATATATATATATATTCATTTTCTTGAAACAATTTGTGCAATTTCTTGATTTTTCAAATTTGAAGTCAAAAATATAATTTATTTTCTCAGTGTTCCAAACACTTAGGACATTTTGTAGTCATCACAGATGCATCGAGTGAAGATTTAGAAGGTGGTACTTCTGCAAGAAGGTTAAGTTACAGCTTATGAGTTTAGAAAACTTCAACATTTTGAGGTAAATTATGCTAGACATAATTTTGACCTCCTGGAAATAGTTCACACCTTACAGATATGGAGACATTATGTACTAAGCTATTTGAACTCAAATCTGATAACTTGGGATACAAGTAAATCTTAACCAAATCTAAACGCATGCCAAAAGGCAATGGCTAGTATTCATATCTAACTATGACATTGACATCAACTAACTTAAAGACAAAGAAAATCGGGTAACAAATGGTCTTAGTTCAGCATACTGCCACAATAGCTTCTGCTCATTTACCATTTCAAATCCAGGTGTTTTGAGAAACCCTATGAAAGATGAATTCTATGAGCAAGTCAAAAAAGCTCTTGTAGAAAACCCAAAAGATTTTAAATATGAAGGATACCATTTTGACCCAGGTCGATTATTCAAATTCAAGACTAGAATGCATATTCCAAACTAGAATGTATATTCCAAACCAGAATGATTCAAGAATTTGAGTGCTAAGAGAAGCTCATTGTGCACCTTACCCACGACACCCAAGAGTAACCAAATTCTTGGCTGACCTAAAACCACTATATTTCTAGAAAGGCATGATACAAATGTAGAAGTATTTGGTAGTATTCATTGCATCTTCCACAACATTACTTATCCAACTTGATTTCACCATTGCCTCAAAAAAAATGCCAAGCAATGGACATCACAAGGCCTCCAAAATAATGTAAGGTGCCTGGAATCTAGAAGTCTACTAGATGTATAGACCACAACTACCTGGATAACATTAACCACTCCCACCTCCATCGCCACCTCATTCAACAAACTACACAAGATCTCGATATTTTTTACTTCAGTGAAGGCGTCAACTAGCTTCAAAAAGACCAATTGCTATTATGAAAACACCAAAAAGTTAAATGAGTTCCATACTCCAAACATCTACCCAACCATCAAATATAAAGTTGCAACCTTTGCTTTTCCAAATTTGGTTCTTTTGGTCTACTAGCTTATGTGTTTTGTATCTCATCCTACAATGGACTATTCAATTCATAACTGCTTGGAGCCTTAAACCCCGTACCTAGCAAGGTCAATGCCAAAACCAAATCCTTCCAAAAGGACTCGAAGCAACATTAAAAGGAATACTATTGTAGTGATTGAATTTGGCAGATGCCAACTTCACTTCATGATGCAATTCCCTTTCCATGCATTTGTAGCCCAATGAAAAAGAGACCCCATATCTCCCCAAATCGCTAACAATATAGAATTGTGAAATGTGGGTGAAGCTCCCATTGCCTCTCGTCTACTATTTTTCTTTGCTTTTTTCAACTCATATTCTATAAGTAGAGCTCTTGCCCCATTCTAAACCTCCAAAGTTCAAACATCTCAGCAAAGGGCCCGTGAAAGATGATATTTCAAATGATTTATGCCAGCTCTCATATCCTTACTACAATGGATGCAAATAACCATAACCTTTTTTGGACCTTCTAACACGTTCCCAACAAAGATCCTCAGGCTTACCACCTTTCTTGATTGTCATGGATGCCATATGTTTTTAAGAAAAATGGAAATCAAGATAATAGAAACCAAAAGTTAAAAGTGATACCATAGTGGTGTAGCCTGTTAATGTTTTATACGCTGCAGGAGAAATCATTTACCTGCTTTGGTTGTGTTCTTATACTACAATGGTTGATTGTTCAAATATTATTATTGGCTGCTGAACGGTTCTTCCATTTATTGGTGTTGTTGTCGGGCCTTCTTTTATTCTGCTCTCCATCTTATGTTCTGCTACAGAGGCACGATACTTACTCGCCATCATGCCCTCTCTCTCTTCAGTGTATGGTTCTCATCAATTATAAAGGATCGCATGTTCATGTAAAATACGTAACTATTGTTGTCGTGTCCTTTTTCCCAGCTCACAATGATATGTTCGACGGTTACATTTGTTTGTATTTACCTGTTGGCATTAAGGCTCATGGATGATTACTTACATGTTTGGTTTATTCTAATGCGGTGATTGTGTGACTATTTGTTTTTTTTAGTGGAATACAAAACAACAATTGTAAATGTTGTCGACTCGTATTTGGTAATGGTGGAGACTCTTCCATTGTGGGAAGTCTAATCAATAGGTGTTGCGGCAGATATTCAAGTGCATCTCTCAACGGCATATCTGCGAGATGTATTAAGTCTTTGTGATCATGTCTTATATACCACGTGTGTTGGAGGGAGTTTTTAGGGGAATGGTGATTAATCTAGTATTATCATGTGAGACATCACATATGTGGAATGTATGTGGAATGTTGCATTCTCTGTAAGAGAGCATTGTGTATGAGATAGAATTATTCTGTATATGAACTATTGTGTAAGCATTTCAGTATCTGTAGTATCTGTGAGATACTTAAAGTATTGTGCGTTTTTGTATAGGCATATCAGATCTGCCCGAACTGTTAGAAGACATATATCTTGATTGTTAAGAGTTAACAATCTCTGGCTATTTCATCTCCTAATAAAGCTTGTGAGTTATGTATTGAGTCCTTTGATTATTCAATATAGGATAATTTTTGGGTGTGGTTGGGTTTTTCCCTCAAGTAGGAGGGTTTTCCCAAGGTAATATTGGTGTCCTTGTGTTTCTTGTTTTTATTTATTCTCTATTTTATGCTATTCTGGTTCAAAACATTAACATGGTATCAAAGCGGGTCTACGTAAAGATCCTGAACCAGAATAGGATAATTGGATTCTAGAAGAATCTTGATGACTAATGGGTGTCAAATATGTTGTTCAATGTTTGTTGTGGGTGTTACAATCTCAGCTATTGAGGCTTCTCATGCAACCTTGTCCAAAGCTTCCATTTTTTCAACGGGGAGAATGCAATCATGCCCGTCTATGCTTACATGTTTGACATTCTATGAGGATAGCAGATGTGCTAGTGTTTGAATTTATCACTCTCTGCCTGCATTATAATTTTGTGATGGCGAAAGATCTATTGATGGATTGAGAGGAAATTTAGGCAATAAAGAGATATGTATTTTATGATTGTTGATCGTGAATTTTTTATGAATGTAATATTAATTCATGTTATAACACTGGGAATAGTGTATGCTTTTAGCATGGATCTGTATATTTCTCTTCATGATAGGTTGATTCTATGAACTATTATTAATCTCTCTTGGTTGCAAGATGGATCAAGGAGCTAAAGTATGGTGGATTAATTATCTGAAATCTCATGAGGAAGAATTTGTTTCAGCAAGGAAGTTGAGAAAGACGAAGATACTAAACAACAAAATCCCTATCATTGTGATCAGCTACTTCTAAGAGGAGGATATGACATTTAGAGGGAGCTTGGGCAGGAGAGGGAGAGTGCCAAATCTTTTTGCTGAGGATCAACAAGCTCGTGTAGCAGTGTGACTGCTAAAGCTCCTTGTTTGGTCAACATTGGAATCAGCTCTATTTTGTTATGATAATCAAAGAAGTGAGAATGCTGCCCCTACTGAGAGGGAGACTCCATTCAGAGGGAGTCTAACTATCTATCACAGGCAACCTTGGACGAGGAGGTCAGAAGGTTGATATTTGTCTCAGAGAGAGCCACATCATCATGAAGATTTGTTAATGAGTTCTTCTCCGTGAGGGAGAAGTTCGAGGTGCAATCCCTTGTTAATGAGTTCTTCTCTGTCAAGGAGAAGTTCGAGGTGCAATCCCTTGTTAATGCATTCTTCTTTGCAAAAGAAGTTTGAGGTGAAAGCCCTTGTTCCACCCTCTCTAGGAGTATCTATGGTGGATCCACCCTCTAGGAGTAGCCATGGTGGATGTTATGTGAGAAAATCCATGACTTAGTTTTATGTTCTTTCACCCTCTAGGAGTATCCATGGTGAATGTTATGCTGAGATGACAGTATTATGTTGAGCAAATATGTGATGAGATTTTGTTATTGACACTTTTTGGTTGCAGCTCCATTGTGTTTGTCAGATTGAGACACACTATTCATATGAATGATTTCTCCTTTGCTAAGAGGGAGTGTTAATGTTTTATACGCTGCAGGAGAAATCATTTACCTGCTTTGGTTGTGTTCTTATACTACGACGGTTGATTGTTCAAATATTGTTATTGGCTACTGAACGGTTCTTCCATTTATTAGTGTTGTTGTCGGGCCTTCTTTTATTCTGCTCTCCATCTTATGTTCTGTTACAGAGGCATGATACTTACTCGCCATCGTGCCCTCTCTCTTTTCAATGTATGGTTCCCATCAATTATAAAAGATCACATGTTCGTGTAAAATACATAACTGTTGTTTTCGTGTCCTTTTTCCCAGCTCACAATGTTGTGTTCGACGATTACATTTGTCTATATTTTTACAAGCTGGTATTAAGGCTCGTAGATGACTAATTACGTGTTTGGTTATTCTAATGCAGTGATTGTGTAACTGTTCATTTTTTATGCAATGGAATAGAAAACGACAATTGCAAATGTTGTCAAGTCATATTTGGTAACGATGGAGACTATTTCGTTGTGGGAAGTATAATCAATAGGTGTTGCGGCAAATATTCAAGTGCATTTCTCAACGGCATATCTGCGAGATGTATTTAGTATTTGTGATCATGTCTTATATAGCGCGTGTTGGAGGGATTTTTTAGGAGAACGGTGATTAATCTAGTATTATCATGTGAGACATCAGATATGTGGAATGTTGCATTCTTTGTGAGAGAGCATTGTGTATGAGATAGAATTATTCTGTATATGAACTATTGTGTAAGCATTTCGGTATCTGTAGTATCTGTGAGATACTTAAAGTATTTTACGTTTTTGTATAGGCATAGCAGATTTGCCCGAACTGTTAGAAGGCAGATATCTTGATTGTTAGGAGTTAACAATCTCTAGTTATTTCATCTCCTGATAAAGCTTGTGAGTTTTGTATTGAGTCTTTTGATTATTCAATAAAGGATATATTTTTGGGTGTGACTAGTTTTTTCCCTCGAGTAGGAGGGTTTTCCCACGGTAATCTTGGTGTCCTTGTGTTTCTTGTTTCTATTTGTTCTCTGTTTTACACTATTCTGGTTCAAAACATTAACATAGCCCATGAATCATCACAACTATTTTTTACTTTAAATTATTGTCACCAACCAATGGTAGTCAATTTTGATTACTTGGGATAGGATAAAACAATTCTAGTGATGAGGTTGAAAATGTTGGCATAACTGATGAAGAGTTAAGTTGTGTATGAGTTTGATGTTGAACTGATGATAGGTTGATCAATGATGTTGTCATTGATGTCAACTTAGTGTTTGTTGGTTGGTTGTGTACCTATTATGCTAATATATGTTCAAGAGATTGAATTCTGAGTTGTAGAACGAATTGGGGTGTGCGATCGTAACAGAAGCTTAAGTGATGTCTCTAGGAGCTATATCTATGACTGCACAAGTTTATCTTATGTATTGAGTGAGTTATGATTGATTGAAGGTTGACAGGATAACAAGAAGATTGATTTGATGATTGTGTCAACTATGTTTGGATTCAGATGTTGTGATCATGGTATGTTTATCTAAACTATGTTATGAGGTTGCGTTTGCGACCGCATCATGTTTTGATGATCGGAAGACAGTTTCAAGTGACAGAAGGTTGTTCAGCAAAGAGTTTAAGGTGTTCTTTAGAATAGTCAGTCAGTTCCTTGACCAGTGATGATGCATTGTGTTGCGATGAGTGATTACGTGTTCCAGGGATCATGGCGATCTTGTTGATCGACAAGGATTGATGAGTTGGCATGCTTGTGATCGGATTTATTAGAGGTTGTGCAAGAACATTGAAGAATGTATTTTGGTTTGACTTTTCGTTGTCAAATCGATGTGCGATGAATTAGAAGGCCGACCTGAGTTTGTTAGAAAGTGTTATAGATTTGTAACAAGTTTTCGGGCTTGCTCATTGAGCAGGGAAAATTGTAAAACGTTTTGTAAGGCGGTTAATTGCCCTAATGAACTTGTATTATATAAATATGTAAAATGATGAAATATACAAGTATAGATCGTGGATGCAAAGGTGCGATCGAGAAGAGGAAGAAAAGAGAAGTGTGTTTGTATGTAAAGCAGAAATTGTGCTTGAACTAGATCTGTATTAGCAAAAGAAATGTTATTTTCTCGAATCATTTACTTGTTGATTCCTTACAGCGTCATCAAGCTAAATCCCTTAACCGGGTAGATCCTAACAAGTCTGAATTGTAAATCCTTTAACAGGGTGACTCTTTAAATAGGGTGTGAAATCCTTTAATCAGGTAACTCCTAACAGTGTAAAGCTCCCAACAGGGCTAGAGGTAAATCCCTTGACCGGGTGACTCCTAACAAGGTTTGGCTCTTAACCGGGCATTATTGTAAGCTTTAAATAGGGCTACGCTCTTAACCTGTGTACTTCAGAAGAGTGCAGATTTTAGTGGGTGTCATCCCCACACGTGGTTTTTTCCCGTTGGGTTTCCACGAGAAAAACTTTGGTGTTATTGTGTTGCATGATTGTGGATGCTTATTCTTATTGCTTAGTTTTTCATGCAATGAATGTCCATTAATGCAAGTGGTTGAATAGTTAATGAAAAGTTGGAATTGTTAGATTACTAATTCACACCCTCCCTCTCTCAGAAAAGGCTTGTTTTAATAAGGGTTATGGCAATTTGATTTTAGTAACTTCATATTTTCATGTAGCAACATCTCTTTACAACTATTTCATCTTCATAACAAAATTCAAACATCACATAATGCTTTTTTGTAATATCCCAAAAATTTGTGACAAAATTCATGTATCAAGAAATCCTTTTTATAATATCCTCTAGTTTCCAATGGCAAACATGAGTGATTGCTCTATGCTTGTTTAGAAGAGGCCACTTACTTACAAATGACCAATGCCAATGCTTTTTGAAAGTTTAGTTCTTCAATATAGACCAAAGCCTTAGCATACTTATTGGCATTAACCCAAATGTTTATTTGTTTACTATCACTCAAAATTTCTTCGACAGATTTGAAATTGGACAACATAGGTGTGATCACCACAATGAAGTTTTAAGCAGGGGTATAACATAATACACATGCAAATACTAAATAACAATCTGTAAAGAAATTTTACAATATTCTTTATTAAAATTATGATTTTGAAGATTGTTTTAAATTAATAATGTGATTTAAAAACATGTGCAATGAATTAAAAGCTTGAAAGTGGAATGATCAATGACCCACGAAAATGGGCAAAACAGGCGTGTCAAAGTCAAAATGTGCACTAACCAGAGGAACAGCCTGCAACAATATTCCCGCAGCACAATACAATCATCTAAAATTGCATCCAAATGACTTTGCGTTTAGAAGGGTTTCATCCACCAAATAATCAAGGTGAAAATTAGAAAATCCTGCATGCCTTTTATACCAAATGTTGGATGTGTTTTTTATTACGATGAGCAATTGGTAAAATATTAATGTTATTATTAACAAGAGCGAAGCTCAATAAATAGGCTATACAGATTTTACAAAGAGGCAAGTTTCTAAAATAGAAACTGCCAGAAAGATCAAAGATCTTAACAAGATATTTATAGCAAGTTACAATATTGAGCATTAATACTAAAAATAATAAAATATTATTCTAATACCCTCCCTTAATGCTCAATCTATCAACTACACCAATAGACCCCCTAAATTTTACAAACTTATATGGACTGAGGGGTTTGGTGAAAATATCTGCTAGTTGCTCCAAGGTAGGAACATACAGCAACTGAATGGATCCGTCTTCAACCAACTGCCGAATGTAGTGACAATGAAGTTCTATGTGTTTAGTTCGTTCATGGAAGACTGGATTCTTGGCAAGTTTGAGCACTCCCTGATTGTCTAAAAACAAAGGAGTCGGACCGGTTTGAGATATTTGCATATCTGCAAGCACCCGGCGAAGCCAAATTGCCTCACAAGTTGTCTTAACAGTTCCTTTATACTCTGCTTCAGTCGAAGAGAGAGCCACCGCCTGCTGCTTCAGTCGAAGTCCAGCTGACTGCACCAGATCCCAAACTGAACACATATCCAGAAGTTGATTTCCGGTCATCAACTGAGCCTGCCCAATCTGAATCTGTAAACCCACTGAGTCTAGGATCGTCACACCTAGTGTAAAGAAGGCCATAATCCAAGGTGCCCTTCACATAGCGCAAGACACACTTTGCTGCTACCCAATGATCAACCCTGGGGGCTGTCATGAAGCGTGATATGTAGCTCACTGCAAAATTGAGGTCAGGTCTAGTGGCAGTGAGATAGATGAGACTACCCACTAGTTGCCTGAATTGGGTTTCATCTACAGGAGGAGAATCAGACGTGGCTAACAATTTCAGGCCAGTCTCCATAGGTGTGGAAGCAGGTTTGCAATCCTGCATTCAAAACCTGTCAAGCAAGCTTCTGGCATACTTAGACTGAGAAAGGAAAATGTTGATGTCAGTTTGCCAAACCTCAACACCCAAACAATAATGAAGAAGCCCTAGATCTGTCATATCAAAAGTGCTGCACAAATCCTGTTTGATTTCGGAGATCAAATGTGTTGAATTCCTAGTAATGATCAAGTCATCCACATAGACAACAAGAAAGAGAATATCATTACCAGAGTGTTTGATATACAGATTACTGTCTGAAGGACTACGCTAAAAGCCACAAGTAACCAAGTACTGATCAATTTTTATGTACCATGCCCAGGAGCCTATTTAAGGCCATAGAGTGCTTTCTGGAATCTACACACTTTGGGTTCTGAACCGGCAACCTTGAAACCAAGAGGTTGCGTCATGTAGACTTCTTCCTGCTATTCACCATTGAGGAAGGCACTCTTCACGTCCATCTGGTGGACTTTCCAACCATACTGAGCTGCAATGGCGAGAAGAAGAGGAATAGTACTCATCTTAGCAGTAGGAGCAAAGGTCTCCTCGTAGTCAATGCCTTCTCGCTGTGTGAATCCTCGAGCAACTAATCTGGCCTTATATTTATCTAAGGTACCATCTACATGATACTTGACCTTACAGACCCATTTACAACTAATGGGTTTCTTCCCTTGAGGAAGATCTGAAAGAACCCGGGTGTGATTCTTCTAAAGGCTTTGGAACTCAACATCCATTGCTTGTTCCCATTCTGGAATTCCTTTGGCCTCGGCATATGTCTGAGGCTCATAGATACTGTGGATGTTAGCCATAAGAGAAAAATTGACTGTGTTATGCTGGATGCCCTTATTTCTGGAAGTTCTACCCTCAATGAGCTCATCAGGACGAAGATCACTGATGGTCTTAGCCCACCATTTAGGCCGAAGAGTAGAGGTGCCAACATCAGGAGCAGGAGAAATAACTGGAAGAGGAAGCGGATCAGGATCAGGATCAGGATCAGGAGCATGTGCAAGAGGAAGGTTTGCATCTTCCAGAGGAAACTCATGTAGTGCATCATCAAATACAGAGTTTGGATCATCCCCCCCATCAGGTGAACCAAATGGAAGACAAATACCCAAGTCAGAAGCCTTCAAAGGTTGATCCTCAGAATGATGCTGAGACGAGGAAAGTTGAAATGGTCCTCGTTCTTCATCAAAAACAACATCACAACTGAAGATAAGACGATCAGTGTCTACATCAATCAGGCGGTAAGCCTTATGGTTGTCACTGTACCCTGTAAACATGAGCTTCTGACTCTTGGAATCCAACTTAGTGCGCTTGGCATCAGGAATCCATACATAAGATAAGGAGCCAAAAACTTTCAAGTGGTTGATCCTAGGTTTGCCACCAGACCATGCTTCCTCAGGAGTCTTATTTTTAACAGCATGAGTGGGTGACCTATTAAGAAGATAGACTGTTGTGAATACTGCTTCTACCCAATATTTCCTAGGAACGTTTCTATGTTCCATCATAGACCTAGCCATCTCTGTAATGGTGTGGTTGCGACGTTCTACAATGTCGTTTTATTGAGGGGTGTATGGTGTGGTTAACTGACGTTTTATGCCATGAGTATCACAGAAAGTAGAGAAAGCAGAAGAACAAAACTCCCCCCCATTATCTGACCTAAGAGTAATAATAGAAGAACCAAACTCTTTTTCTACTAAGGCCTTAAATTTCTAAGATACAATAAACACATATGATTTTTGCTTAAGGAAATACACCCACATTTTACGACTGAAATCATCAACAAAAAGCAAGAAATACTTGTGCCTAGTAACAGAAGTATTCATAGGACCACATACATCAGCGTGGACCAGCTGCAGTACCTTAGAGGCTCGCCATGAGTCACTATCCTTGAATGGTGTCCGGTGTTGCTTCCTAGCCTGGCAAGCTTCACAAACTCGATGATTCTGAGTCTGAATATCAGGTAGGCCATGTACTAAGTCTTCCCGAACAAGCTGTGAAAGATAATAAATAATCAGGTGACCATATCGCTGATGCCAGAGACTGTTGATAGAGGAAGAGTTTGCTACGAAGGCATGCTCAAGAGAATCGCCTGTGTCCACAAGTCTATAGAGACCATGATCCTCAATGCCAACATCTATAGTAGTGCTAGAAGCATGATCAACAATCGAGCACTTATGTGCACTGAAAACAACATCCAGCTGAGGAGAATGCCGCATAATCTGACTGACTGAAAGGAGATTAAGTTCCATACTAGGAACATAGTACACATTGAGGAATATGAGATTCCTCCCTCCAGATTGTATCTGAACGTTGCCCTTGCCGACAACAGTGTACTCTTCACCACCTCCAAAAATAACTGAATCGATGTAGGAAGAGAACTCAACAAACCAATCACGCTTGTGAGTTAAATGACAAGAAGCACCAGAATCAATGTACCAGGCATAAGACTTCACATGATCTGCAGGTCTTTTAGCCATGAAGGCATAAAAGGTTGGCTTGAGGCTGAAACCCTACCTGCTTCCGCTACTTGGAAGCCAGTCTGGTACGGCAATCTTTGATCATATGACCAAATTTGTGATAGTAATTGCACTGCACCTTTTTCTTAGAACCATCCTGAGACTGAGAAGAGCCCTTCTGCTGAAAGGACTAATATGACTGAAATTTGCCCTGACCCTTGTGAAAAGGATTGGGCTGCAAAGGCCTGCTCTGAGGAAGAGGTGGCACTGCTACCAAACTGTTGTTTCCAACGATCCTGCTGCAAAAGTTTGGTGCACAACTCTGGGAATTTCAGGTCAACATTAGTCGAAGTAATGTTGAGTCTCTATGAAGTGCTCATAAGATTGTGGTAGACTTTTCAGAGTAATGACTACCATATCTTCTTCCTCCATCTTCCGACCGATAGCTTCAAGTTGATCGTGAATGTCTTTAATCTTCATGAGATGATCCTGTAAGGACATGCGTTCATCCATCATGATGGAGAACAACTTGTTCTTCAGAAAGAACGCGCGACTCTTATCAGATGTATCATGCAACTCGTTTAAATACTTGCCAGAGGGAATTTGAGGCAACTGATCATCTGTGATAGAGAACTTGAGAAGCATAACAGCTTCTCAATTCCGATTGTAGAACTTGTCCTGACCTGTTGGGACGGAGGTCGGACGAATCTGTGCCTAGAACAAGCTCATCCAAGCGACGGTACTCGAAGATGGTCAACATGCGTTGCTTCTAGGTGTTATAATTGCGGTAGTTGAATCGTTGATTGCCTTTCAACATCAAATTGGTGAATTACACCATCTTGCATGCTTCCCAATGTAGAAAAGGTGAGTAATAGAGAAGAGGCACGAACACGAAATTCGAAACAAGGATCCCAATGCAAAAAACAAAGACTGAATCAAGTACAAACTTCAAAAAATGATGAAGTACGATTGGCACGAATTTCAAGAAAAATTTTGACTAGCCCAGAACAATCCAACAAAGACCCAAAAGAAATCTGGAAAAAACCAATAAGGAATCTGAAATCGAGTTTGAAATCCACTAGCACAAATTTTGAGGCAAGGAAAATGATGCACCCAGAAAATTTTGGAAAGCGACTCAGTTGAGCTCTTGAAAAACCCAGAACGAATCTACAAGAAAATTTGGAATCCGGCACGGAAAATGAGAGTTTTGAAAGAAACCCTAGCCGGCTGTAAAAAGTTTCAAAAATGGCAGATTGCAAAGAAAAACGAACATGAATGACGTCGTTTGAGCCAAAAGAACCATTGTCCTGCAAAAATGACCAAGAGAATGGTCCAGAAATGGCGTCACACGGGCTGTAGAAGACCAGAAAATAGTGCGAGTTTGCAAAAAAATGCCAAAAAAAATGCGAGAATTGAAGAAAGCCACACGGGAGGCTGAAGAATCCCATTGTTTTTTAGAGGAAGAGGCCGAAGATTAGTTCCAAAACAACGCGTGGGATTCTATGAAAAATGGCCCACGAAACTCAGCAAAAACAAATCGTTTTTTAGAAGACTTAAAAATTCCAAAAATCACAATTTTAGAAAAATAAATGTTTAGTCTTCAAGCTCTGATACCATATTGCGATGAGTAATTGGTAAAATATTAATGTTATTATTAACAAGAGCGAAGCTCAATAAATAGGCTATACAGATTTTACAAAGAGGCAAGTCTCTAAATTAGAAACTGCCAGAAAGATCAAAGAAGATCTTAACAGGATATTTACAGCAAGTTACAATATTGAGCATTAGTTTTTTATACCAAATGTTGGATGTGTTTTTCCCCAAGAGTGAGATGGCTGTTTTTAAACATTTTATTGGAAGGTTTTTAAAAAAAATAACCACCATGATTTTAAGCAAAAACTTGTCAGCAAGTGTTGCTATGATTACTCATCGGCAGAAAAATCTGGCAGCTACTTGCCGATTTTTTAAACTATGGTTTCCACAACCGCTTGTAAATTCATTTTTATACATCGATTAGTTTCATCTTATTGATCTCTTTATTTATTTCACATTATTGCATGGCTTTGGCTTCCTCAATTTCTCTAGATGAGAATGGCAAAAAATGCAGTGTAGATTAATTTGATCGCACATAATTCTGGCTAGGCAACTTGCATATCTCATTATTGGCTGGGATTATAGACTTTGTATATACTATGCTGGAGACTATTGTAATTTTACAATTACAAGCCATATATGGTGCATTAGAACCTCTTGTGAATTTTTTTGACACAAAAATGCAATGTAAAATGCTATTTCAACTACAACATGCATTTTTTTTTCAAAAATGGAATGGAAGGCATCCATAACAATATCAGCAAGGTTGGAAAATATCAGTACAAAGGATATTTGAAATCCTAAAAAATTAGCAGGCTAATATTCTTTGAACACGCCTACACATGTTGAGATTGTCATCTTCGTATCATTATTAGAAAATTTCTAGTTCTTTCTGGTAAAAAGCAACTGCATGAAGCCCAATTCTACATATGAAACTTCCCCATCAGAAGTTTTTGTAAAAAGTCACTGCCAAGGTATAACCTAGCAAAAGCACAATCACAATATAAGTTGCAAGGGTAAGACAAACACCTGCATGCGCTTTGCTTTTGCTGCTTCCCCTTCAGTCTCCAGAACTGTTTGCTTAGGCCTGCATTCAACTCAATAATAGTTTAGAATATATTCCATTCAACCTCAAAAAGGACCACAAAGTTAAAATATTTTGTTCCAATCTAAGAATTATAATAATTAAAAAGTAAGACAATGATAAATTATAATAATATGCAAAAATCACAAGCACCAAAACATAAAACTCCTAACTCAGCATGCAACCAGCGTTCTCTTAATAGCAAGTAAGAGAAGCAGTTGCAACTATGAAATTGCTTTTTTGTAGATTGATTTTAAATTTCAAGGAAACGCCAGTGTGCCCTATCAGCAGGACAAGCTCTCTAATCTGAAATTTTTCTACTGTCCATTCATTCAGAAGAACACTACATAGATAACATATTTGATCCCACATAAGAAGCTTGACTTCATAAAAGTCAAACAACAGAGAAAGTGCTTCCTATATGTATGATTATCTTGCCTGAATTTTTTCAACCGCTCTGAAAAAGCTAGAGCAGCAGTCTCACTACTGCCAATTTCATTTTTAAAAATTGGATGTAGCCCTTCCCGAGGTAAATCCTTTGCTCTTTTAACAGACTCTGTTGATGCCGACGGCTTTGTCTTGGAATATAAGGAAAATGCATTCACAGATGCCTTTTGCAAAGCTCTAAGCTCATTGGACTCATCCAGTAGCTCCCGTACCTTTTCAGAGACTAGATCCAACACAGATTGTGGAAAACGTCCATAAATGGATTCTCCTTTCTCAACCATTTCATTGATCCTAGACAAAGCTTTTTCTCTGTCACTAGCAACCTCATCCTCTGTTGGCGATGGTCGAACAGGTTTTGACAGGAAAAGATGCAAGTCCAAAAGATATGGCATGTCTTCTGATGTTACAAATGAATATGCTGTGCCAGTTCGGCCAGCACGAGCAGCACGACCTACTCTGTGAACAAAAAGTTTAGGTTTTGGAGGAAAATCATAGTTGACCACATTATCCAAAAGTGGAATATCAATCCCTCTTGCGGCAACATCCGTTACAAGTAATAACATTGTTTTCCTTGCCCTGAACTTTGCAAGATGAATTTTGCGGGCAGCTTGATCCATATCACCGTACACAACAGACAGTGCAATTCCTTCTACCCTAAATAATTCATTTAGGAATTCGACGTGGTGCTTTGTTGCAACAAAAATCAATGTTTGCTGATCAGTACCAATCTGCTCTCTTACCAGATGCAGCAATGCAGCATATTTATCTTCATGTCGCAAAGTAAAGAATGTAAGTTTGAGATCAGGGCTAATCTTATTCTCCAAATCTAGTCGTACAAGTTGAGGATCTCGAAGGCCTGCCTTTGCAAAATCAGCAAGCAAACGAGGCAGAGTTGCACTAAAAAGCAAAGTTTGGCGGGTCTCACTCAACTGAGCAAGTATTTTTCGTAGCTGCTCTGCAAAACCCATCTCAAACAAACGGTCTGCCTCATCGAACACTACATACTCCACAGTTCGCAAAGACATTTCTTCTAC
Source organism: Thuja plicata (assembly GCA_018584345.1). Lineage (NCBI taxonomy): Eukaryota > Viridiplantae > Streptophyta > Pinopsida > Cupressales > Cupressaceae > Thuja > Thuja plicata. Next base: position 1,991,286 of record MU226980.1, on the reverse strand, counting down.
CTCAGCAAGATGATGCATAAGACGGCCAGGAGTTGCAATAATAATGTCTGGACTTTTAGCTAGTTCTTCAAACTGAGTCTCCATGCTATCCCCACCCACAAGCACAGTGGCCTGGAGATCTGCAGCAAAGAAGTACCCAAAGTTTTTTAAAAATTAACTTTGATAATTTGCAATGACAAACAGAAGATAGCAAGCAAAGCAACAAAGAAACAAAATATCTCAAGAAGAAATCACACATGGTACATGTTTTATTCTTTAAATTGCGGACAAAAACAAAAAGTGACAAACTTGTTGAATAACAAAAGCCTCATGCAAACTAGAGTTTTAAATGTTTTCAGATTTCTAAAGTAAGAAACATTGTGCATGGTATTTCTTTGAGGATTGAAATTTCCATTATAAATCTCCAACTCCATTTACATGTATACATTAGGAGAGCAGTTTTAGCAAGCAGTTGAAGTTTTCGTTTGGGCATACTTAAGAAATTCAGCTTTTAGCCCGAATTTGTTCTGAATGTTTTCGAGTGCATAAAATTCAAATGCCTTGAGGCAACAAGCTTTGAATGATACCTGTATAGCGACCGAGCTCTTTGCAAAACTTAAAAGTCTGAAGTGCCAGCTCCCTGGTTGGAGAAAGAACAAGGGCTCTCACTCCAGCACCCGGTGAATTCCCCTTTAGCTTCTCCAGCAATGGGATCAAAAATGCTGCAGTTTTACCCGATCCAGTCCTGGCCATGGCAACAACATCCAATCCAGCCATTATCAGGGGCATTGTCTTCCGCTGTATTGGGGTGGGAACTCGATAGCCCTTCCGTTTTACTGCTCTAAAAATTGGAGGACTCAGACCTAAGGACTCGAAGCCCCCTGATTTAGCCTTCTTCTTCTGCTTCTCCTGAAACTTCAACTGTGTCACTGAGCTTACCTGGATATCTTTTAATCTCTGTAACCCCATCGCGACAGGCCCGCAGTTTAAGCTCCAAAGAATAACGATTATATTCCACAGAAGTGGGGTTTAAATTTCTCGGACTGAAGCGCAAACCTCCCTCATAACATATGTGTTTCCAGCGGCACCCTGATTTCTGAGGTTCTTTCCTAAAACCTAATTTGTTATTTTTCAAAATCGTCGGAGAATAGTTGAGAGCTTGTTAACCTAAACCAAGTTTTGACCGTTTAGGCCCCGTTTGTTTGCAGGAATTGGGAGTGACACTTCCCGTTTTTGGGAGTGGCACTTCTCGTTTTTGCGAATCTAATGTTTGTTTTTCTAAATTGCAATTCTGGATTCGTCAAGCAAAACCGGGTTTAGACACCAAAATGAGTGGCATCATCTTCCCACTAAGGCCCCGTTTGTTTGCAGGAATTGGAAGTGACACTTCCCGGTTTTGGGAGTGACACTTCTCGTTTTTGCAAATCCGTTGTTTGTTTCTCTAAATTGCAATTCTGGATTTGTCAAGTAAAACCA
>MU226980.1:1915419-1971060 GCA_018584345.1 Thuja plicata | reverse complement strand
AATTGAAATTAATTCAATTGGAAGAATTTAATTAGTAAGTTTAAATATTTGAATTTAAACTATAGGAAATTGAGTTTAATTAATTAATTTAATGATAATTAATCAATTAAAGTTATTTAATTAAATACGATTAATTATTTAATTAATTTTGAGAATTTGATTAGATGATTTGGGGAATGAATTTAGAAGAAAATAGATGATTTAATTAATGATTAAAAAACCATTAATTAATAGATGAAATTTAGTGTTTTTAATGTAAAGTCGCAAACTTGTCCATTTTAGGGTGTCTACACTTGTAAGGACCAAATTTCTTCATCTTCAATTTACTATATGTTCCAATAAGAAATCTGCCTTTCTTCAAATGAACCATCACTTCATCGCCAACCTCAAAATTCTTATGTCTTCTTGATCTATCTACACTATCCTTGTATTTATGATTACTTTGTTCCAACTTATGTTTCACTTCCTCATGCAATGACTTTATAAACTCAGTAAATTCTACTCCTTTAGCACTCCTCTTCTCTTCTCCAGCAATATCTCTCAATTCTGATATACCTCTCGGTTGTATGCCAATAACAATTTGAAAAGGTGTCTTGCAAGTACTCCTATTTACCGAATTATTATATGCAAACTCTGTTTGTGCTAACATCAAATCCCAATTACTTGGTTTGTCTCCAACTAAGCATTTCAATAAGTTACCCAAACTTTAGTTTACAACCTCTGTTTGTCTATCAGCCTGTGGGTGAAATGTAAAATTGTACTTCAACTTGGTGTCCAGCTTCTTCCAAAGAGTTTTCCAAAAATAGCCAAAAAAATTACTATCTCAGTTAGAGATGTTACTCCTCGGTAATCCATGTAATCTGACAATCTCCTTAAAGAAAATATTTGCTATATGCACTGCATCTGATATTTTTCACATGGTATGAAATGTGTCATCTTGGAAAATCTATCCACAACAACAAATATGGAATCATTACCTCTTGTTGTCCTCGGTAAGCCAAGGACAAAATCCATGCTGATATCACTCCAAGGTTTCTCAGGAACAAAAATCAATGTATACAATTCAGTATTCTGACTTACTCCTTTTGCAACTTGACAAACTCCGTAACTCTTCACAAATTTATGAACATCCTTATACAAATGAGGCCAAAAATACCTTTCCTTAAGTGAACTCAATGTCTTATCAATGCCAAAATGTCCAGCCAAACCACTACTATGCTTTTCCTTTATTAAATTGGTTCTCATTGATCCTCTTAGTATACATAACTGAATACCTTTGAACAACATATTTTCTTGAATGAAATAGTCTTCAAGCCTACTCGGTTGATCTGGAATAGGTGATCTATGCATTCTCCATAGCTCAGAAAAATCAGGGTTAGTTTCATACAAATTCTTCATATCATCCAAACCAAGAACCTCAATTCCCATTTCAGTCAACAAAGATCTTCTTATACTCAATGCATCATCAACTCGGTTGGATACTCCACTCTTATGGTTTATCACAAATGTGAAATTCTGCAAATACTCTACCCATTTCATATGTCTCTGATTCAACTTAGTCAGACTACCCAAATACTGTAAAGCCTTATGATCACTATATAACACAAATTCACTCAGCATCAAATAATGTATCTATTTCTTTAGAGCCTGAACAATAACATATAATTCTTGATCATACATAGAACATTTCCTTTTAGCATCATTCAAATTCTCACTAAAGAAAGCAACATGTTTACCTTCTTGACTCAACACATCTCCTATTGCATTGCCACTTGCATCACATTCAACTTGGAATACCTTATTGAAATCAAGTAAGGCTGACATAGGTAATTCAACAACCTTCTGTTTCAAAGTCTCAAAACTCTTATCAGCTCTATGTGTCCACTTAAATTCTCTCTTATCTCATCGCATTATCTCAGTCATAGCATTACAAATTAAACTAAAATTTTTGATAAAATTTCGGTAAAAACTTACTAACCCATGAAATGATCTTACCTCACTAACATTCTCAAGTGTAGGCCAATCAAGTATAGCTTCAACCTTCTCAGGATCCATCTTCAAACCATCAGTTGAAATCACAAAACCTAAATACACAAGTTCTTCTTTCAAGAAGGAACACTTTTTCAAATTAATCAGCAACTTTTCCTTTTTCAATCTCTGCAATACCTGTCTGATGTGCAACAAATGATCTTCTCTAGTCTTACTAAATACTAGAATGTCATCTAAGTACACAATCACAAATTTACCCAAGAATTTCTTCAAAACCTCATTCATTAACCTCATAAAAGTACTCAGCGCATTAGTTAAACCAAAAGGCATAACCAACCATTCATAAGAACCTTATTTTGTCTTGAAAGCAGTCTTCCACTCATCACCTTCTCTGATTATGATTTGATAATATCCACTCTTCAAACCAATCTTGGTAAAATATTTTGCTCCACACAAATAATCCATTATATCATCCATTCTCGGTATAGGGAACTGATACTTAACTGTTATCTTGTTAATAGCTCTTGAATTAGTACACATTAACCATTCTCCATTCTTCTTAGGTGCCAACAAATTTGGTACTGCACATGGACTCAATCTTTCTCTGATCAAACCCTTCTACAACAACTCATGAACTTTTCAGTTGAGTTCCTCATTCTTGGTTGGTGTTGTGTACGAGGAAATCTCCAACCTATTGGGAGCAAGCTCAAACATGAAAAGTTAGCGGGTTAGCACATATAAATCATGAAATAAGCAAGAACCAATAAGAAATCTTCATAACATCAGATTGAGCTAAAAATAAGTTAGTGCACCCTATATTACTTGTTTGATTTGCTCGTTTAGATTGGATGTGAGTGTGCTCTCTCAAACACAAATGAAATGGATCCCCAATGCAATGCAAATGTGAATGCAAGATTGGATGAAAATAAGAGATGTCTCAAATTCTTCTCAAAATATTATCTAAACTTATGAAAATGATATGCAAATGCAAGAAGAAATTATGATTCATTGAACATTAGCCTAACATGTAACTTCTAAGTGATTTAAGCATAAAAATTATGAAACTAGCAATGAACTTCTAAAACTAAATTAGCATAATAACAATGCAAGAATGAGAGATGCCAATACAAGAGGAGAAGGCCTCTATTTATAGATTTTTGGGAGAGAGGAGAAGGGATTGAATGAGGTGGCACCTATGTGGCATCCACATAAGAGCCACATAAGGGACACATGGGCTTGGAAGGGATGGCCAATCAAGAGTCAAACATAGCATTAAATGTTTGAGTGGCTCAAGATTTTCAAGTGGGGGACAAATATGTAAGAACATTTAAGAGGGATGTGTGACCATTTTGGAGAGAATTTTCACACATGTGTGAGCATTCTATTAGCATTAAAAAGGTTAGGAATCACCTTTTTAAGTAGGATTAGAGGATGGTTAGGTGGGGGAGTATGCTTAGAGAATGAGGTGATGGGTGTAGAGTAGGAATAGGGTAGGCTTAGGGTATACTTTTAGATTGGATTAATAGATCTCTAGGTTGGGTTTAGCTTATAATTGAAATTAGATTTGAATAAATCATATCTTAGAAGAATTAGGGATATGGAGGATTTTTTAATAAATATGAATTTATTAAAAAGGGATTTTGTGAGGCAAATGTATTTAAGTAAAATACACTAGGATAATAATTAGATCATTGATAAATACTACCGATGAAACTATTTAATTGATTAAATTAAATAGTTCGATCAATAAAAGGGAATTTAATATTAATATTTTTGGACATTTACATTTTGCCCCTCTTTGACGTGGCATCGCAAGTGACATTGCATCAAAGACAAGAAAATAAGTTACCCCGGAGGAAGAGGGTTTCTAGGAGTCGTGTCGAGGTGACGACAATATAGGGTTGTGCCCCCTCAAGAAAAGAACACAATAAGGACAGCGTTGTGGGATTTTCTTGAAAATGGACGCAATGAGAAGGAGGAAGGGAGAGGAGTTAATAAATAGAAGCCTTCTGAAATGCAAGCATGAATGCTACTAAGAATGCAAATGCAATGATGCAACTAACGAGCCTTGGGGATCCATTTATGTGTAAAATATGGAGAGCACATCTAGTTTTGATATTGCAAAAGGAGGTATGCATCAGGTGTTAGAAAACACAGATGACAAGATTGCTTTGCGCGGACTAGACGCTTAAACAAAGCACACTGCAAAAGACACATGTATCAATAGCCACCAGTCACAACACACCAAGATATAGCAGATCGAGGTAGTGGTGAGTAGGGTTCAACTGACACAAAAAGATACAATCAATAAAGAAGGCCTCATGACCAAGTAGTCATTCAGTCTGAAGTTCTTGCCATGAATAGGATGATGTGATGAAGGATTTGATAAGTTGACGCCGGAAGGATGCAACCAAACGGGCAAGGATTGGATTTTATTTGATTGAATGCTTATTCGCTGGCAAAAAGCTGTGAACAGAATGAGGAGCAAGGATAGTTGGTCACAAATTTGATTGGTGAAAAACATGATCATAGTCGTAGGAGTCAAAGCATCATGAAAATCGAAAAACTGAGCGATGTAGAAGGAAGGAAAGGTTTATTGCAATTTTCTGAAGAATTTTTTATTTTTTTGAATTTTTGCGCTTTTTGAATTTTTTTGGATTTTTTACGCATTTAGATTATATAACGGGATTAATAATACAATAATATACAGGCGGGAAAAGAAAATAGAGCAGAAAATGTTTCAGGGAAAACGGGGGCTATAAGAGGGGCTGGAGGGCTAAAGAAGGTCACTTGTGAATAGTGATTGGAGGAGAAAAGAGCTCTAGAGAGAAAATATGGCAGACGAGAGGCTGAAGGGGCAGTTGGGAGAGCATGTTTGGATCCATGGGAGACCCGCAGAGCAGCCAGCACTGGTGAGTATCTCAACTGAGATCTTGCATTTACTATTTTCAAAAATTTTATGCTTTTGGGGATGGGTTAGGGGTCATTAATAAGGGGTTAAATGGGCCTGAACCAGAGATGCCAGTTCTCAAACCGACATCTACGAAGACATCGATCCCCGAATCAATGTTTGTGCAGGCGCCAATCCTTGAACCTGTGTCTGCGCGAATGATGATTCTGAACCGGTGTTTGCAAAGACGCTGACCTAGACCCGCATCATTGCAGATGGGGGTTTGGGAGCAAAATGCTCAGAGACATTGGTTGAAGAACCGACGTCTCCGCCCAAACTGGTGTATGCGCCAAAAAGGGCAGACGCTGAGGGGGAGGGAAAAGGAAGGACCTGGCAGGGGCCGGGGATGGGTCGGGAATAGACCTAGGGACATGATACCCCATTCTGGGAGGGGTTAGGCTAGAAGCAAGGGCAAACTGACATGAACATGGTGCTGTTGGATTTTGCAGGAGCAGTTTCCACCATTGGGATCTCGGGAGCACTGGCCACCCACGATGGAGTTGGAGGGCCAGCTGACGGAGGCAGAGTGGGGACTGTTAACAGCTATGGGATTGGATTATGAGTCATGATGGCCTAGGCTACGGGCGCATAGTGGGATGATGACTGCACTTATTGAATGTTGGTATAGTGATACCACCACATTCCACCTGCCTACTGGAGAGGCGACTATCACGTTGGAGGACGTATGGCAGATTTTGTGGATACCAATTTGGGGACCGGTCTCTCAGTATATACAGGAGGACAATGAGCATTATATGGAGTTATCTTTCAGGAGGCCCATGAGGAGGATACCTAGATATAGGACATGGATGCCTTGGCAGCCGACAATCGACAGGATGTTGAGGAGGATAACATTATTTCTGGCAGGATTAATTGGTGGGAGGATGTTGGCAGACTTGGCAGGACACGGGTTTGGGATGGGGTGGTCGAGGGTGTTAGCGGGGATGTTAGAGCAGGTGACCACATATTGTTGGGGGTACGTTGTCTTGGGACTATTGTACCATGATTTACACATGGTTGTGTATCGCGGGGTACGCAACACAGGGACAGGGGTCACACTTTTACTAGTGTGGGCTTGGGAGCATATTGTAGTGCTCCAACCAATGAGAGTGCAAGAGGCTTGACAGTTAGGAGATCCCTATGCATGCAAATAAAGGCTACCACTAAGGTATACCTCTGTGGGATAGATAGGGTATTGGCGATGGCTGATCGATGAGATCTAGTTTTTCTGCTAGACACCATACAAGGCGTGTGAGCCATGGGGATATATGGACTGGCAAACTGGTGTGGAGGATGGGCTCGAGGATTTTCTACACCTCTCATATGTGCAAACATATTTCTTTTTACTGGGGAGGACGATCTGCTAGATTGAGCGATACAGGCCATCCCAGGTGATGAGGTAGTTTGGGTTACAGCAGGGGGTGGTGGCAGAGGATGGTCTACATCCTCATGTCACCAGGGAGGTTGGAGTGTGTGGGAGGTACACAGATGCTCTCATCGTGAGGGTGACATGGAGGACTCTGGCGTGGGTGGATTGTGTGGCTAGGCCAGATGTAGTGGATGCAGGGATGACGAAAGAGTATGCAGCCTGGTGGGCCACACACGTACCTCTACGACTGACAGATCCGGTATAGGTGACTTCTCATGAGTAGCCTATAGGTGACATGGAGGTTGATGATAGGATAATAGTAGGGGATGCCCCGGAGACCTCACTAGCAGGACAGAGGAGGAGACCTCAGAGGAGACGTGTCCGACCATGAGTTGAGGTACAGGAGGGAGGGGAGGGGGGACAAGATCAAGGGCCATTGGGAGATGTGTAGGATTAGGCACCTCAGGTGTCGATACAGGGACATGTACCACAAGGGCCACTCGCAAGATATGTGTTGCAGGAGACACACGATACCATTGTTGCAGAGTGGGATAGCCTGCGGATAGAGCTCAGACAGATACAGGGGATATTGGCTATGGCACAGGTATTAGAGGCCAGCATGCAGGCAGAGTTAGCTTGGGTTTCAAGACTATTGGTTGCAGAGACAGTACGGGAAGATAGGGCGGAGGGTGCACTTCGCACCTTACAGGGAAGGGTATACTCCGGAGAGTTTTCAATGGAGGGCTTGACACATGATGTCATTGAGCTGCGGACACAGATAGGGACATTGTTAGGTCAGTTACGTACCCTCATAGGGTAGATGGAGCAGGCTACAAAGCTGGTTACTGCATTGACCTCAGAGAGTAATGCAACACAAAGGCGGGTCGAGGCATATAAGATAGAGTGAGACATTGCTCGACAGGAAACCAACACAGGTGGGATGGGTCAGGTGGTAGCAGAGGCCTTTATAGCGCATAGAGATGCAGCTAGGGCAGGCAAGGAGGTAGCCCACTATCGGGCATTGTACCATGATTTAGTACCCGAGGGCCAGAGATAGACATTCACAGAGCGGTCTCAATCACAAAGCACAGGGTAGGCTTCTCAGGGATCAGTTGGGATGCCACCACGTCCACCATCGAGACAGGGAGGAGGACCATAATAGCCACCTGCATGATTATTAGAGGGTTTTGTGACACACACATTTTTGTATTTTTGGATGAGATGTATATGCGTATCAGCACCTAGGTGCATGGCGATGTATTTATTGATGATAGACATTGTATTTGTGGACATGATTTTATATATATGATGATCGATGATGATTCTATGTGATTCTGTGCATTGATCTATATGACATTATGATGTATATGCTTATATGAGTATTGACATTGATGTTTGCAGGATGTGATGTTTTAGATGCATGTATCTAGATGTATGCTTATGCATTTGATGTATATTGTAGTATTTTTTATGAGATGCGATGAATAAATTTAATATGTTATGAATGTTTTATGATGTAATGTATGTAAATGCAATGATCCAAATGGAAATATATGGATGATATGAAAAATGTAGGGATGTAGTGGATGCAATATATGCAACGGATGCAATGGGACCCATATTTTTGGTGTGTGTCATGTTCAACTGATGGACTGAACAGGCAAACTGCAAAGGACTAGGCAAGGAAGGTTAGCATGACGGAGGCTCATAGTGTTAGTGCAATGGTGAGGAGATTGGACATGCTATAAATATATAAGGACAAAATCGAGCAACTAAATACAAGCGAGTATGTACAAAGATTTCTAACAAGACTTGATTGTATCTTATTGTTTTTGATGCGTGCAATAGTGTTGGAACACCTAGGTAATAGGAGATTTGGAATAAAATGGATGCAACATATGGAGGGAAAGAGATTTTGATAGATAATGGAATGGTCCATTATGTGTGACGCTTGTTTCCAAGTTTTCATCATGCATACTTGTCCAAGGCGCCTGATTGCCAAGTTTTCACCATTGGACAAAATTTTTCTCTTTACTCTTTTTTTATTTTTTTATTTTTTTTATGTTGTCTAAGTGCCTGTTTGCCAGGTTTTCGCTGGGACAATCATTTTTTCAGCTTCTTTTTATACTTTTTTGAGATTTTTTTAGGACTGTTTTACATTGTTTTTGTACTTTTTAGGACCTTTTATACTTTTATGGATTTTTTCAGATGACTGGAATAACCATCTGTCAGGCATAGAAGCGCTTGAGATGAATGATGTTGATAGGATCATTGAAGGGTTCTCCTTCAGGAGTGGAGAGTTGATATGCCCCAGAACTGAAGCATGCAATGACAATGTATGGGCCTTGTTAGGTAACCTCGAACTTCCCTTTCTTTTCATGACCAATACCCACTTTCTAATTTTCCTTTAGCACAAAGTCCCCTACCTGGAACTGGCGTGGGTGGACTTTCTTGTTATAGTTATTCTTGATTCTATTTTGATAAACAATCAGGTGATAATAGGCTTGCTGGTGCTTTTCATCTAGTAGATCAAGCTGTGTGAGTCTTGCTACTCGGTAATCTTCATCATTCATCAAGCCTCTCAGTGATACTCGAAGGGATGGCAATTTGACCTCAATTGGTAAGTCAACTTTAGCACCGTAGACCAGGGAATATGGAGTGGTGCATGTAGGAGTATGTTATGAAGTGCGATATGCCCAGAGGGCGGGGTTAATTTGGAGATGTCAGTCATAGCCAGTATCATTGACAACTTTCTTGAGGATTTTGAGAATGGTCTTATTAGTTACCTCAGCTTGGTCGTTACCTTGAGGGAAATATGGACTGGAGAAATGGTGATGGATATGGAGGCAGGCACATAGATCACTGACGTGTTGATTTTCAAATGGTGTTCCGTGATCTGTGAAGATAGTGGAGGGTATGCCAAAGCAGCAGACGATGTGGTAGAGGATGAATTTTGAGATCTGGACACCTGTAGTGAGGGTGAGAAGAATTGCTTCAACCCACTTTGTAAAATACTCCATTGGTGTTATTATGTATTTGTGTCCTTCAAAAGAGAGGGGAGCAATCTTACCAACGAGGTCAAAACCCCAACAAGAGAAAGGCCAAGGAGGCGCAATAGGTCGGAGGTCCTGTGTAGGAGAATGGATCAAATTGGCATGTTGTTGACAAGGTAAGCACTTCTTGACGAACTCACAACCATAATGTTCCATTGTAGGCCAATAGTATCATGTCCATAAAATTTGCTTGGCTAGGACCATGCCACTCATGTGGGCACCGCAGATTCTAGTATGTACCTCTTGTAAAGCCTGGGTGGCCTCATTTTCATCTAAACATCTAGAGAGAACATTGTGATAGCCTCAATGATAAAGGGTATTGGCTACAATGGTGTAGCAGGAAGCTCTTCGAATAAGGTTTTGATGTTCGGTTGTGGTGAGATGAGGAGATATGATACCATTTTGTAGATAAGCATGGATATCATGGTACCACGGGGACTGGAGACCAACCAAGACACATACATGATTTGATTCATCATTCTCATAAGTGAGAGCATGAAGTTGCTCAGCTAAGAATTTGTATTGCGCAGATTTGTGAGGAATCTCTAAGAGGGAACCGATTGTGGTCATTGCGTCAGCAACCTTGTTCTGCAAGCGTGGTACTTGTGTTATCTGCAAGTGGAGGAAATTCTCTTTCATCTTGTCAACCATCTCCTTATATGGAATTAGTTTGTTGTCTTTGGTTTGATACTCATCCATGACTTGTTTGATGATGAGTTGGGAATTGCCAAAGACATGTATATCTGTGATGTTCCATTCTATAGCCATGCAAAGTTTTGCAACTAGTGCCTCATATTCTGCAATGTAGACGTCCAAAAATATTAATATTTTGATTAATATTAAATTCTCCTTTATTCATCTAACTATTTAATTTAATCAATTAAATAGTTTCATCATTAGTATTTATCAATAATCTAAATACTATCGTAATGTATTTTACTTCAATACATTTGCCTCACAAAATCCCTTTTTAATAAATTCATATTTATTAACAAATCCTCCATATCCCTAATTCTTCTAAGCTATGATTTATTCGAATCTAATTTGAATTATAATCTAAACCCAACCTAGAGAACTATTAATCCAATCTAGAAGTCTACCCTAAGCCTACCATATTCCTACTCTGCACCCATCACCTCATTCTCTAAGCATACTCCCCCACCTAATCATCCTTTAATCCTACTTAAAATGGTGATTCCTAACCCTTTTAATGCTAATATAATGCTCACACGTGTGAAAACTCTCTCCAAAATGGTCACCCATCCCTCTTAAATGTTCTTACATATTTGTCCCCCACTTGAAAATCTTGAGCCACTCAAACATTTAATGCTATGTTTGACTCTTGAATGGCCATCCCTTCCAAGCCCATGCGTCCCTTGTGTGGCTCTTATGTGGATCATGCCACATAGGTTCCACCTCATTCAAGCCCTTCTCTTCTCTCCCAAAAATCTATAAATAGAGGCTTTCTCCTCTTGTATTGGCATCTCTCATTCTTGCATTGTTATTGTGCTATTTTAGTTTTAGAAGTTCATTGCTAGTTTCATGCTTTTCATGCTTAAATCACTTAGAAGTTACATGCTAGGCTAATTTTCAATGAATCATAATTTCTTCTTGCATTTTCATAAGTTTAGATAATATTTTGAGAAGAATTTGAGACTAGTTCTTCATACTAGCTCTTGAATCTCTTCTTTTCATCCAAACTTGCATTCACATTTGCATTGCATTGGGGATCCATTTCATTTGTGTTTGAGAGAGCATACTCACATCCAATCTAAATGAGAAAATCAAACAAGTAATATAGGCTGCACTAACTTTTTTTTAGCTCAATCTAATGTTATGAAGATTTCTTATTGAGGATTATTAACCTCGATTGCATTGGTTCCCTGAATCTGATATGGATCAAATGGCGAATATGGGGGATTCTATGGAGGATATTGTGGTGTTTGGTATGGAGGTTTTTGGTTAGTGTAGATGGGCTGTTGTGGTGGAAATTGTGGCTGAAGGGAGTATTGTGGTGGAGGAGGTGGCAATGCCTGATAGGGTGGTTTTAACTACAGGAAGTATGCATGTATTTGCTAAGGCATTGGATAAGTGGGTTGAGCTTGTTGTGGGCCTACGTAGGATGGTGGTGTCATGCTAATAAAGGATGGAGGATAGGTGTTCTACAGTGGAATGCCCCTAGTGGTTGTGGTGAGGTAGTAGTTGTTAATGGGAACATTGGATTGTTGGGGTGGTGGAATAGTTTGTGATGCAATGGAAGATGGCATGGCTAGGTAGTTGGAAAAATGATTTTGTTGTTGCTGCATTGGTTGGATGATAGTGTGTGTGTTAGTGAAAGGATTAGCAAGCTGTTGCAGTGATTGTGTCGTGAAGGGATTTTCCCCCTGCGTTTGTGGTTGTGGCTGCTGGTTAGGTTGGATGATTGGTTGTGCAGCTGCGAAGGGGTTGGTTTGTTGCTATTATGCTTGGGATGTGAATGGATTGACATTTTGTTGATGTGGTTCTTGTTGTTGGGCTAGAGAGTTTTGTCTCTGCGTGGGGATACCCAAGGCTTGCATGGCGGCTTGAGAGTAGCCCCTAGTGGAAGATGAAGCATTTTATGTTGTTTGTCTGACTTGGGAAGCTTGTTGTAGGGGTTTTGGGTTGGATTGTGTTTGAGGAAGAACTGTAGGAGTGTACTATGGTCGTGACGCTGGCTGAGCATGGAAAGTAGGCCCTTGCAGAAATAGGGGCTGATTGTAAGCTCTTGTGAGTGCCATACCTATGGTGAATTGTGGTTGCTACTGATGCATTGTGGGGATGAAAATGGAGTGGAGGTAGATATTATAGAGCTGATGGGTTGTGTGCTTTGTGCTTGTGAGTTGGTTGATGTAGTTTGGATGGGTTGTGTAGTGACTGGCAGGACATTAGCTTGCTGGGTGTTGACCGGTAATGGTGGGAATTGCACCACAAAGGGTGGAACAGTCTGTGATACTGGAGTGACTATGGGTTGAATTGGCGGTGGTGCTTGGGTAGCAATGGGGGGTGTTGATTGTATTGTTGGTGGTGGATTAGGAGGTGGGGCTTCTGTGACTGGAAGTGGGGTGGATTATGGTGTGGTGTGCACTATAGGTGGGGGGGTGGAAGGCTGCATTAGCCACAATATGAGAGATCCCACTTGTATTGCTTGTTGTATGGGATTAAAAACCTAATGTCTTATTAAATGAGGGATCTCCCCTGGGAGTGCCATGGGTCATGTGACTAGTGCAGGTATAATCCCGGGTGGTAGTTAGATTCCTTTGTGTCGAATGCTTTCAAGTATGGTGTGGTTGTTGTGCCTTAGAACAACATTGACCATGTGAGCATGTCTTAGATGGTTCATGAATGTTTCCATAGTGCTCACCGTAGGAGCCTCGTTTGTGTCCACCTAGAGGTACTCAATTTCTTCGTTGGGCTGAGATGCATAAGAGACCATGGTGTTAGTGTGGTTAGTCGTGGGATCAAATGAACTAGGTACAAGATTAGGGTCCATGTCCTTCCTCTTCTTAGTGGCTCGTGTTATAGGTGACATGAAATGATTATCCTAAGGGGATATGAGATGCAAGATGTAATGCAAGGATGTCCCTAGGAAGCTAAGGATGACGGTGCTAGGATTAGGATTTGAGATTATGCGTTTAAGACTATAGATATGCTCCTAAGGATTAAGGATGACTTGGTGTATGCAAGGATTAAGGGTTGCTTTCCCTAGTGTAAGATCAAGTGGATCTGATTGTCTACCTAGGACAGACTTGTGGTCTTCGACGGATGAGATTCTCTGTCAATGCAAACCAACCTTTTGATTAAGGTGATGAGGTTGCAAAGGCAAAGGGGATTATCCTAAAATAATGCTTAGTTTAGGGACACCTAAGGATGGGGTTTTGATTAAGATGTAAGTTCTAAGAAACTTAAAAGGGGACGTAACACCAAGTGAGGGATGTGATTTGAGATGATTTGGATGATGATTAGGATGATGCTCAGTTGGCTAGGATTATGCTGGATTATTCTAGGATGAGTGTGTGATGTATTTCTAAAGATGACAACCTAAGGGAGGTCCTAAAAATGCATGCTAAATGATCCTAAGAAGAGGAGGAATGATTGTTTGTTGTGGTAGGCCAGCTAGTCATATTGCTCAAATGCAATGAAGACAGTGTTCAAACGATATTTTCCTATGAAGCGAACAACCTTGTTGTTGTATATCACTTTGTCAAATTCTTCCCGTTTGTGAGTTTCTTGCTTGATGGAACCAATGATGTCCTGGTACTTGGTAGCCTCTCGGGTTGTGCTTTTTTGTTCTCTGTGCATGGGAGGTAATGAAATTTTCACCCTCTTGTGCTTCTTGGAATCGGTCATGTCCTATAGTAAA
Organism: Thuja plicata; assembly: GCA_018584345.1. NCBI lineage: Eukaryota > Viridiplantae > Streptophyta > Pinopsida > Cupressales > Cupressaceae > Thuja > Thuja plicata. The sequence continues at coordinate 1,957,318 of MU226980.1, read as the reverse complement.
AAGATTTGATTTTGGACGAGCAACTGAAGGTTTTAGGACATATCTCATAAAAGACCAAATTTTGAAGATTCTGGAAAATTCTGAAGCTCACGGTAGTCTGCAAAAAGGATGGTGTTTTGATGATTTGGAAAAAGCTTGATATCTTTTTTATTTTCAATAGATTTTGTTCAATGACAAGAACCAGTTTTAACACAATCAAATCAGAAAATAATAGGCATGAGTCTTGAAAATAATCTGACAAGGGACAAAGCAACCTTGAAGGATACAAGCAAGTGTGAAAAATTTGTTCGTTGGGAATTCCATTCGTGTTTTGGATTTTTCAATGTTCTTCAAACACTTGAAGCACAAGTCTACCTAAGGAATTGGTGTAGCATGAAAATATTAGGCATACACACAAGAGCTAATCAGAATACGACCGTCACCAAGCACGCAATGGCTCCAGTCATGACATTGTATTAGCTGAGTCCAAATGCTTAGGGTGGCACGAACGTACGAGTGATCTTGGGGAAGTTACTATCTTCCTTGCACAAATATTATCACCTTTCAGGGGTGTTCCAGGTAGCTTCTATGCCTAGATTTTTTAGTAAGGTTATCTGTTTGATTGTATCCTCTATGTTCGTGCAAGCGCGATTCAGGCGTATAGCCCCATAGAGCGTCTTGACAAAAGTGGTCACACAAACACAATTGAGATCGTTAGGCCACACTTATGTTAGATGAGAGCTGAGTATAAGCTCAAATGCCAACTGAATCTTGAGACTTTAACCCCAAAGAGTAAATTTGATTAACGTGAGTTGGAGTGGTATGGCTTACACCTCGTTCTCATGTGAGTCATTCCCGGGGGATTTTTCCCTCAACCGGCAGGCCCATCTAAAGGATTAACTTGAAAAGCAATTGAATTGGTTACAAAAAGGAGTCTAGATTTCTAATTTTCCCACAAGAGGAAAAGAGAATACTCTTCTATCTAGTATCATTTTCTCCTCACACATGCAAGACAAGCTTAGTTCATTCCCAAAGATTTAATTGTTTAACACAAAGCAAATGCGTCTAGGTTTTTTATCTTCACAAAAGGGAAGAGAGCATAATTAGTCTATGTGCCTAATAAATCAAATGAAATGCTAACAAGCACGATCGTTTGGTCGATTTAGATTAAGGCAACCTGCAAGACAAATGTGAGTAATCTTTTGAATTTATGTCTTTGGCAAGCGGTGCTGCAACACAACTAATTAGTAGTTTCTGAAATTTAGCCTTTGATAAGCGTTGTAAACATAAAACCACTCAAAATTTTGTTAGAACATGACAAATAAAAGTTTGACAGAGCGCAGACGCTAATTCAGGGCGCAAATGCTGATTCTGTATTTTAACCCAAAAATGACAGAACTAGAAAATATGTCAGAAAACATAGAAAACCAAGAAACTGCAATACCAGTGGAGATGTCAGTTTGTGAATTGCAGATGCCGATCGATGATTGGTCTGAACCGGCATTTTCACAGATGCCAAAATGTGAATCAGCGTTTGCGTAGACACTGTTGTACCTACAAGGCAAATAATACAACAAATACAATAAATAAAAGTTATTGTTCTTTCTTTATTAGCTCTCAAATCAATCAGAAAACCTATGCTAAGATTGCTCAAACCTTAAAAACTAATTTTATTTAATGATTTATCAAGGTTTATTTCCCTTAATGAAATTTTGACATTATGACTGCTTGTAAAATTGATTTCTGCTAAAAAATAGAATGTTAAAACACCAAAAAGCAGTGGGAAACACAATAGAACTTGACAAATGAAATGTTAGGTTTGTAAAATCTCAAGAAAAATAGTCTAAAATGGAGATGCCAATTCAGGTTGCACAGACACAAGTTTAGCAAAGAACCAGCAGTTGCGTAGGTGCCTCTAAGTAAATTGCAGACGTCAATTTGTGAGTTTGGTGAAAATGAGAGAAGAAGACAAGAAGTTTAGGAGGATTTTAGGGATGTGGGTCCCATCGGGCATGCCCAAATATGTACGAGGAAATCTCCAACCTATTGGGAGCAAGCTCAAACATGAAAAGGTAGCGGGTTAGCACATATAAATCATGAAATAAGCAAGAACCAACAAGAAATCTTCAAAATATCAGATTGAGCTAAAAACAAGTTAGTGCACCCTATATTATTTATTTGATTTGCTCATTTAGATTTGATGTGAGTGTGATCTCTCAAACACAAATGAAATGGATCCCCAATGCAATGCAAATGTGAATGCAAGATTGGATGAAAAGAAGAGATTCAAGAGCTAGTATGAAGAACTAGTCTCAAATTCTTCTCAAAAGATGATCTAAACTTATAAAAATGATATGCAAATGCAAGAAGAAACTATGATTCATTGAAAATTAGCCTAGCATGTAAATTTTAAGTGATTTAAGCATAAAAAGTATGAAACTAGCAATGAACTTCTAAAACCACAATAGCATAGTACCAATGCAAGAATGAGAGATGCCAATACAAGAGGAGAAGGCCTCTATTTATAAATTTTTGGGAGAGAAGAGAAGGGCTTGAATGAGGTGGCACCTATGTGGAGTCTACATAAGAGCCACACAAGGGACACATGGGCTTGGAAGGGATGGCCATTCAAGAGTCAAACATAGCATTAAATGTTTGAGTGACTCAAGATTTTCAAGTGGGGGACAAATATGTAAGAACATTTAAGAGGGATGGGTGACCATTTTGGAGAGAATTTTCACACGTGTGAGCATTCTATTAGCATTAAAAGGGTTAGGAATCACCTAATTAAGTAGAATTAGAGGATGATTAGGTGAGGGAGTATGCTTAGAGAATGAGGTGATGGGTGTAGAGTAGGAATAGGGTAGGCTTAGGGTAGACTTCTAGATTGGATTAACAGTTCTCTAGGTTGGGTTTAGATTATAATTCAAATTAGATTTGAATAAATCATAGATTAGAAGAATTAGGGATATGGAGGATTTTTTAATAAATATGAATTTATTAAAAAGGGATTTTGTGAGACAAATGTATTTAAGTAAAATACATTAGGATAATATTTAGATTATTGATAAATACTAATGATGAAACTATTTAATTGATTAAATTAAATAGTTAGATGAATAAAAGGGAATTTAATATTAATAAAAATATTAATATTTTTGGACGTCTACTGGTGTCAATCTATATGGTGCCTTGTTCGGCAAACTAGCTCCAGGAATCAGATCCATACAATGACTAATATCTATCATTAATGGTAAACCATCAGGTACATTATTTGAAATGATCTCCATGTACTCGGTGAGCCACTTCTCAACTTCTTCAGGAACTTTATCTTCTATTTTCTCACTTGATTTGTTAGGAATCAAAGCATAAAAGACATCATTTCTCTTCATATCCTTAATAATTTGTCTACCTTCCATCAAACAAACTTTCACAGATGTACATACCTCACCAATAGATTCTTCAACCAAAGGTAACAAGATTTGTCTCTTTCCATTAACCCAATTAGTATATTTGTGCAATCTTCCATCATGTATAGCATGTCTATCATATTTCCAAGGTCTACCAAAAAAAATATGATAAAAATCCATAAGCATAATATCACACAACACCTTATCATAATACTTTCCAATTTTCAGATTCACAAAACATTGTTCACGTACCATAAGTGTATGCTCATCCTGGATCCATGAAATCTGATAGGGCTTTAGGTGCTTCAATATTTCCAACTGCAACTTTGTAACCATCTTCTCGGATGCTAGAGTCTCCAAACTTCCACTATCAATAATCACTTTCCAAAATTTGTCTACAACTCCACATCTGGTCTTGAACAAAAATTTTCTTACCAGATCTTGCTTATTATTTTCACTCCACAAGATTCTTCTTACTATTAGGTTTCCTTCCTTCTCAGGTTCATTCGGTCAATCTTCTTGCACCAAAGCATTTCTGCTACTACCGTCCTTCTTTCTTGCATGTGTACACTCAAATGATCTATGTCCCTCTTCTCCACAATTGTAACAAGTTCCTTGGAATCCTCTTCTATTATATCCACCTTGGGAGTAATTACCCCTTCCTTTGAATGAACTTCCACCTTTCCACTCGGTCTTGCCTTTGTCTTGATTTGTCTTGTCCTAATTAGATCTATTATTCTCACCATAGGATCTACCTCTTCCTCTTTTTCTTTGCTCATGTCTTTTATTCAAATTTTCCTCATCTTTTAGGGCAAACTGATAAGCCTCCTCAATAATCTCCATCTTTATCAAACTGGTCTCTTCTTGAATATAAATTGTTAAGCCATTCAAGTATCTTGCAATTCTTTCCACCTCATCTTTAGTATGTCCAGATCTGATATCTAACCTGTAAATTTCCTTGGTGTAATCCTTCACAGAGCTATCTTTCTGTTTCAAACTTTGCATTCTCCTAACTAGGTTAATCTGATAATCACAAGGTAGAAACTTGCCCTTCAACTTGTTTATCATCTTATCCCATACCTTGATCTTGTCTTTACCTTTCTTCATTCGGTCCAATCGCAGATGCTCCCACCACAAGGATGCATGACCTTTCAATTTTGTGCTTGCAATCTTCACCTTTTTCTCCTCTGATATGTTCTCATTCTCAAATTATTTCTCCATCTCAGTTATCCAGTCTATCAATTCATCTGAATCCAACTTTCCACTATACTCAGGATGATTAAACTGAGGTGTGGACTTCAAACTTGTCAATGCTTTCAAGAATATTTCTTCTCCTTGATCCATTATAGGTGCAGGTGTGGCTTCCTCCTGCACTTCATCGACTTCATCATCATCACTAACATCCTAAAGATATTTTCCTTGACGTTGGGTTGTCTCAATAGCTTCCAACCTAGCAACAATCTGTCTTAGCATATCAACTAAGCTTGGATCTGCATTTCTCTTCCGTCGAACCATCTTGAAACCCTCTACAATTGCAGGTCAGATCACAATTTTCTAACCCACAATAAATAATCAACTAGGATTTACAAGAAGGAACTTCAAATCTAACCTTCTCTCTGGTACCACCTGATGCAAGGAGGGATAATACTTAGGGCTAAAGGCACTCCTAAGCACCAAACCAGCTTGCAGATACACAACTCGGAAGCTCAAACATAGAGAATGAGAGAAGGAATACATATACTTGTCATTAATTCATCAAGCTTCATACATATCAGACTATAAGGCCTTCCCGGTTATGGCCAATAGAATTTGAAAAATATTATAGAATAGCCCTCATACATGCGAGATACATAAACCCTAGACCCCCCAAAACTATCATCCAAAAACTCTCCTAAACTAAGAACAAAACACTACATTTATACAAGAGGCTACCGAAAAGGTCAGCCCCAAAAGATCCTAAAGATCCACCATATGAGAGAGCAACAACCCAGATTTAGGTCCACACATTCCCCAATGAGAGATCCCAAATTAATACCATGACAAAAATTAAATGCAGATGTCAGACCGAAGATCCAACAAATTAAAACACACTCGATGAGATAGGAAACAAGAAACCACCGAGCCACCAAGATCGTTTGGTGAAACCACGCCAAGAACAGAAACCGAGTTCAATTGGTGAAACAAAATAGAACCTTTAACCGAGAACTCCAGAGAAGTTATCAAGCACTCTACCAAAAGTCTCCAACAAGATACCGAACTCAAAAGCAAACATATTTTTGTTTGTTACAGGATTGTCATGAACCCAAGATGCTCTTGCATCAGAGAAACAATGAAACCAGACAAAAATATTCATGAAAAATTCAAGGCCAATTTGATTTAAAGAAGAAAATAATAAACATAAATATAAATAAATAAATAGTATAAAATTATGATAAACATTACTATCATTACCCTATCTTAAAGAATTTCTATCTTTTTAAGATTATTTACATCCGTTAATGTCATCATTTTTGTTATGGCTGGTTTGTCAAAAATTCAATCTCATTTCCCTGTAGAAAAGCATGTTAAATTAAATAATAACAAAAAAATGTCAAGAAAATCATTTATCGGTGTCATGGAGGATACCTCATTGTTTGCAGAGCCCACGTTTAACTTTTAAAAAGGTGTCAATTTGCAAAACCACTTTTCACCAAGTATGCATGTAAATAAATAAGCAACAAAGATACTACGCATGTAACGGTGTTATAAATCACTTGAGTAACCCAACCAAATGGCCAAAAAACTAGTTTGTTCCACTTGGAAAAATATTTGATGACAGACTCGGTCATTTTTTAAATAGTTGTATGTACCTGTTCAACATAGCGAAATGACTGATTCTACCTTTGCATCATAACTTCCCCTAATTTGGTTGTGATCCTTAGCCACTTGCATACATGATGTAATACCAAGTGTGTTAAGTCACATCAGAGTATAAGATCTTCCCTTCCCACAATTTCATTTTAGTACATAAAAAAATGGAATTATTCCTGAGAAACTACCTATGTGAGAGGACAGAACAAAGGGATGGAAAACCACAATTATATCTGCCGCAAAAAATGGTGAAGACACAATAGACAACCAACATTTCTTCAATCGTCTTGCAAGGGCAAAGGTGTACTTTTAGCCATGGATGTACTCTCATAGCTCATCTATTTTATATAGTAAATGCCTTCGATGTAATAAATGTACATGGAGAGATATATAATTTGAAATATATAATATTCATAAATAATTGTAAGGAGTTGATTGTAACGAGATGAGTAAATTGGTTCAAAAAGTCTTTTAGACTAAGAAAAACTCAAAATATAAATAATTAGCATTTGATTTATTGATAATATTAATTATATATAAATATTAGATTTAATATATGAGATATTTTTTATTTGTTTTGGCAAAAGTGCCAAGCCACTAATATATTTATTTAATAATAATAATAATAACTGGTTCAAGAGCTCGTAGAGGAAAGAACCAGTGAAGAAAACCTTCATTCCTTTCTCAAAATACAAAATATGTTTGACTGACTCTAAATGTATGACTAACTACAAATACTGCCTATATACAATCTAATTTTGACAAGCCCATGTTACATTTAAATTGTAAAAAAATCCAAAAAATGGGCTCCAAATACATGACTCAAGATGTTTACATTACATTTACAATAGCATTGAAATGAAATTGATTGCAACAACAATCGATAGCTGGACCTTTTATTCCAAAGCCTTTAATCTAAACTTATTAGTGTCCCCAAGCTCTGTTGCTTACATCCAATTCAAAAACCCCATGTTTTGTTGCTTGGGTGTTGGTGTTTGCCTCACATTTCATATAGAAACCAAAACACTTTTTGTCTATCCTTTTTCACGAGTCTTCATATTACAAAAAAGAGGTACCTTGCTGCTCATGCTTAAACATACTGAATGCAAAATGTAGAGTAGGCATCATGCACAAAAAAATATTAAAACCCTTGTGTTATGCCCTGCATACCCGTCCTTACATTTTGTGGGAAAAATGTCGGGTCCCCCCCCCTTTTTTTCCTCTTTTTGGGCCCTTGCCCTTGCCTTGGCTTTTGTTTGTCTTTTGGTCCTCTCCCGGATCTGGATCTTGAAGAGTTGTCTCTCGATTTCCAACGACTCCCAAATCTTTATGGCCCTCTCATGTCTCCCCTACCTTCTTTAGAGGGAGTAATTGTCAGGTGTCTTGGAGTCTGAACTCTGGTGGCCGATCTGTCATGCAGAATGTTAATTGGTAATTAACGCGCTCCTTCAGGCATTATTTAAGGTCTTTTACTCCGTCATTTTATATTTACTGTAATCAAATTAGCTCCCAAGTGAATTGTCTAAGAAGCGAAACAAAGTGATTTCCCGAGCTAAGGTCCTTGAGTTAGAAGACATGGGAGGTGTGTTCAAGGTTTCTTCAAGCGATTTAGTGACAAAGTGAAACATCCTTCAGCTTTCCTTTCCATCATTTCGAGTTTCAGGTAGGCCTTTGGTTTCCCTTTCCTTTTTTTTTTGTTTTTGTTGGCTTCTGGTTTGTTCTTGTCATTTTGCTTCCCTTCCTTCATCTAGTTTGTGCTCTGTTTTTTTTCCATTTGGGTCTCCTTGTGTTTTGGGTGTTTTTTTTCCCCTTGTCATCCTGGTCATGCTTTCTGTTAGGAACATTGTCTTCTTGGGCTTAGTTGTGCGTCTCCTTCTCTTTCGTGGCTGGTCCTACTTGAACGGGAGACACTTGTATTTTAGTGTGCATACACTGTAGATAGTGTCTTGCAGTCCTGGTCTATAATGTGGATAGTTTTGTAAATTTTGGGTTTGCTCAGGCTTTGTAAATTTCTATAAATTATCGTCTGAGTCTTGTAAAGTTTTGTAAATTCTATAAATTTTGTACACTGCATGTTGATAGTTAGGCCAGCCATGTACATTCTTGATTTGCTTGAATTCTGTTCTGCTACACTATGGAGACCACGCGGTTTTGTGAGTTGCTCGTAATGCAGGTCCCACTGAACTGATTTCCTAGGGATGTCATTGACCAAAATTATTTGTGAGGTCTCATGACCATGCTCGACCAATAAACATGTTTTCCTCTCTGGTTAACACAACCTTCCTGCTAAGGCCAAGAACCAAGTTAGTTGCAGAGCCAAGCTCGTTTGCTCGCCGATTAGTTTTATAATTTATCTCTCCTTTGTCATTTCCATCTTGATGGCAGAATTAATTCCCAAGTGCAAAAATTTAAAATTTGTCCCAAGTGGCATGCATGTCACTCATTCTAGAACAATTGTTGATTAATTGTCATTACTTAGCCGAGTGGGTGTACACATGTCAAAGTATGGTAAAAGACTCACCTGTCCAATCGCTAATGTCTGCCTACTCATTTTTTTCTATATTTTGGGTGTTTTGGCAACCCCGGGTGTATCCATCACATTCACCACCTAAGTTAGCATTTTTGGTCCCTTGCGTGTGCTGGATGACCTCATGTATTTTTGGCTTGCTTGCATTGGAGAGAATTCTCGGGTATTTTCAAGTAATCAAAGTTTTTTTTGTCTTCAGGATGGCAAGTAGGAATTTTACCCAAAGTCTTGAGGCCCAAAATCTTTACTTAGAATATTTATAAATTGGCGGTCATCTAGTTTGTAGGTACAAGTCCAAGTGAGGAAGAAATGGCTTCAGTAGGATCACCTCCCAGAAGTCCTGAACTTCCTAATGCCTCAACAAGTGCTGCCAAAAAGTCAAAGGCAGAAAAGATATTGGCAAAACTCCCATTGACTATGAAATACAGGAAAGGTAGGGTAGTTATAGGATCCCAAATTGAATCTACTTTGAAAGAGGTAACAAACACAGATGTCGACACATGGGCCAAATTTAAAGGCCACATTCAATCAATCCACCAACAATGATGGGACAATGATCCTATCTCAGTTAACTTAGCGGCATCCAAAATCATTCAGGCAGTTGGGTTTTCTTACTTAGTATAAGCGTCAGAGTTAATAGTGCTCTTGGCTAAATGTTACAACCTGGCCAGTGGAGTTTTTGTATTGGTCTCGCCCAACCCATTGGGTTACCCAGTGCCCATCGTCTCCCTGGGACATGATTTCACCACCTTAGGGTGGTGTATTCTATTCTTCCTAGATGCTATGGTTCTCACTTGGGCAGCCTTAATAGACCAATTTTTGGATGCCGACAATCTGGCTTGTCGTAACCTCAATTCAGAATGGCTGAAAAGCCTGTGCTGGGACTTCAAAAAGATGTAGATGGATATCCCTTGCTCTAATTTGAAGGATCCCATTCATGCCATAATTATATTCTTATATAGGATTTTTGGGGAACCCCATGCCCGGGAGTTCGCCCCTTGGATGTACTACTTCTTGTATTGTATGACCACCAATCGGGCACGCTTTGACTGGATTGCCATTATTGCAAATCATGTGGATGCCTAGATGAGAAAGGTTAGGGAAGACCACAAGTTATAAAGGAATTCCTACGTCTTATGGCCATTAGCCTGATAGTAACTAGGGATCTGGGGACTTAACACAGTCGGTGTCCTCGGGACCAAGACCACACAAGCCACCCCATGGGATCACTTTCCCCAGATTCAGTGGGACGAAAGCTTCCCCAATTTTCATAGATTCAACAACACCTTTATTTTCCATGGGATCAAGGTGATCACTAATGATTTGGGGTTTAGAATGTCCCTAGAGGCCATGTCCTCGGTCAATTTGTGGGGATGTTATTTCATCTAGTTCACATAGCACACCTACATTCAGGTGTCCAGAATTTCTGGGTATCCATTCCTATTGCCCAAGCATTTTAGGGACAAGATAATTTTGTTAGAATTCTACAGATAGGTCTTGGAGGTGCATACCCTGATGGCCACTAAAATATCCCTTCTGTCTCCTTCCCAATTGTGTGTGAAAGGTACACCTTCTCCCTCGCTATGGCCTAGGAAGCAAAGAATGAGCTAAGCAGTTTAGGCTTGGCTAAATTTCCATTTAGTTGCAAAGATTATGATCTACATTGTTGATTGGCTAAGTCAATGCCTTGAGGGATCAACTCCCATAAGCCACACCTTGAATATTTCTGGACAAATTATCAAGATGATTTTGATGTCCGAAACTGACATTACACCAGGATATCTAAGGGAATGATGGAACGTCTCAACCTTCAGACATTCCCACAGAATTTCTCTGATAATGAGCCTCAAGAAGACCCTGAGCATAAAGAAATAGACATTGATAAGATGGACCTCCCTATGGTGGATTGGGATACTCTAGAAATTTTGACAGTGGAGGTTTTTTTGAGAGATGTGATTGAGCGCAACCACACATATTTCATGAGGGTTTATCCAAAGAGTGTTTGACTGGACAACAAATTTTTGGAAGCTTCAGGATCCTAGGTGGTAGATCAATCCAAAGCCCAAGGAAAGTGATAGGTAGGTGCTTCCTCTCAGGTCCTTGAACCCATTTTGGCCCCCCTAAAGGAGCAGTTACACATAAAGCTGGGAGAGTCCCAGAAATTGCTAGATGCATCAAACTCTGGGGTAACTTTCGATCTGGGAGCCAATTCGATAGGTTCCTTCTCTCCACGGAGAGAATCCCCCTCTCTAGCCACATTACTCAGCATGATCACCAATGAGGAGACCAAATAAGTGGTAGCAATCATAGCTGTCTGGGTGCCCCTCCAGAAAAGAAAGAAGCAAGAGGCAGAGAGACCCCCAAGGAATATGGATCCGAGCCTCGACTGCATGAACACACCTGATGTCAAGGTACTTTTCTCCTCCTCCTCTGACAAAGAGGTTTCTCTGGAAGATCCCTAGAAATCTCTCAAATTGATGTAGATGACTTCTTCCCACTTGCAGACATGGGGGTCTACATGAGATGGTAGACAGGGAAACGAAAGAGATTGTGAGGCAAGAAGTTGATGTCTCCACAGAAGAAGAAAATAGAGAAGAGGCACAAAAGATGGCCCAAGGAAAATAAGATAAGTTTTGGTAGGAGAAAGCCAAAGAAAGAATGACAATAGAAAATAAACAAGAAGGTGAACAAACTGAAGAGCAATTGTTGGCAGTAGAGGAAACCAAACCTACGAGAACAACCATACCCTCTGATGTAGTGCTCCAAAACCCAATTGGCAACCAAGGTCAATCACCACCACATGACATACCGAATGACAAGGTTATCACTATATTTCAATAGGTATATTTGAATGAGATTCCTCTACAACCACCATCATTTAACCCACCAACAAAAGATATCCCTGGGGGTGGTGCAGAGAAAGAGAAAGGAAGCACAGGTGAATATCTCGGTAACCTAGATATAAATACATTGATGGGAGAACCTGAGAAAAACCCATAGATACATCAACTCAGGGATGGTAATGGGTAGGTCAGTAGGACCACCATAATGGTTAGTGGAATCCCAGAAGAGAGGCTCTGACAACAATGGTGGCCCTACTGTCACTAGCTGAAATGTTGTCTAGGGTCCAGGTGGAAAAGAAGCCCAAAAGGGCTCGCACCCTCCATAACATTCTTAGGGATTCAAATGGAAATGTGGTGGAAGTAATAATGACCCCACCAATAGGAAAAGATGAATTTGAGGTCGCTACCGAAGTACCTTTGCAAAAAAGTGATCAGAAAGGAGAGTTAGATCTCCTAAAAAAGGCAATCCAGGCTATCCACGCCCGGTATGAGAAATAGTCCCAGAAGGTGAATGAACTAAAATCTGTGAATGCAAATATTCTCAGGCTCCTGACAGAATTAACATGCCCCCACGCCTCTGAAACACCTAGACCATCTATGTTTGGAATGTCACTTTCGCAGGGCGACATTGATATGTTAAGAACATTGAAAAGGAAAGCCCTAGACATCGATGAGTGGATGGCCAAACAAATTAGAACAGTGAGGAGCTTCCTATTTGAGTCTCTCCTTGATTTCTTCTAGGCACAAGATAGAGTGAATCAACTTGAGGCCACCATTCCTTAGTGGAAAGGAGAGATAGAAAAGTATGAAGAATGGAGGGACGACCTGGGAGAGATCCTAAATTTCAGGGAAGACAGTTTGATGATGACAGGCATCCTAGGAGATGAGTTGTATGGGTTCCCCAAAACCCAATACTCCAAATTTGAATTCAAATTCAAACTGGGCAAGAAACTGGTAAGGGTTTTGGAGGAACAACTTTTGGTGGTCCGGGCCCCACAAGACCAATATTCTACATTCACCAAAGAGCTTACTTAAACATATTCGCTCAGCTCTGGGACTTATAGTCCTGTAGATACCATAAACAACAAGTTTGACGAAATGGTTGGGGCTCAATTTCAGCCCTCCAGAGATTTCAATAGTGCCATAGTGGTGTGACTCTCTAAGATGATGCTCAAGTCCCATGATGCCACCAATGTGGCTTCAAAATTGAAAGAGAAGGTCAGGGACACTAACGATCACCTCGAAAGCTTGGTCGATTGTCAGAATTATTTGAAAGACGTAGAGGAAGAGGGCATACTTCATATTTTGGAAGAATATGAGAAATTAAAAGGTCAATAAGATTTCCTAGACTTCGGGAATTCCTCTCTCCAGAAAGTTGTCAGAAATTCTTTATTCTTTGAGTGCAAGCTCCTAGAGCCTGAACTTCTTAGTCCTAGTCTTGCATTCTTTACGATGATGCATGTTGATAGCTTCCATGGAGCTGACCAATCACAGTTTGAGATTTGTTTTTAGACATAAGGAAGCACTTTACAACCCTAAAAAGTGACTATTGGAAGGAAAGTTTATTGCATATGTCTCCCAGCTTCCAAGACACTGCTCCAACATTTAATACCTAACGTACATAATGTCACTCAAAGACCGAGAACTAGAAGAGAATTAACAAGGGCGTATGGTCTAAGTCATCCAAGTTTCACCATCGCATCTACAAGTATAGATACACTCTTCCTGATGGCTACTTTCCTGGGATTTCCCTCCTTTATTTCCCCTCTTATCTTCTCAAATGATTGTATATAGTAAGGTGATCATGACAACGCATGTATTACCGACTGTAAATATTGTAATTTAATATAAATAGTCTGTATAGGTTAAGGCCCAACAAAGATAGGATGTCTATAAATAATAAGTTTGATGTCATTCCAAGGGTAGACAAATTGATGTTTTTATTGTCCATAAGAAATTATTAGGCTTTAGTTAATCTGTTCAAAGTTCTCAGTGGATTAATGCTCCCTTGGAGTCGCTAAGTAATTACCAATGATGCTGGACTCATGAAGTTAATGAAGGAATGAGAAGCACCTCTTGGCACTACGTTCTTGTGTTATTTTTTGGTTATGGAGTCAGTGAACACTTTTCATTTTGTATGCTTCCTTACATCCTCTTCTTTAGTTATTTGATGATTAAGATGAAATACTTTACCTTGCTAGTGATGTATGTTTGATTGATAATCATATGTATATTCGGTATTTATTGTTGGTTTTTGTCTGAAGCTTTCTTAATGCTTAGAAATATATATAAAACCAGATAAACCTTAAACTTCTCAGAGACTGATGAGTCAAAATAAGCTATCCCCTGAAAACAAATAGTCATTTGTGCAACTAAGCTAACCCTACACTATCGTGACCCAATTACCAAGTGCTTGGAGGCTAGGAGAGTCCACTCTCCAATAAACCTCTTCAGGTGATGTTGGTTGGTACTTCGATACCTGGTGACAACTCTCTCCTTGTTGGCGAGGCCATCATAATGTCCTATCAATAGAAACTAGCGCTAGAAGGAGGGCATGAGCTCATCCTCCCTAGAAAATTTTGATACCACACCTCCTAAGGGTTCCCCAAGTATTAGTTTTAGAAATCAAACTTTCCATAGGTTAGGATCATTTTTACCTTTGTGCTTTGAACGAATACTCCGATCAACTCCAAACCCCAGAGAGTTTGCTAAACTCAGACCTCTGATCTAAGGAAAAGGGCCTATCATAAAAAGCAACCCTTGAACCACTTATTGGGGATTAGAGCTTCTTAGAGTACCCAAATTTCCCAACCCACCCTAATGACCAATACCACTCTTCTAAATCTCATGGTATCAATGGTTGCGTACTTCAACAATACTGGTTCCCCTATGGGACAATTCTCTAATTCAATTGATGATCTTCCTCTGCACCCAGAGAAGATCTGCCCCAAGTATGAACTCCTAGGTTATTGGACTATGGAAGAACACTTGCAAGCTTACAAAGATGCCATGAAAAGGCACTGTATCCAACATGAAGATGTGCTAATTAGGATGTTCGTGTTGCCCCTCAGGGAGAGTGAGCTAAACTAGTACCTAAACTTGCCCGCTAACTCCATCAATAGTTGGTAGGACATGGAAGTGGCCTTTTTGACAGTGTTTCACGTCCATGTGGACCTAGCTTGGTCCCATAGCCAGTTCATTTCTATTAGAAAGGATTCCAATAAGGCTCTAGCGACCTTTAACCACTGGTTTTAAAGAGCCCTAAAATGATGCACGAGTCCCTTTATTCCATTCACCGAGGTAACCATCCAGACTTACCTCAACACCTTGGACCCGTTCGTTGCAACCCTCCTTTGGAGAACCACTACCGCCAATGAAAGAGACACCCTTGTTAGAGTAATAAAGTGATTCCACTTATTAATTAAATCATCTTGATTTAATTATTAAGTCACTTATTATCTCTATTTCACTTAAGCTAAAATTTAGGCATTTAATAATTAATTCTTTTATTAATTATTATTATGCAACCTAGATTTTTCCCCTTTAGGGTTTTGATCACCCTTATAAGGTTTGATCTCTTTGTACTTTGGATTCCCTCTCTGAATAAATATTTTGTCTTTCAGATCATTTTGAGTTTTGTCTCCAAACTTTTCTTTTGTAATAGGTTATTTTGCATGTAGTGGATCTTGCTAGTTGAATTATATGAATTCTAACAACCCTGTCAAAGGTTCACAATATTGCCCTAGATCTATCTCAGAACTTGAGTAAAGCTCTTGGTGGTATTGGATAAAGTGTACAGTATAACACGCAACCCATAGGAAATGCCTACTCGGGGGGGGGGGGGGGANGGGGGGGGGGGGGGGGGTATGATCTTAATTTGGCAACGGGTGCCCCAACAACAAACTCGGTACCCCAATATACTTACCCCACCCACCACCAAAGTCCTTTGGGCCCAAAGTATGTGCCATGGGTGCAACCGTAGTAGTCAATGCCCAAATTTTCTAGAGTACTTTTCTTCTAGACGTCTGCGTTTGGGGATTAGCTGCCACAACTCCAGGCACTGTTGTGCCTACTCCTCCACCCCAGTCATCGCATTGTGACACAACTACCCAACTATTCACTGAGGTTGAATCCCTCTGACGATTGGTTTTCTCCCTCACCATGAACATGGGACAAATGAAGATGGGATCATCTACATCTCATAATACCAACTCCTCTTAGCGAAGAAACATCTTTTTGGGACAACGAAGTTCCATCAACTCTGGGCCCCAGAATCACTACAACAATAACAGAAACAACATTGCTTGGCCTAACCACTAGCAATGGAATAACACACCAAATAATAGGGGTGTCCCACAAATCAAACTAACACCTAAGGGGGTGTGGGTCCTATTCACACCGCAAAACTTGTCAAATTTCACCCCTTGACATTGTGGTGTTGATTGCATGATATTGGTTCACACTCTGAGGTAAATTGTGCCACACTTGAGAAGATCATTCAAATCTCTCAGCCTGATAGGAAATAAAACATTGATTCACCCCCGAAAACTTTGGTATAACCCCATCACTTTGTATTTTCTTGTGAGACCGTCTTCTTTGGGAAAGACGAGGAGAACGAGGAAGAACCTGATTTTTAGGGGTTCTTTGATGACTCCATTCTGGCCTTTGAGGCCAATGATTTTACCAATCCTAGGACTCCTTACAATACACAAAGTCAATCCAGCAAAGGCCCCTTCACAATGTTGACTCCCCCTCCAAAAGGGCCCACCGTCGGTCACGCACAAGATTTCACAGGAAGGAACCAATGGACCCCAAAGGGAAAGTTTGACATCACAAAGGTGATGTAAACCACCACCACCACCATGATCTTAATAGAAGTATTACTCAGTTGTCCTGAGCAGAGGAAGTCCCTCTTGCAATATTTGAAAAACCCAGAAATTTTCAACCACCCACCCAAGACTGTCACCTTCGATGACACCAATGCGACTGTGTTTAGGGGAAACACAAAGGACCCCCCTTTTCTTCTTGGCCTTAAGATTCATGGTAAAAACTTACACAACTGCCTTGTAGATTCTAGAGCTTTGGGAAATTTCATGCCCTTGTCTATTTGTAAGAAGATCATATTAGTCCCCATGCCTTCCAATGGTGCAATAGTCCAATTAGACAAGACTATTGCTAATATGGTGGGTGAGTTAAAAAATATGCAAGTACAACTTGTCCAAGATCCCTGGATATCCAGTGTCATTGATATCCAAGTGGTAGATATCCCCAAGACATACAAGATGCTTCTAAGTCAGAACTGGTCTAAGGCCCTAAATGGGTATATCTCAATTGACTTCTCCCGCTTGTGGCT
The DNA here is from genome assembly GCA_018584345.1 of Thuja plicata. NCBI lineage: Eukaryota > Viridiplantae > Streptophyta > Pinopsida > Cupressales > Cupressaceae > Thuja > Thuja plicata. The sequence continues at coordinate 1,940,356 of MU226980.1, read as the reverse complement.
CCCTTGGAGAGGAAACGCCAATAAGATTAAGGTAGAAAGTGAACCTTGAATGAAACAAACCCTCACCGATTATAATTAGGTGAGTGAAATAGCATTCACCAAACTGGAACCTAACTTGTATAGGGCCAAGGAGATCTTGACCTTGGAATTCATCTCGGGTGAAATGTTACCCGATGAGGACCCTGTCATCACCTAGAGGGTCCATGATCTCATTGTATAGTTAAATTTGGATGTTAAATCTCAGGGCAGCAATGCATATTTGACTACTCTCTTATCTGATACTTGGTTTCGAGTACATTGCTAAAATCACTCTGAGTTGGAATGCACACCATGTATCGATGCTGCCAATATTCATCTCGAGAATTTCCAGAAAGAAAAATGCAAGGGAAAAGCCTTCACCTGTCACGGTCCACCAATGAACACATCTAACAGACTGCTCACTGAGGAACCCCCAATGGAGGCTCCTTCAAAGGATGTTTCAGTCTGGATTCCTCCTCCTCTAGGAGATGCACCTGAAACCTCCTCCTGTCCCAAACCAATACCGCTCACTACCCAGCCCTTCAGGCCCCATTATACTGTTAACACTTTTTGGATCCTTAATTTTGATAGGTCTTGGTCCAAACAAGGTTGCAGAGCTGGGGTAGAGCTAATCAATCCCCAAGGAAAGTCTTTCCTCATGTCATATTGACAATAGTTTAACTGCACCAATAACGTCATAGAATATGAGGCCTTGATCCTCAGACTTCTGTTCACACTAAGAAAATGAGTCACTTGCCTCCAGGAAATGGGTGACTCAAAATTCATAGTCAAACAAATTCAGAGCCAGTATACATGCCACAATAAATGACAAGCAACTTATCATAATAGAGCATGGAATTTGGTAGAAGACTTTGATGCCTTTGGTATCAAGTTAATTTCCTGAAGGTGGAACTTTATTCTGGACGCCCTCGCTATGTCAGCCAATACCCTCGAACCCATGGCAGGTTCTCGACTTTAAATATTTTTAGTAGAAATGGTGCCCACACCCTCCATCCTTGACAATATAACCCATCTTCAAGTATTCGAGGATGATAGAAATACCCTCACCTTCATGGTGAATGTGGGTGTTTTTGAAGACCAGGTTATTAAAGAGGAAGAACATGATGACACATGACAGAGTGGAGATGAGGATGGAATCCTCGACTTACCCACCAAAACCATCCCAAAGGGGATGGTGGCCCTCGAATGAATCTTTGATTATGATCCTTGGGTTAAATACAAAATGCCCCAATCTCCCGAAGGAGGAAAATTTGAGAAAGTGAACATTGGGATGGGCATTGAAGAAAAATATGTGCATATAGGTACCTCTTTCTCCCTAGAGGAGAAAGAGAAGATTCTCATGGTCCTCCAAGAATATATCGATGTAATCGCCTGGGATATGAAGATCTTAAAACTTATGATACATCTATCATGACACACACCATCCCCTTGAATCCTAACACCAAACCCTTCAGGAAAAAACATAGACCAAACAATCCCATGATCGAACCCCTGATCTATTAGGAGATTAAGAAATTGTTAGCCATTCAAATAATTTTTTTGATCTGACATACCAGCTGGGTAGCCAACCTGGTCCTCGTCCAGAAGAAGAGTGGGGAGATTCGGCTGTGTGTGGACTTCCAGAACTTGAATAAAGCTTAGACAAAGGATAATCATCACCTACCCTCATAAGATGAGGTGATATAGATCATAAATGGTTCCCAAATGATGTCCTTTCTAGATGGGTATTCTGGGTATAACCAAGTTATGGTTAAGTTTGAAGACAGAGTTAAGATAATGTTCACCACCAAGTGGGGGACATTTGCCTATAGGAGGATGCCCTTTGGATTAATCAATGTCGAAGAAATGTTTTAGAAGGCCATGGACATCGCCTTTGAAGGATTGGTTAATAAATGCATAATCATCTACATGATGATTTAATCATTTTCTCATGGGACATGCGTGATCACCTCACCCACCTCACCAAAATCTATGAGAGGTGTCACTATTTCAACATTTACCTCAACCCCAAAAAGTGCATATTCGAGGTCACAAAAGGGAAGTTTATAGGACATATCATCTCTGAGAAGGGAATATCTATTGACCCTAAGAAAGTGGAGGTACTACTTAATTTTCAAATGCATGGAAGCAAGAAATAAATGTAGTCTTTCTTCGGGAAGATAAACTTCATCCTGACAAGTCTGGACTATTCCCTCCCATTTCATATATATTCTTTTGCCTTCCCCATTCTGTCGCAGCGGTATTAACTCAAAAGGTTGAAGGGGAAGAATGACCTATCACTTTTATGATCTCCCCCTTTAAGAATGCTGAGGTACGATATTCACCCCTTAAAAAATAATCATTTACCCTTGTCTAGGCAGTGAAGAAATTTGGGCATTGTATTCTTCGTAGTGAAGTGCGCATCGTCATTCCCGACCAATTTGTCAAGTCCTTGTTGCTGCAAAGCAAACTAGGTGAACGTCGGGGGAAATGGATGACTATCCTCCAGGAATATGACCTTGAAATGTAACCCATGAAAATTTTCCAGGGGCAGGGATTGTACAAGGCCATGGCTAAAGTTGGCCCCCACATCGAGTGCCAAACTTATATCGTGCGGTCCCTCACCCAAGATCTTGGTATGCTAACTTAGTATAACTCCTACTAAATAACCAATGCCCCAAAGGGCTCCTTCCTAACAAATGTCGATCGTTCAAGCTAAAGAGTGCACATGTCATGATAAAAAAAAATGGGACACTTTTTTGCATAATTTATGAAGGTATTTACCTCTTATGTCTTGATCGGGAACATGCCACGAAGATGATAGAATAATTCTATGGTCATTTTAGAATTGGTCATGGGTCGGCTGACACCATTGCCCACCAGATCCTTCAGGATGGATATTATTGGCCTCATATTTTCAAATATGTCTACACACATGTGAGGAAGTGCCACACGTGTCAAACTGTCACTTCATGAGAGCTAGATCTGGCACTGCCTTTCTAGCTTGTTTTCAAGAGTAGACCTTTCACCCAATGGGCATTTGATTTTATTGGGGAAATAAACCCCAACTCATCCGCAAATAATCAATATATTCTAACTGCTACAAATTACTACACCCGGTGGTTTGAAGCTATATCATGGAAGAATAACATGGTGGATGTAGTAATCAACTTCATTGAGTAAAACATAGTCACCAGGTTCGGGATGCCTTTCTCTCTCATATGCGATAACAACCCAACATTTTCCTCAGCCCAACTATTGGAGTGGACTTACAATAGAAACATTACCCTTAATTTCTCTAGAAATTACTATCCCTGGGGTAATGGTGTAGTGAAAGCAACTAATAAAAACCTCTTAGAGGTAATTAAGCACCTACTCGAGAAGAACCCCTGAGACTGGCACCAAAAGCTCATATTCACCCTCTAGGTGGATTGTATTCAAATTAAGGCTGCCTTGGGAACTTCTTCATTCCACCTGGTTTATGGCTAAAATCTAGTATTCTCGGTAAACCTGTAGATTCCAGTATGTAATTCATGCAAGAATTTAATACTCAAGATAATATTGTGGAGGTTTGCCTCCTTAATTTGATGCAATTGGAAGAACAAAGAGATAATACACTTGAACACTTCATGAGGCACTAAGCAATGGTCAAACACTGGTTTGACAAAGGGACTCAATATAAGGCTTTTTAGACCTCTGACTTAGTTATCTTGTGGGACAAAGCCTGGGAAAAGAAACAAAAACATACGAAGTTACAGAGACTTTGGCTTGGACCATATTAGATATCTGAAATCTATGGGGCTAACACTTACCACCTCAATTCTTTGACAAGAGAAGCAATCTTGTTGCCCGTCAACGAATAGTTTCTCAAGTATTATTTAGAATGAGGTGAATGTGGAGTTTCTCCCTTTTGATGGATGTATCATATGTACAGTCAACTTATAAATAATTCTTGACACTCTTCGTTGGTGCGCCTACCTTGTAAGTAGTTTTGTTGTTTTGATATGTTTTCTTTGCTTCTTTTTTTTGCATTGTTTTGTCCCAGAACCCAGTATTTTGTCCTTTATTAGGAGGGAATGTTTCGCATAACAAGTTAGTTTGTTGATAAATTTGCCTCATGCATTTTAGTGGTTCGGAACCTGTCACTTGGATTGCGGTTGGTCTTGTTCTCACCCGAGAAAATCCTAGATGTATGACTGAAGGTGACACATAATCTTCATCGGATCCAAGTATTGTTCACATTTAGTATTCATAAAGGAAATAAGTCAATCTCAAAGAAAAGAAGAGACATAAGAAAAGTTGATTGAGAATAGATCAATTACACTCTTTGCAAATTCTATCCAAAAGTAAAAGGAAAAATGAAACAAAAAGGGTGCTTCTCGGGTCGGGAATTTCATTTTCCCTCAGAAAACAAAAAGGATGACAAGGTGAAAGAAGTATTTCCATGGTAACAAGCCAATCTTGAGGACTCTGGTGAAAGATGTATCGCCTTCACCATCTTCAAAAAAAGAAAAAGAAGAAAGTCTGAGAAGATGAAAAGACTCAGAACCTGAGGATTGCATAATTTCTCTCGGCATTGATCTCACTGCATTAGTGTGATTTCTCTATTTCTCTTGAAGATAGTCGACTCTATCTCCTCCTTCAAGCTCACGTCCTACTATTTGGCAAATATGAACATCTGGATCATGCTAAATTAAATTTTCTAAGTCTCCCTAAGTCAGACCGATAGGAAGACCCCTGATGATGATAAGACCCTGATTGTTCTAAGCATGAATTCTAGAGTTCTCAAATGCACAAGGCATCTGTCCCATCGAGTCACCATTTGTTATTCCTTGCATACCCATCCCTACATTTTGTGGTCAAAATGTCAGGTCCCCTTTTTATTTATTTATTTATTTTTCTTTTTCTCTTTTTTTTTCTCTTTTTGGGCCCTTACCCTTGCCTTGGATTTTGTTTGCCTTTTGGTCTTCTCTAGGATCTAGATTCTAGAGAGTTGTCTCTTAGTTTCCAATGACTTCTAGATCTTTGGGGCCCTCTCATGTTTCCCCCGCCTTCTTTGGGAGAAACTACTGGGTGTCCTAGAGTCCAGAGTCTGGTGGTTGATCTGTTACGTGGAATGTTAATTGGTAATTAATGCGCTCCTCTAGACATTATTTAAGGTCTTTTACTGTGTCATTTTACATTTACTGTGATCAAATTACCTCTTAAGCAAATTTCCTAAGAAGTGAGATAGAGTGATTTCCCGAGCTAAGGTCCTTGAGTTAGAAGATGCAGAAGGTGTGTTCGAGGTTTCTTCAACTGATTTAGTGACAGGGAGAAATGGATTTAGCAGGATCACCTCTCGGAAGTCTGAAACTTCCCAACGCCTCAACAAGTGCTTCCAAAAATTTGAAGGTAGAAAATATATTGGAGAAACTCCCATTAGCTATGAAACACATGAAATGTGGAGTAGTTTTTGGATCCTGAATTGAATCTACTTTAAAGGAGGTAACAGACACATATGTCAACACCTTAGTCAAATTGAAAGGCCTCATTCAAGAAATCCACCAATAGAGATGGGCTAATGAACCTATCTCAGTTAACTTAGAGGCATCCAAAATCATTCAAGCTACTGGTTTTACTTACTTAGTACAAGCACCGAAGCTAATAGTGTTCCTGGCTAAATGTTACAACCCGACCAGTGGAGTTGCTCTGTTGGTCTTGCCTAGCCCCTTGGGTTACCTGGTGCCCATCGTCTCCCTGGGCTATGATGCCACCACCTTAGGGTGGCATATTTTGTTCTTCCCAGATGATATGGTTCTCACTCGGGCAACCTCAATAGACCATTTTTTGGATGTTGGTGATCTGGCTTGGTGCCACCTCAATTTGGAATAGCTGAAAATCCCGCACCAGGACTTCAAAAAGATGCAGATGGATATCCATTGCTCCAACTTTAAGGAGCCCATCCAGGCCAGAATTATATTCTTATGCAAGATTTTTAGGGAACCCCATGCACGAGAGTTTTCCCCTTGGATGTACTACTTCTTGTATTGTATGACCACCAACCAGGCACGCTTTGACTAGACTGTTATTATTACAAATCATGTGTATGCCTAGATGAGAAAGGTCGGGGAAGAACACAAGTTCTACATGAATTCCTATGTCTTATGACAATTATCCCAGAAGTATTTGGGGATCCGAGGACTTAACATAGTTGGCATCCTCAGGAATGAGACCGCACAGGCCACCCCATGGGATCAATTTCCTCAGATTTAGTGGGACAAAATCTTCCCCAATTTTTGCACAGTCGATGACGCCTTTATTTTCCATAGGATCAAGGCGATCACTAATGATTTGGGGTTCAAAATTTCCCAAGAGGCAATAGCCTTGGTTGATTTGTGGGGATGTTACTTCATCTAGTTCACACAACACACCTACATTTGGGTGTCTAAATTTTTTGGGTATCCATTCCTATTGCCGAAGCATTGCGGAGACAAGATCATTTTGTTAAAATTATGCAGATAGATCTTGGAGGCACATACCCTGATGGCCACCAAGAAGATCCCTTTTGTCTCCTTCCCATTTGTATGTGGAAGGTACACCTTCTCCCTCACCATGGGACGGGAAGAAAAGAATGAGCTAAGTAGTTTAGGCTTGGCTAAATTTCCATTGAGTCGCAAAGATTATGATCCGCGTGGCTAATTGGCTAAGTCAATGCCTCAGGGGATCAACCCCCACGAGCCACACCTTGAATATTTCTAGATAAATTGTCAAGATGATTTCGATGTCCAAAATCGACATTACACCAGGATGTCTAAGGGAATGATGGGATGTCTCAACCTCCAGACATTCCTATGAACTTTCTTTGATAATTGGCCTCAAGAATACCCTGAGTATATAGAAACAGGTATTCATAAGATGGACCTCCATCCGGTGTATTGGGATACTCTAGAAATTTTGACAGTATAGGTCATTTTGAGAGATGTGGTTGAGCGCAACCATGCATATTTCGTGAGGGTTTTCCCAAAGAGTGTGTAATTGGACAACCAATTTTTGTAAGCTTCAGGATCTTGGGTGGTAGATCAATCCAAAGCCCAAGGAAATTGAAAGGTAGGGGCTTCTTTTCAGGTCTTGAACCCCATTTTTTCCCCCATGTAGGAGCAGTTACACATAAAGTTGAGAGAGCCCCAAAAATTGCTAGACACATCAAACTTTGGGGTAACTTTTGGTCTGGGAGTGACTCTGGTAGGTTCCTGCGCTCTGTGGAGAGAATCCCCCTCTCTAGCCACATTACTCAGCATGACCGCCAATGAGGAGACAAAATAAGTGGTAGCAATCACAGCTATCAAGGTGCCCCTCTAAAAAATAAGAAGCAGAAGGCAGAGAGGCTCCCAAGGAATAGGGATCTGAGCCCTGACTACATTAACACACCTAATGTCAAGGTGCTTTCCTCCTCCTCCTTCAACAAAGAGGTTCCTCTAGAAGATCCCCCCAGAAATCTCTCAAATTGATGTAGACAAATTCTTCCCACTTACGAACTTGGGGGGGGGTCTACATGAGATGGTAGACAGGGCAGCAAAATAAATTGTGAGGCACGAATTTGATGTATCCACATAAGAAGAAAATAAAGAAGAGGCCCAAAAGATGGCCCAAGGAAAAGAAGATGAGTTCCAACAAGAGAAATCCGAAGAAAGAAGACAATAGAAAAGGAACAGGATAAGGAGAAATTATTGGTAGTAGAGGAAACCAGACCCATTGGAACAACGGTACCCTCTGATGTAGTGCCCCAAAACCCAACTGGCAACCAAGGTCAATCACCACCACATGACATACCGACTGATGAGGTTATCACTATATTTCAATGGGTAGATTTGAATGAGCCTCCTCTATAGCCACCACCATTTGACCCACCAATATAAGATATACCTAGGGGTGGTGCAAAGAAAGAGAAAGGAAGCACATGTGAATATCTTGGTAACCCGGATGGAAATACATTGATGGGAGAACATGAGAAAAAACCTAGAGATACATCAAGCTCAGAGATGGTAATGGGTGGGTTAGTAGGACCACCACAATGGTTAGTGGAATCCTAGAAGAGAAAGGATCCAATGGTAATGGTGGCCCCACTGTCACTAGCTAAAATGTTGACTGAAGGCCAGGTGGCAAAGAAGCCCAAAAGGGCTCGCACCCTCCATAACACTTAGAGGGATTCGAATGGAGATGTGGTGGCAGTAGTAACGACCAGACCAACAAGAAAAGATGAATCCAAGGTCGTTGCCAAAGATTATGTGATCACAGAAGTACCTCTAGGAAAAAGGGATCAAAAAGGGTAGTTAGATCTCCTAAATGAGGCAAGCTAGGCTATCCATACCCGATACGAGAAATAGTCTCAGAAGGTGAAGGAGCTGAAATTTGCAAATGCAAATATTCTTAGGCTCCTGACAGAATTGACATGCTCCCTTGACTTTGAAACACCCAGACCATCTACATTCAAAATTCTGCTTTCACAGGGAAACATTGATACATTGAGAATAATGAAAAGGAAAGCATTGGCCGTCAATGAGTGGATGGTCTAACAAATTGGAGCATTGAGGAGCTTCATGTTTGAGTCTCTCCCTGATTTCTTCTAGGCACAAGACACAATGAATCAACTGGAGGCCACCATTCCTCGGTGGCTAGGAGAGATAAAAAAGTATGAAGAATGGAGGGACGACCTTGGAGAGATCCTAAATTTTAGGGAAGATGGTTTGACGACTACACACATCCTAGGGGATGATTCGTATGGGTTCTGCAAAACCTAGTACTCTAGACTTGTATTCAATGTCAAAGTGGGCAAGCAACTGGTAAGGGTTTTGGAGGAATAAATTTTGGTGGTCTGGGCCCCACTAGACCAGTATTCTACATTCATCAAAGAGCTTACTTTGGCTGGTCTACTTAGCCCTGGGACTTATACTCCCATAGATACCATAATCAACAAGTTTGACAAAATGGTTGGGGCTCAATTTTGGTCCTCTGGATATTTTGACAGCGCCATAATGGTGTTACTCTCTGAGATGATGCTCAAGTCCCATGATGCCACCAAGATGGCTTCAGAATTGAAAGAGAAATCTAGAGACGCCGACAATCACCTTGAAAGCGTGGTCGATCATTGGGATTGTTTGAAAGATGTAGAGGAAGAGGGCATACTTCATATTTTGGAAGCATATGAGAAATTCAAAGGTCAATAAGATTTCCTAGACTTCGGGAATTCCTCCCTCTTCAGAAAGTTATCAAAAATTCTTTATTCTTTGAGCGCAAGCTCCTTGAGCCTAAAATTCTGAGTCCCAATTTTGTATTCTTTATGGTGATGTGTGTTGATAGCTTCCCCGGATCTGACTAATCACTGTCCGAGAATTGTTGTCAAACATAAGGCAATACATTGTGTCCTAACAAGTGACTATTGGAAGGAAAGTTTGTTGCAGACATCTCCTAAATTCCAAGGCGCCACTCCAACATTTAATACCTGGTGTACATAATGTCACTCAAATATCGAGAGCCAAAAGCTTATTAATGAGGGCATATAGTCTAATTCATCCAAGGTGCACCATCACATCTACAGATACAGAAGCACTCTTCTTGATGGCTAATTTCCCAGGATTTATCTCCTTTATTTCTCCTCTTTCCTTCTCAAATGATTGTATATAGTAAGGTGATCATGACAACGTAGGTAGTAGCAGATGTAAATATTGTAATTTAATATAATTAGTTTGTATAGGTTAAGGCCCAATGAAGATAGGTTATCTATAAATCATAAGTCTGATGCTATTCCAAGGGTCGACGAATTAATGATTTTGTTGTTCATAAGTGATTATTAGGATTTAGTTACTCTGTTCAAAGTTCTTAGTAGATTAATGCTCCCTTGGAGCCACTAATGTAATTACCAGTGATCCTGGACTCATGAAGTTAATGAAGGAATGAGAAGCACCTCTTGGCACTACATTCTTGTGTTATTTTTTGGTTATGAAGATAGCAAACACTTTTCATGTTGTATGCTTCCTTATGTCCTCTGCTTCAGTTCTTTGATGATTAAGATGAAATACTTTACCTTGATATTGATGTATGTTTAATTTATTATCATATGTATATTTGGTATTTGTTGTTGGTTTTCATCTGAATATTTGTTGATGCTTGGAAATATGCATATCATGACTACATATAAAAGTTTACTCTAACCTTGACTCAGCTTTTGCATTTTATTTTGTTGGAAATAAGAATACTTGCAGGAAGCCCAATAACCCTTATTCCTAAAGAATGATGAGTCAAAAATAGCTATCCCCTCAAAACAAATAGTCATTTTTACAACTAAGCTAACCCTACACTTTCATAACTCAACTACCAGGTGCCTGGAGGCTAGGAGAGTCCGCTCTCTGGTAAACCTCTTCAGAAAAAGTTGGTCGATACTTCGGTACCCAGTGACAACTCTCTCCCTATTGGCGAGGCCATCACAAAGTCCCATCAACACCTTGTTTCTTCATCCCACCAACAAAAACAAAACTTGCAAAATTGAGAGCACCATATATACTATTTTCCTCATTCTTTCATCGGTTCAAACCATTCCTCATAAAAATTAAAACTGAGTATCACTATCATTTTGATACACATTAGTATCAATATCAAATTATGCCTGAGGATAATGTTAAAACAAAAATTTAATTTAATTCGAACTATAACCAATCAGTAGCGAAGGATAGATTTGTGGGTCTATACCCAGATTGATAGCAAAATAAAAACTTACTATTGGGTTGTCAAAATTGGGGAGTTTGTAACAGACTATTACCCCAAAAATAGAATTAAAACTGACATAATTGGATATATTTATCTATCCTTCCTCCATGGGTTGCACATCCACATCATTCTAATCTTGATTTCCAATTTGCAATACGTTATCTACCTGATTTACTAACTAGAAATTGATAGTATTTTTGACTTGTACCTGAGCTGAATTTGGGGCTAAGAGACAAGGAGAGTCATGTGTAGGAGAAATAGGGGAATTGTTATTGTCTTGTTTTTGTGAACCCAATGAAGGTGATTGCATAGATAAGTCATGCTCATAACCCATGATGACTAATATTGCATGACCTTGGAAAATATTTTTGTTCTCACTTCTACATCTAAATCCCTACCGAGGTTGCAAAAAGTTTGTTGGAGTGGACACACATTCCAAATTTCCAATGCCTATTTGATGCTATCATATATATTGACATATGATTATTTACTCAAAAGAAAATAGCATGGGAAAATACCTCCAACATGTGCTTGTCCCTTCCATAAATCATAGTGTTGCACCGCTAGTCTCTGCTTATTCCCCATTATATAATCTGGTAAGAGAATCTTGTTTGCTATTTTCTCTAACGATTTCCATGACTAAGCCAAATCTAAAATTTTTGAGAGAAGAATAGAAATGAGTTGCAAAGGATAAATTAGTCTATGAGTCTGGGGTGAGAGTGTCTCTTCACCCAATAACTTCTCAACGCTCCTTTTACAATGTTGGCACTATAAGTTAAAAACTATCTCTAGTTGTTCTTGTCTAATGTTATCCTCAAGTGGTTCTTCCCATTCCTTAGCTTTGATATTGACTCTATAATTATGTGGCCAATATTCTATAGTCAACAATGGCAACACAGATTGCAGATCACCAGACTCCAAGGATGAGGATGGGCTCTGCATTTTTGGGGACCTTGGTTACCTTGCATTTTTTTTGCCTTTCTAACGACCTCTGTTGCAAATTTATTAGGGAGTAATAATTTTTTTAACACCTCTGGCATGTTTGGAGAGTGTGTACCATATCTCTATGTAACTTCTTATCATTTCACACATGTGAAGATAACTCCATGTTGCATAAATGATTATACTATCCTTCACATCTTTTGAATCATTTCATCAGATAATTATGGGGTACTCTTTGATGATTAAAGAGATATAATCATAATCTATGTGATATTTAAATTTATATCATTGAATTGACATCATACTTACTTTTTAAATCATTACAACCCGTGCTAAGTGATCTGCCAATATAAGAACTAGATTGTGTGGTTTTTTTTTCTTTCTCCACAATTTCACACAAAGTTGGATGATCCTGATGATTGAGTTTTGAATTTGAGGAGTCCATATTCCATTTATCGCAACCAAGATTATCCAAATAACTACCAACTTATTACCTTCTTTGAGCGTGTGTAAAATCAAATTATCTTTTGAAAGTGTCTAGCAATTCCCAGATTTGTTGCAATATATAAGGAATTTACCAATTTGATGATTTTCTACTTTGAAAAGCATTAATAATTAATGCTAAATCTCCTTAAATATGGATGTTTTGTATCCCATTTTTTTGTCCAATAATAGACCAACTAGGACCACATGAGATTCAATGATGTTATTGACGCAAGGAGGTTGGAGACGGGGCCTAGGGCACACCCGAAACCATCCAACTCACAAATACAATGCAGAATAAACACAACAACACTGTGAGAGAGAAACACAGAGATATTTTATTATTAAATCATCAAACTCAATACATGCCAGGATGTAAGGCCTTCCTGGTTATGACCATATACAAAGAAATGTATTACAATTTGATCTTCTTACAACAGAGATCTCAGGTCTTCAATATCTTAACATTTTACTTCTTGCTCTAAGACTTTCTACCAAACTAAGAACATACAAAAGAATATATACAAGAGTCCACCAAAGAGGTTAGCACTCAAATAAAAATGAGAGACCTAGATTTAGGTCCACATGGATCCCAAGATAGATCCCAAATAAATCCAGCTACGAAAATTAAATGAAGAAGTCGGCCACCAACTCCAATTCCCAAATAAACCAACTCGACACAGTCACAACCGAGCAACAGAACACCTCAACCAAAGAAGAGATGATCATCAAAACACAAGTATGACTAAGAAACTCAACACGCATTCCAAAAAATAGAGAACAAACATGCCGAGCAACAGAGAATAGACTAAGGAATGAAGTAAACATATTTTTGGTTGAGCAGGACTGCCAAAGACCCAAGATGCTCCTGCATCAGACACCTGGGGTTGAAAAGAAATGATTCCCCAGATCATGTATCAGGTCCAACCTGAAATGAATCTAACTTAGATTGAGAAATCCAAGATGATTCCTCATTCGGTCTATTTTTCCACTTTACCAGATATTCCATGTATTCTTTTCCTCTTGTACTTATGCCAACTCTTTGTTTCAAGATCTTCTCAACTTCCTCTATCTGCTTCTTAGGATAATCACTTGGTACTGTTAATTATTCATCAGGTTCATGATATTCATACAAGTCTAAAATATTGAATATAGGTGATATATCCATGTCATCATGTAATTCAACTTCGTAAGCATTTCCGCTATCAAATCTTCTCAGTATTTTACAAGGACCAAATTTCTTCATCTTCAATTTCCCATATCTTCCAATAGGAAATCTTCCTTTCTTCAAATGAACCATCACAACATCACCAACTTCAAATTTCTTATGTCTTCTTGATCTGTCTGCATCATCTTTGTATTTCTAATTACTTTTCTCCAGCTTTTTCTTCACATCCTCATGCAATGTCTTCATAAATTCTACAAATTCCTCTACTTCAACACTTCTTTTCTCTTCACCAACAATGTCTCTCAAATATGATATACTTCTAGGTTGTGTGCCATGAAAAATATCAAAAGGTGTCTTTCCAGTACTTCTATTTACTGAACTATTGTATGCAAACTCTTCTTGTGCCAACATCAAATCCCAATTGCTTGGTGTATCTCCAACTAAACATCTCAACAAGTTACCAAAACTTCTGTTTACAACCTCTGTTTGTCCATCAGTCTGTGGATGAAATGTAGAACTAAATTTCAACTCATTATTCAGCTTCCTCCAAAGTGTTCTCCAAAAATAGCTTACAAACTTGCTGTCTCTATTAGAGATGATACTCTTTGGTAATCCATGCAATCTGACAATCTTTTTGAAGAAAAGATCTGCTATATGCACTACATCTGATGTTTTTCTACATGGTATGAAATGTGTCATTTTAGAAAATCTATCCACAACAACAAATATATAATCATTACCTCTTATTTTCCTAGGCGAGCCAAGAACAAAATCCATGTTGAGATCACTCCAAGGTTTCTCAGGAAAGGTGTATACAAACCAGTGTTTTGACTTACTCCCTTTGCAACTTGACAAACTACACAACTTATTACAAATTTATAAACATATTTATACAACTGAGGCCAAAAGTACCTCTCCTTCAGCAGACTCAATGTTTTATCAATGCCAAAGTGTCCACCCAATCCACTACTATGTTTCTCCTTTATCAGATTAGTTCTCATTGATCCTCTCGGTATACATAACTGAATACCTTTAAACAACATGTCTTCCTAAATGAAATAGTCTTCATACTTACTTGATTCATTTGTATTAGGTGCTCTACACACTCTCCACTGCTCTGAAAAATCAGGATCATTTTCATACAAAATCTTCATGTCATCAAAGCCAACAACTTCAACTCTCACTTCAGTCAACAAAGATCTTCTTCTACTCAATGCATCAACAACTTTGTTAGAAACTCCACTCTTATGCTTAATCACAAATGTAAAGCTCTGCAAATATTCAACGCATTTCATATGTCTCTGGTTCAACTTATTCTGACTACCCAAATATTGTAAATCCTTATGATCAGTATACAACACAAATTCATTTGGCATCAATTAATGTCTCCATTTATTCATAGCTTGCACAATAGCATAGAATTCCTGATCATACACAAAATATTTTCTCTTTGCATCATTCAACTTTTCAGTAATGAAAGCAATAGGTTTACCTTCTTGAGTCAATACATCTCCAATTTCACTTCCACTTGCATCACATTCAACTTGAAATACCTTATTGAAATCAGGTAAGGCTAGCACAAGTAATTCAACAACCTTCAACTTTAAAGCTTCAAAAATTTTATCAGCTCCATATGTCCATTTGAATTCTCTTTTGTCTCCTCTCACTGTTTCAGTCATAGCATTACAAATAGAACTAAATTTTTTGATAAACTTTGTGTAAAAACTTGCCAATCCATGAAATGATCTTACCTCAGTAACATTCTAAGGTGTAGGCCAACTCAATATAGCTTCAACCTTTTCTGGATCCATCTTCAAACCATCAGCTGAAATTACAAAACCCAAATACACAAGCTCTTCTTTCATGAAGGAACATTTCTTCAGATTTATCAGCAACTTTTCTTCTTTTAATCTCTACAACACTTGTCTTATATGCATCAAATGTTCTTCTCTGGTTTTACTGAATATCAGAATATCATCTAGGTATACAATCACACATTTATTCAAGAATTTCTTCAAAACTTCATTCATCAGCCTCATAAATGTACTGGGTGCATTAGTTAAACCAAAAGGCATAACCAACCACTCATACAAACCTTCCTTTGTCTTGAAAGCAGTCTTCCATTCATCACCTTCTCTAATTATGATCTAATGATATCCACTTTTCAAATCAATTTCGGTAAAATACTTTGCTCCACTCAAACAATCCATTATGTAATCCATTCTTGGTATAGGAAACCTATACTTGACTTTGATCTTATTTATTACTCTGGAATCAGTGCACATTCTCCATTCTCCATTCTTCTTAGGTTCCAACACAACAGGTACTGCACATGGACTCAAACTTTCTCGGATCAAACCTTTGTTCAACAATTCATGAACTTGTCAATTAAGCTCTTCATTCTCGGTAGGTGTTAACCTATGTGGTGCTTTATTTGGTAAATAGCTCCAAGAATCAGATCCATATAGTGACTGATATCTCTGATTGGTGGCAAACCATTAGGTACATTATCTAAAATAATTTATTTGTATTTAGTTAGCAACTTCTCAACTTCTGTAGGTATGTCATCTTCTGCATTCTTACTTGCTTTGTTAGGAATCAAGGCATAACATATATAATTTCTTTATAGATCTTTAACAAAATGTCTATCTTCCATCATACAAACTTTCACAGATGTACACAACTCATCAGCAGATTCTTCAATCAAGGGTAACAAAATTTGCTTCTTCCCATCAACCTAAATAGAATATCTATTCAACCTTCCATCATGTATAGCATGTCTATCATATTTCCAAATTCTACCCAACAAATTATGACAATAATCCATTGGCATAATATCACATAACACCTTATCATAGTACTTTCCAATTTTTAGATTCACAAAACATTGTTCACTCACCATTAATGTGTGCTCATCCTTGATCCATGAGATCTTCTAGGGTTTTGGATGTTTCATCCTCTCCAATTGCAAATTTGCAACAATTTCCTCAGATGCCAGATTCTCTGAGCTTCTACTGTTAACAATGACTTTCCAAACCTTGTCAGCAACTCTACATCTGGTCTTGAATAAACTTTTTCAGAATGGATCTTGCTTATCTTTCTCACTCCATAGTATCCTTCGGATCATGAGGTTACTTTCAGGTTCATTGGATGTCTCCTCTTGGATTAATGTATTTATGCTACTATTACCACCTTTCTTGCTTGCATGTGTACACTCAAAGGATTTATGTCCTTCTTCACCACAATTGTAGCAAGTTACTTGGAACCCTCTTCTACTATATCCACCTCTGGAATAATTGCCTCTTCCTCAGTATGAATTTCCATCTTTCCATTCAACCCTTCCTTTATCTTGACTAGTGTCTGTATTTGACTTGTCTGGTTCAGATCTATTGTTTTCACCATGATATCTACCTCTTCCTCTAGGAAATCTACCACCTCTACCTCTTTGTCTTTGTGCATACCTTTTGTTCAACTTTTCTTCATCTTTTAGGGCAAATTGATATGCCTCTTCAATACCTTCCATTTTGAACAAACTGATTTCATCTTGTATGGAACTTCTCAAGCCATTTAGGTATCTTGCAACTCTTTCCACTTCATCTTGAACATTTCC
Source organism: Thuja plicata (assembly GCA_018584345.1). Classification (NCBI taxonomy): domain Eukaryota; kingdom Viridiplantae; phylum Streptophyta; class Pinopsida; order Cupressales; family Cupressaceae; genus Thuja; species Thuja plicata. Next base: position 1,923,392 of record MU226980.1, on the reverse strand, counting down.
AGATCTGATGTCTAATCTGTAGAATTCCTCAGTATAGTTAACTGATTTGTCCTTTTGCTTCAAACTTTGCATTCATCAGATTAGGTTAATCTGATAATCACAAGGTAGAAATTTGCCTTTCAATTTGTTAACCATCTTGTCCCATACCTTGATCTTGTCTTTACCTTTCTTCTTTCTGTCTAATTGCAGATGTTCCCACCATAAGGATGCATGACCTTTCAGTTTTGTGCTTGCAATATTCACTTTCTTATCTTCTGTAACATTCTCATATTCAAAATATTTTTCCATCTTAGTGATCCAGTCAATCAATTCATCAGAATCTAACTTTCCACTATACTCAGGAGGATTAAATTGAGGTGTGGATTTCAAACTTGTCAAAGCTCTCAAGAATCTTTCCTCTTCTTGATCCATCACAGGTGCAGGTGCAGCTTCACCTTGAACCTCTTCAAATTCATCATCACTAACATCTTCAAGATGTCTTCCTCTGCGCTGGACTATTTCAACAACTTCCAATCTTGCAGCCATCTATCTAAGCATATTAGCTAGACCTTGATCAACATTTCTTCTCCCACAAACCATCTTGAAACTCTCCACAATTGTAGGTCATATTGCAACCTACCACCCTACAACAAATATCTTTAGAGTTTACAAGAAAGAATCATGGATCACAACTTGCTCTGATACCACCTGACGCAAGGAGGTTGGAGACAGGGCCTAGGGCACACCCGAAACCATCCAACTCGCAAATACAATGTGGAATAAACACAACAACATCGTGAGAGAGAGAGAGAAACACAAAGATCTTTTATTATTAAATCATTAAACTCAATACATGCCAGGCTATAAGGCCTTCCTGGTTACGACCATATACAAAGAAATGTATTACGATTCAATCTTCTTACAACAGAGATCTCAGATCTTCAATATCTTAACATTTTACTTCTTGCTTTAAGACTTGCTACCAAACTAAGAACATACAAAAGAATATATACAAGAGTCCACCAAAGAGGTCGACACTCAAATACAAAGGAGAGACCTAGATTTAGGTCCACATGGATCCCAAGATAGATCCCAAATAAATCCAGCTACAAAAATTAAATGAAGAAGTTGACCACCAACTCCAATTCCCAAATAAACCAACTTGACACAGTCACGACCGAGCAACAGAACACCTTAGCCAAAGAAGAGCCGAGCATCAGAACACAAGCATGACCGAGCAACTCGGCAAGCATGCCAAGCAACAAAGAACAAACATGCCAAGCAACAGAGAATAGACTAAGGAATGAAGTAAACATATTTTCGGCTAAGCAGGATTGCCAAAGACCCAAGATGCTCTTGCATCAGTTATTCATACCTGGTGGAAGAGCTAGAGATTTGGATGCTTTTAAATCATCCATATGATCTTGAATACAAACCCCAATCTCTGAATCACCCGGGTTAGCTCATGAAGCTTTATCAAAATTTATCTTTACATAATTAGGTGTTGGGGGTGCCATTTAATGGCGGATCTATCAATTGAGTGCAAACTTTGCTTTGGCAGACCTGAAAATGAAGGAATGGAGAGATATTCCATTCCTTTAACATTATACCATATGAAGGAGTGAAAAGTTTGTTGCAATTGAAATGTAGTTGTACATAAGTATTAACTAGTTATGAGATGGACTTCTCAAGGCCTCTAAAATGCTCTATATAGGAGATGTCACATGTCTAAAAATCCATTTGTTTCTTTCCAGCCATATGATCTAGATAGTTTCTGATGGTAGACATTTTCAAATGCATGCAAATAATGAAGAGGAGAAGAGAGTGGGCCAGGACTGAAGCATATCCCATAATGTATTTGGTAGTGGCTTGGAATTTCTAAGTTTATTTATAATAAAAAGCCAACACTGTTGAGCAAACGTGCACTGTAAAAATAAGTGATTCACTATTTTGCTCTCTTTTTCACACATAAAATAATGAAAGGGTTGAGCAATTTGTAATTTTTCCAATTTGTCACTTGTTAGAATTTTATTTTAATGCTAACCAAGCAAAACATCCTGCTTTAGGTAAGACTGAATTGTTCCAACATAAGGAAAAGGCTCCTTGAGTTTGTTGTTGGTTATCTATTTGTTGAATAGCCTTATATCCCATTTTGATTGTGTACTTATCATCTTTTTAAGGGGCCCATATCAATCTATCCTTTTTTTTAACACGTAAACAGTTCTATTGGAAAGTATGTTTTGCAAACACATCTTTTGTGAGGTATCAATTAGGAGATCCATTGGGTCCTTCCAAATGGCTCTTCCTAAAAAGAGTTCCACTCCACAAACATAATCAATAAGCCTGGATCCCCAGTAGTTCATAATACATGGGATAACATCTGTTAGAAGATTAATTTGATTAAGTGGTGGTAGCCCGTTCCAAGAGTCATTCCAAAAATGAACTAGTTCTCCATTGTGCACTTCCCAAGACACATATTTAGTTACCACTTCTCTAGATGAAATCATGAAATTACATATGGTTGATCCCTTCGGTGGATCCAAAATAGTTAGGATCATGATAGGATTAGTTGTATATGTATACTTTTCTTGCATGATTTTGCACCATTTGGATTCGGGTTTGTTGTACATTTGCCAAACAAGTTTCCCGCCAAAAGCTTTATTTCTTTTTGATATAACATGTAAGCCCACTCCTCCAACTTCTTTATTGTGTGCCATATTTTTTAATGAGATCAATGGGATTTTTTTCCTCAGTTAAATTGCCTTTCCAAAGAAAACATCTAATGAGTTTTTCAATTTGTTGTAGCACCGAGCTAGGCACTTTTAGCACCGATATGTAATAATTTGGGATGAAAACAAGAACAAATTTGATTAGCAATATTCTACCTGATATGACAACCATCTTTCTTTCCAAGATGACACTTTATTTTTAATTCTTTTGATTACAGTTTTCTAGTAGCTTGGTTTATTGGATCCCACAAAGAAAGGGATGCCTAAGTAGGAGGAGAGAAGTTCTTCCAATGTGAATCCTATAATTTTAACAATTTTCTTTGAGATGATCATATTTGTGTTGAGGATGTATACCTTAGATTTATGAACATTGATCTTTTTCCCTGATATTTATGTGTACAAGTCTAGAGTTGTTTTGATATGTTTGGCTTCTTGGACAATTGAACGACCAAATAGTAGAGTATTATATGCAAATAGTGAGTGAGTAGCTAAAATTGAGGTACCTGTGATTTTAACTCCTTGCCACAACCCCTTTTCATTTCTCAATTGAATTATCCTATTGAAAGCTTCTGCTATTATAATGAACAAAAAAGGGGATAGAGGATCTCCTTGTCTGATACCTTGTGAGGCAAAAAAGTAACCCACTGAAACTCCATTAACAATAAATGAAAAGAAAGCACCTATTACACAAGACTTGGCCCATTTGCATCATTTATTTGCAAACCCAAATTTCTTAAGCACTTTGAATAAAAAAGCCCAGTTAACTTTATCACAAGCTTTCATGATGTCTAATTTGATGATAAATGTAACACTTCATGCACAAATAAATAAACTTCCATTGTCTCTCCACCTGGAACAAAACTACCTTGTTCAAGTGAGCTGATTTTTGTTATCAGATGTTGAAGTCTCAAATAGATGGCTTTGGAAAAGATCTTATATATGATATTGCATAATGATACGGATCTAAAATCTGCACAAAAGTTTTGGGTTCCTTTTTCTTTTGAATAAGAGAAAAGTTAGTGGCATTGAAATTTTTAAGAACTCAAGCACTCTTCCTTGATTCTTCTAGGGCTTCCAATAGATCAAAGCTAATAACATCGACCCAATACTTCTGAAAAAATAAAGGAGTGAACCTATCTAGGCCAGGAGCTTTATCTGGAGCAAAGGAGAAAAAAATCTCTAAATTTCCACCATAATGAAAGGAGCCATAAGAAATTGGTTGTCTTGCGGGGTAATCAAGGTAGGGATGGCATCAAGAATCTCATTTTCTTGACTTATATTTGGAGGAGGGGAAGGAGGAGGGGCAATTAGATTTTTGAAGAAGTGAACTGCCTCATTTTTAATGCCTCGAGTATTTGAAATAACACTACTAGTAGTAGAATCTTTAATTAAAAAAATTGTATTTGCTGCTCTTTGAGTTTTGCAGACATGTGGAAGAATTTTGTGTTCTTGTCCCCTTCCTTGAGCCATAGTTCACGAGATTTCTGCCTCCAGTATATTTCCTCTCCTTTTCTCAACTCTTCCCATTCAGCTTGTAGTTGTTTTTTCTTATAAGTGGTTGTATCCAGCCCATGCTTTATGATGTGATCATAAATCCCAAATAACTCCTTTTCAACGATTTCCTTTTATGATAAAATATTTTTGAAAACTTGTATATTCCATATTTTGATTTGGGATTTGATATGTTGCATCTTTTTGTAAAATTGGAACATCTTAGTGCCTTTATGGAAAGGTGCACTAACTCACCATTGTCTCAATAATGGTAGAAAATGTGAGTGCCATAGCCAAATTTTTTCAAATTCGAAAGAGGGTCTATATTTATTTGGTGATACTTGTGTCCTCTTCAAGATGTTCAGTGTGATAGGAAAGTGATCAGATCCAAAAAAGACAAAATTCTGATTGGATGTCAAAATATTGAATCTTCCAACATTGTGATACTATAAATCTATTCAACCTTTATGCAATTTGAAGGAAATTTTCTCTTCTATTTGTCCAAGTGAACAAACAATTCTGAGGCACAACATCTAATAATGCACTGTCATGTATAAAATCATTGAAATCCTCAATGGTTTTAATGGGGGGCATATACCAGCTTTCTTTTCTGATGTGGAGGATATTGCATTAAAATATCCCTCGATAACAAAGTTCTAATATGCATATTGTTGAATAGTTGATGTGAGATTTGTCCACATTATTTTCTTATATTGTATGGAGGTAGGCCCATATACATTTATCAGATTAAATGACAAATCAAAATTTTGGACTTTAAGTAATTGCCAATTGTTATCTTGCTTGAGTGGTTGCACCTTTGTTGTTTTCAGATTCCATAATGTAATCAGACCTCCTGATGCTCCTACTGCCATAACTTGAACTGATTTCCATTGGGTCCATTTCTCTATTGTATTTTGGAAAGTATCTTGGGATATTTTGATCTCTTGGATTAAGATGATATCTTCTTGTGAAGAATCAAGTTGTTTCTTGATTCTGTTTCTTTTGTCACAGGCATTTATACCTCTGAAATTCTAAGAGATTAACTTCATAATTGTTGAGGAGAACAGTGAGTTCTCCTTGACCTCCTTATGGATGAGAATTTCTCATCTAGGGTGGTTTATGTCCCTGCCTTAATTTCTTCCTTGATCTTACTAATTTTTGGCTTTCTTCCTTTTGGTTTGGGAGTTCTTTACTCTATTTGCTTATGACAGGTGATTGTGAGATTACTAAAGATTGAGAAAAATCAAAATGTATATTGTCTTATTCGTTTGATCCCAAATCCTGTTGATATCTTGTGTTCAGAATAGCAGTAGTGTTCTTATTTTGTTGTTTTATATCTTCTACTTCCAGGTCATGAAGAAGACTTTCTTGATTTTGTTGTGATTCTTCAAAACCTAATAACTTGCAAAGAACTAATATAAAAAAGGTTATTTTCCTCCATTTTCTTGTAATTGCTGTGAAAATTATTTTTTGTAATGTTATTCTTTTGGTGATCTTCACCTTCTACTCATTGCTCATTAAAAAGTGTTTCTTTATATTGCTCTTGTAATTCCTCTGAGCCCAAAACCTGCATATCCCTATCATCAAAAAACTTATTCTCTTTTTAATTCTTAATATTGTTCAGCGAGTAAGACTCTACTTCCTGTGGAAAAGTCACTTTGTTTGTATACTCAAATAACTCTTCTTTTGCTACTTCATCTATCATTTGTGATGCTACTACCACAAACAACTCATTTGCCAAATTTTCTAACTCCTCATTGGACATAGGTTTACTATATTATTTAGGCACATCAAGGGGGTGTGGAGGCAATTTTAAGGAAAGGTGTTTGCCCACAATATTGATTGGTTGATAATAAAATATTATATTGTGCACTAGATCACCCCCTTCTGATTTTCATTTTGTAATGTTATACCATATAATACATATTTTCTGTTAATCAAAGACTCTTTTAGTGATGTGAAAAACTTGAAGGATTTGGAGGGAATAATGTTGAGATAGTTGTTACTTCCAATTTGTTTTAATTCCTTTTTCTCTTTACACCAAACTAGATTATGCTCCTTACACCAAATGTTAATGACTTCCATAAATTTTGAGATCATATCTTGTATTAAGATAAAGTGTGGTGGAGACTGAGATATCTTTCCATTGGATAAGCTAATGATGTGGGAATTTTTCAAAGGGTTTGGCATGGCTTCCTCTCCTTGTGAGGGGGATTCCTTTCCCTATGCTTATGAAGCACTTTTTTGATTGGCATCAGAGAACATACGCAAATTACTCTTTTGTGGGTTAGTAGCATGATCATTGTAGATTCTCACTACCGATTATCTAGGTCCCTGACATTACATATTATAGTGTCTCAAGGAGTTAGAAAGAGCATCTTGTAAAACAACTTCCTGCTCCCATGTGCCAAATTTTTAAGTAATAGAAAGAGCATTTGGGAATGGTTTAGAAAAACTAAGAAACAAGTACACCCTTACTAGTAAATATGTATATTCATATGGAATAAGGTCATGTTTAACAAAAATACCTAGTTTATTGTAAAACATCTCAATGAGATCTGGATCACGGTACTCCAATGCCAATGATGGAAAAGAGATCCAGAAGAGAATGTAGTTACACAAAATGGGTTCAACCTTGAAGTTTGGTATCCAAGGGATGGTGCAGATTCCCAAGCCCTTGCATAACCACCCTTTACATTTATGGATAGAGTCTCTTTCATGTTTAGATTGAAAAAGAACAGTGAAGATTTTGGATTCATCATCTAAATAAAAAATATCTTTAAGTCCCTTCTAATTTATTTTAGCCCATTCTGCTATCTCCAAAATAATGAGGGAGGAATTCCAAATCTTACCTATTAGTGTTGTTTCCCAAAGAAAAGAAACTTGTGGCAGTAGGAGATGGTCTGGTAGCAAGATCATGTAGCCCTGACCTTATTGCTCCCTTCGAGTATTGTTTTTCTTGTTATCTCAGTGTTGCTCAGCCTCAATGCAATATTCTTCTATTGGAAGTGATTTATCTTATTGATTATATGGGGTTTTCTTTCTCCATACCTGTATAAACTTTTTTGGTCTGAAGGGGGCTCTGTTAGCAGTCCAATGCAAACTATAATTTTTTTTATGAAGAGGAATGCTATTTGGAGAGCTTAAAAATTTAGGGTTTTATAAGAAAACAATATTAAGCCAAGAGACATATGACTGGTATCTCCAAAAATAATCAAATCTGTTGATGCCATATTATTTTATTTGTGTCCTTTCTATTTAAGTATCATTATTGAATCTAGATGATTAACTGGTAGAGTCTTCACATACATCGAATATTGGTTGGGATCTTCTATTTAACTTTCTAGGTCTTGTATTTCTCTGCCAAAAGGGGTTTCTGAGATCCTAGGGTTGATGTTCTAACTAACTCTACCTCTAAAATCTATCCACCATGGCCCAGGTATAGATCTTTGTCCCTCCCTACAATCATTTCTTCTGGTTGTATTCAAATTTGTTAGTAATAACTAAGAGCGGGCGGTGAATCAGTGGCCTCAACAATTTAACCTTCAAACTTAACCACCAATCAATAAATCTCATATTATTATGTCCCTACAAGATGCATGCCATGAAATACTAATAATGATTAACTGTCTATTAGTTTTCTCTGCCAATCCTTATTCTTTCTTGATTACCGATAAGCAGTATAACTATTTACCGAAACTCAGTAAATAAGCAGAGTATACCGATCAATCCAGAGTTAGCTATGTAAGATGCAAGACAGTAAAGAAATGAATC